>CM068368.1:386098645-386481145 GCA_034769895.1 Magicicada septendecula | reverse complement strand
TAAACGATCTCCACCAAAAACAATAGGTCTTTAGTACTCGATAAATCAGGGCTGTGTGCAAAAACTTATTAGATTCTGTTTGAATTTGCGGCACTTATCGTTTGCCATATAAAATACCCTTGTTAAAACATAAAACGTTGCTGGTAAACTACCCCTTTCCCTTAACCGATCTTTACCAAAATCAACAGATCGTGAGAACTCTGCAATTCAGGGCTGTATGCGAAATATTATTTGATGCTGTTTGTATTTGCGGCTGTTATCGTTTGCCAAACAAACAAAATTACCCTTTATAAAAAAAAACGTTGCAGGTAAACTACCCCTTTCCCTTAACCGATCTTCACCAAAAACAATAGGTCGCGAGTACTCTATAAATCAGGGCAGTATGCAAAAAATTATTTGAGTCTGTTCGAATTTGCGGCTGTTATCGTTTGCCGGAAAATAAAATCTACAGACAGACACAGACAGACAGACAGACACACAGACACTTTTCGAAAATATCGGTATGGAGAACCATACATGACTTCCATGTTCTAAGATTTATATTTAAAATCATATTTGAAATGAAATATTTCCATAGAAACTACTTCTTTCTACTTATTGCTTCAGCATTAACCACAGTACTGTGGTCACTAACGTATACCACCTCACGTTTTCGCACTCGATTTTCACCGATGATGGCAGTCGATGGCACTGACGAAACGTCTGGTTTTGTAGAAAACATTAGACTACGGCCAAATATCCCGGGAAGGAATTTTAACAAAAACTACTTCTTTGTTGCCGATAACGTTGTACACATATATATAAAAAATATGCATAAAATTAATGGCTTGTATAAGTTAATGATTGATCTCCATTAAGTAGAGCTCAAGTTTCCAAAGTTTTAATATTATGATGCCCGTAATTAAAACATCAGAGCAGGTTTAGTGTGAATGAGGGTACACCGTGAACCAAAATGTTCAACATTTCCTATTGAGCGTTGCTTAGAGTAAAGCGGCGAATCTACAGTGTATGTTTCACAGAACAAACACGCGAAAAAGAAGGAGCGCTCCGAAGTCACTCATGGACCCTCAGCATCTTGCAGAGGGTTCATTCCCTAAAGACGAAAAGTCTATCTATGAATCGTTCCTCTGTAAACACGTGCAGTTACACTGCCCAGCGATCCACAGGAAGCAAATTGATGTCCATTTTTTCGGCTTGCACGCGTTATGTTGGTGTGGGTTTCGTCACTTTCCATTTAAAAAGCGTGCAAATGTAAGAAAATAAACATGAGTGAGGCCAGAAATAATGCGAATTGTGTGTGTGTGTGTGTGTGTGTGTGTGTGTGTGTGTGTGTGTGTGTGTGTGTGTGTGTGTGTGTGTGTGTGTGTGTGTGTGTGTGTGTGTGTGTGTGTGTGTGTGTGTGTGTGTGTGTGTGTGTGTGTGTGTGTGTGTGTGTGTGTGTGTGTGTGTGTGTGTGTGTGTGTGTGTGTGTGTGTGTGTGTGTGTGTGTGTGTGTGTGTGTGTGTGTGTGTGTGTGTGTGTGTGGCTTCCCTGCCTTTTTATTGCTGTAGTCATAATAATAAAATGGAAACGTAAACATTACATAACTGAGATATGCTTACCTGCCACGAACGATATATGATTTTATACATGTACGAGGTGTGTTCAAAAAAAGACCGAACTATTTGTGTAGCACGTCAACTAGCGCATAGAGCGAGCTGCAGAATTAAGTGCTGCTAGCGACAGGTTTTGACGCCTGAATGCCGTTTTCTCTGTTTCGTCACGATCTTCAGTCTTCGAGCTACACGCGCTGTAGTGGGCACGGGCACACACCGTCCGGCGGATTTATAACGAAGTGAGAATGAAGATCTTAACACAACGTGTATGTATAAAATTTTGCTGCTGACTTCGTAAAATCTTTACAGAGCTATTTCCATTGTCTTCCAAAGTTTTCATTATCATTTGCATTGGTACGCAGTTGTTGACCGATTTCAAAACGGATCTCTTTCTGATCGTCGTCAACAAACACAGTAAGAATTTTTCAGTGATACGATACATTTAATTTTTCTAGCAAAATTTAATTTTACGATCTTAAATGGATTCTGTCAGAAAGTATCGGCATTTAAACGATGATTTTGTTTGAATTTGCGGCTGTTATCGTTTGCCATACAAAATACCCTTGATAAAACAAAAAACGTGACAGGAAAACTACCCCTTTCCCTTAAACGATCTCCACCAAAAACAATAGGTCTTTAGTACTCGATAAATCAGGGCTGTGTGCAAAAACTTATTAGATTCTGTTTGAATTTGCGGCACTTATCGTTTGCCATATAAAATACCCTTGTTAAAACATAAAACGTTGCTGGTAAACTACCCCTTTCCCTTAACCGATCTTTACCAAAATCAACAGATCGTGAGAACTCTGCAATTCAGGGCTGTATGCGAAACATTATTTGATGCTGTTTGTATTTGCGGCTGTTATCGTTTGCCAAACAAACAAAATTACCCTTTATAAAAAAAAACGTTGCAGGTAAACTACCCCTTTCCCTTAACCGATCTTCACCAAAAACAATAGGTCGCGAGTACTCTATAAATCAGGGCAGTATGCAAAAAATTATTTGAGTCTGTTCGAATTTGCGGCTGTTATCGTTTGCCGGAAAATAAAATCTACAGACAGACACAGACAGACAGACAGACACACAGACACTTTTCGAAAATATCGGTATGGAGAACCATACATGACTTCCATGTTCTAAGATTTATATTTAAAATCATATTTGAAATGAAATATTTCCATAGAAACTACTTCTTTCTACTTATTGCTTCAGCATTAACCACAGTACTGTGGTCACTAACGTATACCACCTCACGTTTTCGCACTCGATTTTCACCGATGATGGCAGTCGATGGCACTGCCGAAACGTCTGGTTTTGTAGAAAACATTAGACTACGGCCAAATATCCCGGGAAGGAATTTTAACAAAAACTACTTCTTTGTTGCCGATAACGTTGTACACATATATATAAAAAATATGCATAAAATTAATGGCTTGTATAAGTTAATGATTGATCTCCATTAAGTAGAGCTCAAGTTTCCAAAGTTTTAATATTATGATGCCCGTAATTAAAACATCAGAGCAGGTTTAGTGTGAATGAGGGTACACCGTGAACCAAAATGTTCAACATTTCCTATTGAGCGTTGCTTAGAGTAAAGCGGCGAATCTACAGTGTATGTTTCACAGAACAAACACGCGAAAAAGAAGGAGCGCTCCGAAGTCACTCATGGACCCTCAGCATCTTGCAGAGGGTTCATTCCCTAAAGACGAAAAGTCTATCTATGAATCGTTCCTCTGTAAACACGTGCAGTTACACTGCCCAGCGATCCACAGGAAGCAAATTGATGTCCATTTTTTCGGCTTGCACGCGTTATGTTGGTGTGGGTTTCGTCACTTTCCATTTAAAAAGCGTGCAAATGTAAGAAAATAAACATGAGTGAGGCCAGAAATAATGCGAATTGTGTGTGTGTGTGTGTGTGTGTGTGTGTGTGTGTGTGAGTGTGTGTGTGTGTGTGTGTGTGTGTGTGTGTGTGTGTGTGTGTGTGTGTGTGTGTGTGTGTGTGTGTGTGTGTGTGTGTGTGTGTGTGTGTGTGTGTGTGTGTGTGTGTGTGTGTGTGTGTGTGTGTGTGTGTGTGTGTGTGTGTGTGTGTGTGTGTGTGTGTGTGTGTGTGTGTGTGTGTGTGTGTGTGTGTGTGTGTGTGTGTGTGTGTGTGTGTGTGTGTGTGTGTGTGTGTGTGTGTGTGTGTGTGTGTGTGTGTGTGGCTTCCCTGCCTTTTTATTGCTGTAGTCATAATAATAAAATGGAAACGTAAACATTACATAACTGAGATATGCTTACCTGCCACGAACGATATATGATTTTATACATGTACGAGGTGTGTTCAAAAAAAGACCGAACTATTTGTGTAGCACGTCAACTAGCGCATAGAGCGAGCTGCAGAATTAAGTGCTGCTAGCGACAGGTTTTGACGCCTGAATGCCGTTTTCTCTGTTTCGTCACGATCTTCAGTCTTCGAGCTACACGCGCTGTAGTGGGCACGGGCACACACCGTCCGGCGGATTTATAACGAAGTGAGAATGAAGATCTTAACACAACGTGTATGTATAAAATTTTGCTGCTGACTTCGTAAAATCTTTACAGAGCTATTTCCATTGTCTTCCAAAGTTTTCATTATCATTTGCATTGGTACGCAGTTGTTGACCGATTTCAAAACGGATCTCTTTCTGATCGTCGTCAACAAACACAGTAAGAATTTTTCAGTGATACGATACATTTAATTTTTCTATCAAAATTTACTTTTACGATCTTAAATGGATTCTGTCAGAAAGTATCGGCATTTAAACGATTATTTTGTTTGAATTTGCGGCTGTTATCGTTTGCCATACAAAATACCCTTGATAAAACAAAAAACGTGACAGGAAAACTACCCCTTTCCCTTAAACGATCTCCACCAAAAACAATAGGTCTTTAGTACTCGATAAATCAGGGCTGTGTGCAAAAACTTATTAGATTCTGTTTGAATTTGCGGCACTTATCGTTTGCCATATAAAATACCCTTGTTAAAACATAAAACGTTGCTGGTAAACTACCCCTTTCCCTTAACCGATCTTTACCAAAATCAACAGATCGTGAGAACTCTGCAATTCAGGGCTGTATGCGAAACATTATTTGATGCTGTTTGTATTTGCGGCTGTTATCGTTTGCCAAACAAACAAAATTACCCTTTATAAAAAAAAACGTTGCAGGTAAACTACCCCTTTCCCTTAACCGATCTTCACCAAAAACAATAGGTCGCGAGTACTCTATAAATCAGGGCAGTATGCAAAAAATTATTTGAGTCTGTTCGAATTTGCGGCTGTTATCGTTTGCCGGAAAATAAAATCTACAGACAGACACAGACAGACAGACAGACACACAGACACTTTTCGAAAATATCGGTATGGAGAACCATACATGACTTCCATGTTCTAAGATTTATATTTAAAATCATATTTGAAATGAAATATTTCCATAGAAACTACTTCTTTCTACTTATTGCTTCAGCATTAACCACAGTACTGTGGTCACTAACGTATACCACCTCACGTTTTCGCACTCGATTTTCACCGATGATGGCAGTCGATGGCACTGCCGAAACGTCTGGTTTTGTAGAAAACATTAGACTACGGCCAAATATCCCGGGAAGGAATTTTAACAAAAACTACTTCTTTGTTGCCGATAACGTTGTACACATATATATAAAAAATATGCATAAAATTAATGGCTTGTATAAGTTAATGATTGATCTCCATTAAGTAGAGCTCAAGTTTCCAAAGTTTTAATATTATGATGCCCGTAATTAAAACATCAGAGCAGGTTTAGTGTGAATGAGGGTACACCGTGAACCAAAATGTTCAACATTTCCTATTGAGCGTTGCTTAGAGTAAAGCGGCGAATCTACAGTGTATGTTTCACAGAACAAACACGCGAAAAAGAAGGAGCGCTCCGAAGTCACTCATGGACCCTCAGCATCTTGCAGAGGGTTCATTCCCTAAAGACGAAAAGTCTATCTATGAATCGTTCCTCTGTAAACACGTGCAGTTACACTGCCCAGCGATCCACAGGAAGCAAATTGATGTCCATTTTTTCGGCTTGCACGCGTTATGTTGGTGTGGGTTTCGTCACTTTCCATTTAAAAAGCGTGCAAATGTAAGAAAATAAACATGAGTGAGGCCAGAAATAATGCGAATTGTGTGTGTGTGTGTGTGTGTGTGTGTGTGTGTGTGTGTGTGTGTGTGAGTGTGTGTGTGTGTGTGTGTGTGTGTGTGTGTGTGTGTGTGTGTGTGTGTGTGTGTGTGTGTGTGTGTGTGTGTGTGTGTGTGTGTGTGTGTGTGTGTGTGTGTGTGTGTGTGTGTGTGTGTGTGTGTGTGTGTGTGTGTGTGTGTGTGTGTGTGTGTGTGTGTGTGTGTGTGTGTGTGTGTGTGTGTGTGTGTGTGTGTGTGTGTGTGTGTGTGTGTGTGTGTGTGTGTGTGTGTGTGTGTGTGTGTGTGTGTGTGTGTGTGTGTGTGTGTGTGTGTGTGTGTGTGTGTGTGTGTGTGGCTTCCCTGCCTTTTTATTGCTGTAGTCATAATAATAAAATGGAAACGTAAACATTACATAACTGAGATATGCTTACCTGCCACGAACGATATATGATTTTATACATGTACGAGGTGTGTTCAAAAAAAGACCGAACTATTTGTGTAGCACGTCAACTAGCGCATAGAGCGAGCTGCAGAATTAAGTGCTGCTAGCGACAGGTTTTGACGCCTGAATGCCGTTTTCTCTGTTTCGTCACGATCTTCAGTCTTCGAGCTACACGCGCTGTAGTGGGCACGGGCACACACCGTCCGGCGGATTTATAACGAAGTGAGAATGAAGATCTTAACACAACGTGTATGTATAAAATTTTGCTGCTGACTTCGTAAAATCTTTACAGAGCTATTTCCATTGTCTTCCAAAGTTTTCATTATCATTTGCATTGGTACGCAGTTGTTGACCGATTTCAAAACGGATCTCTTTCTGATCGTCGTCAACAAACACAGTAAGAATTTTTCAGTGATACGATACATTTAATTTTTCTAGCAAAATTTAATTTTACGATCTTAAATGGATTCTGTCAGAAAATATCGGCATTTAAACGATGATTTTGTTTGAATTTGCGGCTGTTATCGTTTGCCATACAAAATACCCTTGATAAAACAAAAAACGTGACAGGAAAACTACCCCTTTCCCTTAAACGATCTCCACCAAAAACAATAGGTCTTTAGTACTCGATAAATCAGGGCTGTGTGCAAAAACTTATTAGATTCTGTTTGAATTTGCGGCACTTATCGTTTGCCATATAAAATACCCTTGTTAAAACATAAAACGTTGCTGGTAAACTACCCCTTTCCCTTAACCGATCTTTACCAAAATCAACAGATCGTGAGAACTCTGCAATTCAGGGCTGTATGCGAAACATTATTTGATGCTGTTTGTATTTGCGGCTGTTATCGTTTGCCAAACAAACAAAATTACCCTTTATAAAAAAAAACGTTGCAGGTAAACTACCCCTTTCCCTTAACCGATCTTCACCAAAAACAATAGGTCGCGAGTACTCTATAAATCAGGGCAGTATGCAAAAAATTATTTGAGTCTGTTCGAATTTGCGGCTGTTATCGTTTGCCGGAAAATAAAATCTACAGACAGACACAGACAGACAGACAGACACACAGACACTTTTCGAAAATATCGGTATGGAGAACCATACATGACTTCCATGTTCTAATCCATGTTCTAAGATTTATATTTAAAATCATATTTGAAATGAAATATTTCCATAGAAACTACTTCTTTCTACTTATTGCTTCAGCATTAACCACAGTACTGTGGTCACTAACGTATACCACCTCACGTTTTCGCACTCGATTTTCACCGATGATGGCAGTCGATGGCACTGCCGAAACGTCTGGTTTTGTAGAAAACATTAGACTACGGCCAAATATCCCGGGAAGGAATTTTAACAAAAACTACTTCTTTGTTGCCGATAACGTTGTACACATATATATAAAAAATATGCATAAAATTAATGGCTTGTATAAGTTAATGATTGATCTCCATTAAGTAGAGCTCAAGTTTCCAAAGTTTTAATATTATGATGCCCGTAATTAAAACATCAGAGCAGGTTTAGTGTGAATGAGGGTACACCGTGAACCAAAATGTTCAACATTTCCTATTGAGCGTTGCTTAGAGTAAAGCGGCGAATCTACAGTGTATGTTTCACAGAACAAACACGCGAAAAAGAAGGAGCGCTCCGAAGTCACTCATGGACCCTCAGCATCTTGCAGAGGGTTCATTCCCTAAAGACGAAAAGTCTATCTATGAATCGTTCCTCTGTAAACACGTGCAGTTACACTGCCCAGCGATCCACAGGAAGCAAATTGATGTCCATTTTTTCGGCTTGCACGCGTTATGTTGGTGTGGGTTTCGTCACTTTCCATTTAAAAAGCGTGCAAATGTAAGAAAATAAACATGAGTGAGGCCAGAAATAATGCGAATTGTGTGTGTGTGTGTGTGTGTGTGCGTGTGTGTGCGTGCGTGCGTGCGTGCGTGCGTGCGTGCGTGCGTGCGTGAGTGTGTGTGTGTGTGTGTGTGTGTGTGTGTGTGTGTGTGTGTGTGTGTGTGTGTGTGTGTGTGTGTGTGTGTGTGTGTGTGTGTGTGTGTGTGTGTGTGTGTGTGTGTGTGTGTGTGTGTGTGTGTGTGTGTGTGTGTGTGTGTGTGTGTGTGTGTGTGTGTGTGTGTGTGTGTGTGTGTGTGTGTGTGTGTGTGTGTGTGTGTGTGTGTGTGTGTGTGTGTGTGTGTGTGTGTGTGTGTGTGTGTGTGTGTGTGTGTGTGTGTGTGTGTGTGTGTGTGTGTGTGTGTGTGTGTGTGTGTGTGTGTGTGTGTGTGTGTGTGTGTGTGTGTGTGTGGCTTCCCTGCCTTTTTATTGCTGTAGTCATAATAATAAAATGGAAACGTAAACATTACATAACTGAGATATGCTTACCTGCCACGAACGATATATGATTTTATACATGTACGAGGTGTGTTCAAAAAAAGACCGAACTATTTGTGTAGCACGTCAACTAGCGCATAGAGCGAGCTGCAGAATTAAGTGCTGCTAGCGACAGGTTTTGACGCCTGAATGCCGTTTTCTCTGTTTCGTCACGATCTTCAGTCTTCGAGCTACACGCGCTGTAGTGGGCACGGGCACACACCGTCCGGCGGATTTATAACGAAGTGAGAATGAAGATCTTAACACAACGTGTATGTATAAAATTTTGCTGCTGACTTCGTAAAATCTTTACAGAACTATTTCCATTGTCTTCCAAAGTTTTCATTATCATTTGCATTGGTACGCAGTTGTTGACCGATTTCAAAACGGATCTCTTTCTGATCGTCGTCAACAAACACAGTAAGAATTTTTCAGTGATACGATACATTTAATTTTTCTAGCAAAATTTAATTTTACGATCTTAAATGGATTCTGTCAGAAAGTATCGGCATTTAAACGATGATTTTGTTTGAATTTGCGGCTGTTATCGTTTGCCATACAAAATACCCTTGATAAAACAAAAAACGTGACAGGAAAACTACCCCTTTCCCTTAAACGATCTCCACCAAAAACAATAGGTCTTTAGTACTCAATAAATCAGGGCTGTGTGCAAAAACTTATTAGATTCTGTTTGAATTTGCGGCACTTATCGTTTGCCATATAAAATACCCTTGTTAAAACATAAAACGTTGCTGGTAAACTACCCCTTTCCCTTAACCGATCTTTACCAAAATCAACAGATCGTGAGAACTCTGCAATTCAGGGCTGTATGCGAAACATTATTTGATTCTGTTTGAATTTGCGGCTGTTATCGTTTGCCAAACAAACAAAATTACCCTTGATAAAAAAAAACGTTGCAGGTAAACTACCCCTTTCCCTCAACCGATCTTCACCAAAAACAACAGGTCGCGAGTACTCTATAATTCAGGGCTGTATGCAAAAAATTATTTGATTCTGTTCGAATTTGCGGCTGTTATCGTTTGCCGGAAAATAAAATCTACAGACAGACACAGACAGACAGACAGACACACAGACACACAGACACTTTTCGAAAATATCGGTATGGAGAACCATACATGACTTCCATGTTCTAAGATTTATATTTAAAATCATATTTGAAATGAAATATTTCCATAGAAACTACTTCATTCTACTTATTGCTTCAGCATTAACCACAGTACTGTGGTCACTAACGTATACCACCTCACGTTTTCGCACTCGATTTTCACCGATGATGGCAGTCGATGGCACTGCCGAAAAGTCTGGTTTTGTAGAAAACATTGGACTACGGCTAAAGAGCCGGGGAAGCAATTTTAACAAAAAACTACTTCTTTGTTGCCGATAACGTAGTACACATATAAAAAATTCTCCCCTCCACCTTCAACTATAATTTTTAATAATAGAAAATTACCCCCACCCCGTTCACCTAACCTTTTCATTTATAGATATTTCATCTACGTTTCTACAGTGGATTACTATGAGCTTCTTATCAGGATACTTTATTTATAAAAATTACGTACTTTACTGTTGTTAAATCATAAAATGTTTCAGGTAAACTACCCTTTTTTCTTAACCGATCTTCTCCAAAATCAACAGACCTTCCGTCCTCTCCAATTCAGGGAAGCATGCAAAAAAATATTTGATTCTGTTTGAATCTGCGGCAGTTATCGTTCGTCATGGAAACATTTCTCTTGTTACAACATAAAATGTTGCTGGTAAACTACCCCTTTCCCTTAACTGATCTTCACGAAAATCAATAGACCTTGAGCCCTCTGCAACTCAGGGGGTGCAAAAAATTATTTGATTCTCATTGAATTTTCGGCAGTTATCGTTCGTCATAAAAAATTACCCTTTTTAAAACATAAAACGTTGCTGATAAACTACCCCTTCCCTTAACCAATCTTCAACAAAATCAACAGACCTTGAGTTCTCTTTAGTTGAAAAAGGTATGCAAAAACCTAGTTGATTCTGTTTGAATTTACGGCAGTTATCGTTCGTCACATAAAAAATTACCCTTCTTAAAACATAAAATGTTGCTGGTAACTACCCCTTTCCCTTAACCGATCTTTACCAAAATCATCAGATCGTGAGAACTCTGCAATTCAGGGCTGTATGCGAAACATTATTTGATTCTGTTGGAATTTGCGGCTGTTATCGTTTGCCATAGAAAACACCCTTGATAAAACATAAAACGTTGAAGGTAAACTACCCCTTTTCCTTAACCGATCTTCACCAAAAACGACAGATCGTAGTTACTCTGCAATTCAGGCCTGTATGCAAAATATTATATGATTCTGTTTGAATTTGCGGCTGTTATCATTTGCCATATAAAATACCCTAGATAAAACAAAAAACGTGTCTGGTTAACTACCCCTTTCCCTTAACCGATCTTCACCAAAAACAACAGGTATTTAGTACTCAACAAAACAGGAATGTATGCAAAAACGTATTTGATTCTGTTTGAATTTGCGGCTCTTATCGTTTGCCATAGAAAATACCCTTTTAAAACATAAAACGTTGCAGGTAAACTACCCCTTTCCCTTAACCGATCTTCACCAACATCAAAAGGTATTGAGAACTCTAAAATACAGGGCTGTATGCAAAATATCATTTGATTCTGTTTGAATATGCGGCTGTTATCGTTTACCATAGAAAAAAATTACCCTTGATAAAAACCGTTGCCGGTAAACTACCCCATTCCCATAACCGAACTTCACCAAGAACGATAGGTCTTGAGAACTCTACATTTCAGGGCTGTATGCAAAATATTATATGATTCTGTTTGAATTTGCGGCTGTTATAATTTGCCATATAAAATACCCTTGATAAAACAAAAAACGTGGCCGGTAAACTACCCCTTTCCCTTTACCGATCTTCACCAAAAACAACAGGTCTTTAGTATTGAAGAAATCAGGGCTGTATGCAATAACGTATTTAATTCTGTTTGAATTTGCGGCTCTTATCGTTTGACATAAAAAATACCCTTGTTAAAACATAAAACGTTGCCGGTAAACTACCTCTTTCCCTTAACCGATCTTTACCAAAATCTACAGATCTTGAGAACTTTACAATTCAGGCCAGTATGCGAAACATTATTTGATTCTGTTTGAATTTGCGGCTCTTATCGTTTGCCAAACAAACAAAATTACCCTTGATAAAAAAAACCGTTGCAGGTAAACTATCCCTTTCCCTCTACCGATCTTCACCAAAAACAATACGTCGTGAGTACTCTACAAATCAGGGCAGTATACAAAAAATTATTTGATTCTGTTTGAATTTGCGGCTGTTATCGTTAGCCATAGGAAAAAATCTACACACAGACAGACAGATAGACAGACAGACAGACACACAGACACACACACAGACACTTTTCGAAAAACGACTTTTTCAAGTTTTGAGTGTAGTACAATCAGAATCTGCAATAATCTCGAACACGATTTTTTTTGCCATCACCATACTTCCATTTCCTTAAGGAACATGGAAGTAAAAAGTAAAATTACCCTTGATAAAAAACCGTTGCTGGTAAACTACCCCTTTCCCATAACCGATCTTCACCAAAAGCGACAGGTCTTGAGTACTCTACAATTCATGCCTGTATGCAAACAATTATTTGATTCTCCTTGAATTTACGGCAGTTATCGTTCGTCATAGAATAAAAACCCTAGTTAAAACATAAAACGTTGCAGGTAAACTACCCCTTTCCCTTAACCGATCTTCAACAAAATCAACAGACCTTGAGTTCTGTATAATTCAAAAAGGTATGCAGAAGAGTAGTTGATTCTGTTTAATGTACGGCAGTTATCATTCGTCATAAAAAAAATTACCCTTGATAAAACATAAAATGTTGCAGGTAAACTACCCTATTCTCTTAACCGATCATCACCAAAACCAACAGGTCTTGGGAAATCTACATTTCAGGACTGTATGCAAAATATTATATGATTCTGTTTGAATTTGCGGCTGTTATCGTTTGCCATACAAAATACCCTTGATAAAACAAAAAACGTGGCAGGTAAACTACCCCTTTCCCTTAAACGATCTTCACCAAAAACAATAGCTATTTAGTACTGAAGAAATCAGGGCAGTATGCAAAAACGTATTTAATTCTGTTTGAATTTGCGGATCTTATCGTTTGCCATAGAAAATACCCTTTTAAAACATAAAACGTTGCAGGTAAACTACCCCTTCCCCTCAACCGATCCGTACCAAAATCTACAGATCTTGAGAACACTGCAACTCAGGACTGTATGCGAAACATTATTTGATTCTGTTTGAATTTTCAGCTGTTATCGTTTGCCAAACAAACATAATTACCCTTGATAAAAAAAACCGTTGCAGGTAAACGACCCCTTTCCTTCAACCGATCTTCACCAAAAACAATACGTCGTGAGTACTCTACAAATCAGGGCTGTATACAAAAAATTATTTGATTCTGTTTTAATTTGCGGCTGTTATCGTTTGCCATAGAAAAAAATCTACAGACAGACAGACAGACACATAGACACACAGACACACACACAGACACTTTTCGAAAAACGACTTTTTTTCATGTTTTGAGTGTTGTTCAATCAGAATCTGCAATAATCTCGAACACGATTTATTTGCCATCACCATACTTCCATTTCCTTAAGGAACATGGATGTAAATATCGGTATGGAGAACCATACATGACTTCCATGTTCTAAGATTTATATTTAAAATCATAATCGAAATGAAATATTTCCATAGAAACTACGTCTTTCTACTTATTGCTTCAGCATTAACCACAGTACTGTGGTCACTAACGTATAGCACCTCTCGTTTTCGCAATCGATTTTCACTGATGATGGCAGTCGATGGCACTGCCGAAAAGTCTGGTTTTGCAGAAAACATTGGACTACGGCTAGAGAGCCCGGGAAGCAATTTTAACAAAAAACTACTTCTTTGTTGAGATAACGTAGTACACATATAAAAAATTCTTCCCTCCACCTTCAACTATAATTTTTAATAATAGAAAATTACCCCCACGCCGTTCACCTAACTTCTTCATTTATAGATATTTCATCTACGTTTCTACTGTAGATTACTATGAGCTTTTTATCAGGATACTTTATTCATAAAAATTAAGTACTTTACTCTTGTTAAATCATAAAATGTTTAAGGTAAACTACCCCTTTCTCTTAACCGATCTTCTCCAAAATCAACAAACCTTCCGTCCTCTACAATTCAGGGAAGCATGCAAAAAAATATTTGATTCTGTTTGAATGTGCGGCAGTTATCGTTCGTCATGGAAACATTTCTCTTGTTACAACATAAAATTTTGCTGGTAAACTACCCCTTTCCCTTAACCGATCTTCACCAAAATCAATAGACCTTGAGTTCTCTGCAACTCAGGGGGTGCAACAAATTATTTAATTCTCATTGAATTTTCGGCAGTTATCGTTCGTCATATAAAAAATTACCCTTGTTAAAACATAAAATGTTGCTGGTAAACTACCCCTTTCCCTTAACCGATCTTCACCAACACCAATACATATTGAGAACTCTACAATACTGGGCTGTATGCAAAACATCATTTGATTCTGTTTGAATTTGCGGCTGTTATCGTTTACTATAGAAAAAAATTACCCTTGATAAAAAACCGTTGCAGGTAAACTACCCCTTTCCCTTAACCGATCTTCACCAAAAACGAAAGATCTTAGGTACCCTACAATTCAGGCTTGTATGCAAACAATTATTTGATTCTGTTTGAATTTGCGGCTGTTATCGTTTGCCATAGAAAACACCCTTGATAAAACATAAAACGTTGCTGGTAAACTACCCTATTCCATTAACCGATCTTCACCAAAAACAATAGGTCTTGAGAACTCTACAATTCAGGGCGGTATGCAAAACATTAGTTGATTCTCTTTGAATTTACGGCAGTTATCGTTCGTCATAGAAAAAATAACCTTGATAAAACATAAAACGTTGCAGGTAAACTACCCCTTTTCCTTAACCGATCTTCAACAAAATCAACAGACCTTGAGTTCTGAATAATTTAAAAAGGTATGCAGAAGAGTAGTTGATTCTGTTTTAATGTGCGGCAGTTATCGTTCGTCAAAAAAAAAAAACCCTTTGATAAAACATAAAATGTTGCTTGTAAACTACCCTATTGCCTTAACCGATCTTCACCAAAACCAACAGGTCTTGAGAAGTCTACATTTCAGGGCTGTATGCAAAATATTATGATTCTGTTTGAATTTGCGGCTGTTATCAAGTGCCATATAAAATACCCTTGATAAAACAAAAAACGTGTCTGGTAAACTACCCCTTCCCCTTAACCGATCTTCACCAAAATCAATAGGTCTTTAGTACTCAACAAAACAGTGCTGTATGCAAAAACGTATTTGATTATGTTTGAATTTGCGGCTCTTATCGTTTCCCATAGAAAATACCCTGGATAAAAAAACGTTGCAGGTAAACTACCCCTTTCCCTTAACCGATCTTCACCAAAAACCATAGGTCTTGAGAACTCCATAATTCAGGGCTGTATGCGAAACATTATTTGATTCTGTTTGAATTTGCGGCTGTTATCGTTTGCCAAAAAAAAAAATTACCCTTGATAAAAAAAATCGTTGCAGGTAAACTACCCCTTTCCCTCAACCGATCTTCACCAAAAACAATAGGTCGTGAGTACTCTACAATTCAGGGCTGCACGCAAAACATTATTTCATTCTGTTTGAATTTGCGGCAGTTATCGTTTGCCAAAAAAAAAAATCTACACACACAGACAGTAGACACACAGACACTTTTCGAAAAACGACTTCTTTTCATGTTTTGAGTGTAGTACAATCAGAATCTGCAATAATCTCGAACTCAATTTTTTTTGCCATCGCCATACTTCCATTTCCTTAAGGAATATGGAAGTAGAATTATAATTTTATTGCCTGACAACAAAATTATTTTATTTTTAACAATTACCATTGTTTGAAAATGTTTAAATGCATTTTCAAGTACTTTACTGTTGTTAAAACGTAAAAGGTTGAAGGTAAACTACCCCTTCCCCTTAACCGATCTTCACTAAAATCGAAACTCCTTGTGATCTCTACAATTCAGGAGTGTATTCAAAATATTATATGATTCTGTTTTAATTTGCGGCTGTTATCGTTTGCCATAGAAAATACGCTTGATAAAAAAACGTTGCCCGTAAACTACCCCTTCCCCTTAACCGATCTTCACCAAAAACAACAGGTCTTTAGTACTCTACAAATCAGGGCTGTTTGCAAAAAAATATTTGATTCTGTTTGAATTTGCGGCTATTATCGTTTGCCATAGAAAATACCCTTGTTAAAAAAACGTTGCAGGTAAACTACCCCTTTCCCTCAACCGATCTTCACCAAAAACAACAAGTCTTGAGAACTCTACAATTTAGGGCTGTATGCAAATAATCTTTTGATTCTGTTTGAATTTGCGGCTGTTATCGTTTGCCATAGGAAATACCCTTGTTAAAACATAAAACGTTACAGGTAAACTACCCCTTTCCCTTAACCGATCTTCACCAAAATCAACAGATCTTGAGAGCTCTACAATTCAGGGCTGTATGCGAAACATTATTTGATTCTGTTTGAATTTGCGGCAGTTATCGTTTGCCATAAAAAATATCGGTATGGAGAACCATACATGACTTCCATATTCTAAGATTTATATTTATAATCATTTTCAGCCAAACAGCCAGGCTGTGTCTTACCTGCCTTTTTATTGCTGTATTAAATGAAAAATATTATATTACATTAAAATGAAAAAATTATAATTTTATTGCCTGGCAACAAAATTATTTTATTTTTAACAATTACCATTGTTTCAAAAAGTTTAAATAAATTTTCAAGTACTTTACTCTTGTTAAAACGTAAAAGGTTGCAGGTAAACTATCCCTTCCCCTTAACCGATCTTCACCAAAATCGAAGGTCATTGAGTCCTCTACAATTCAGGGACGTATGCTAAAAATTATTTGATTCTGTTTGAATATGCGGCTGTTATCGTTTGCCATAAAAAATACGCTTGATAAAAAAACGTTGCAGGTACACTACCCCTTCCCATTAACCGATCTTCACCAAAAACAGTACGTCTTGAGTACTCTACAAATCAGGGCTGCATGCAGAACATTTTTTGATTCTGTTTGAATTTGCGGCTGTTATCGTTTGCCATATAAAATACCCTTGTTAAAAAAACGTTGCAGGTAAACTACCCCTTTCCCTCAACCGATCTTCACCAAAAACAAAAGGTCTTGAGAACTCTACAATTTAGGGCTGTATGCAAATAATCTTTTGATTCTGTTTGAATTTGCGGCTGTTATCGTTTGCCATAAGAAATACCCTTGCTAAAACATAAAACGTTACAGGTAAACTACCCCTTTCCCTTAACCGATCTTCACCAAAATCAACAGATCTTGAGAACTCTACAATTCAGGACTGTATGCGAAACATTATTTGATTCTGTTTGAATTTGCGGCTGTTATCGTTTGCCAAACAAACAAAATTACCCTTGCTAAAAAAAAACCGTTTCCGGTAAACTACCCCTTTCCCTCAACCGATCTTCACCAAAAACAATAGGTCGCGAGCACTCTGAAAATCAGTGCTGTATGCAAAACATTATTTGATTCTGTTTGAATTTACGGTAGTTATCGTTTGCCATAGAAAAAAATCTAAGACAGACAGATAGACAGACAGACAGACATACAGACAGACAGACAGACAGACACACAGACACTTTTCGGAAAACGACTTTTTTCATGTTTTGAGTTTAGTAGAATCAGAATCTGCAATAATCTCGAACACGATTTTTTTTGCCATCACCATACTTCCATTCCTTAAGGAATATGGAAGTAAAAAATCTACAGACAGACAGACAGACAGACAGACAGACAGACAGACAGACAGACACACATACACTTTTCGGAAAACGACTTTTTTTCATGTTTTGAGTGTAGTAGAATCAGAATCTGCAATAATCTCGTACACGATTTTTTTTGCCATCTCCATACTTCCATTCCTTCAGGAATATGGAAGTAAAAATCGGTATGGAGAACCATACATGACTTCCATATTCTAAGATTTATATTTAAAATCATTTTCGAAATGAAATATTACCATAGAAACTACTTCTTTCTACTTACTGCTTCAGCCTTAACCACAGTACTGTGGTCACTAACATATACCACCTCACGTTATCGCACTCGATTTTCACTGATGATGGAAGTCAATGGCATTGCCGAAACGTCTGGTTTTGTAGAAAACATTGGACTACGGCCAAATATCCCGGGAAGGAATTTTAACAAAAACTACTTCTTTGTTGCCGATAACGTTGTACACATATATATAAAAAATATGCATAAAATTAATGGGTGTATAAGTTAATGATTGATCTCCATTAAGTAGTGCTCAAGTTTCCAAAGTTTTAATATTATGATGTCCGTAATTAAAACATCAGAGCAGGTTTAGTGTGAATGAGGGTACACCGTGAACTAAAATGTTCAACATTTCCTATTGAGCGTTGCTTAGAGTAAAGCGGCGAATCTACAGTGTGTTTCACAGAACAAACACGCGAAAAAGAAGGAGCGCTCCGAAGTCACTCATGGACCCTCAGCATCTTGCAGAGGGTTCATTCCCTAAAGACGAAAAGTCTATCTATGAATCGTTCCTCTGTAAACACGTGCAGTTACACTGCCCAGCGATCCACAGGAAGCAAATTGATGTCCATTTTTTCGGCTTGCACGCGTTATGTTGGTGTGGGTTTCGTCACTTTCCATTTAAAAAGCGTGCAAATGTAAGAAAATAAACATGAGTGAGGCCAGAAATAATGCGAATTGTGTGTGTGTGTGTGTGTGTGTGTGTGTGTGTGTGTGTGTGTGTGTGTGTGTGTGTGTGTGTGTGTGTGTGTGTGTGTGTGTGTGTGTGTGTGTGTGTGTGTGTGTGTGTGTGTGTGTGTGTGTGTGTGTGTGTGTGTGTGTGTGTGTGTGTGTGTGTGTGTGTGTGTGTGTGTGTGTGTGTGTGTGTGTGTGTGTGTGTGTGTGTGTGTGTGTGTGTGTGTGTGTGTGTGTGTGTGTGTGTGTGTGTGTGTGTGTGTGTGTGTGTGTGTGTGTGTGTGTGTGTGTGTGTGTGTGGCTTCCCTGCCTTTTTATTGCTGTAGTCATAATAATAAAATGGAAACGTAAACATTACATAACTGAGATATGCTTACCTGCCACGAACGATATATGATTTTATACATGTACGAGGTGTGTTCAAAAAAAGACCGAACTATTTGTGTAGCACGTCAACTAGCGCATAGAGCGAGCTGCAGAATTAAGTGCTGCTAGCGACAGGTTTTGACGCCTGAATGCCGTTTTCTCTGTTTCGTCACGATCTTCAGTCTTCGAGCTACACGCGCTGTAGTGGGCACGGGCACACACCGTCCGGCGGATTTATAACGAAGTGAGAATGAAGATCTTAACACAACGTGTATGTATAAAATTTTGCTGCTGACTTCGTAAAATCTTTACAGAGCTATTTCCATTGTCTTCCAAAGTTTTCATTACCATTTGCATTGGTACGCAGTTGTTGACCGATTTCAAAACGGATCTCTTTCTGATCGTCGTCAACAAACACAGTAAGAATTTTTCAGTGATACGATACATTTAATTTTTCTATCAAAATTTAATTTTACGATCTTAAATGGATTCTGTCAGAAAGTATCGGCATTTAAACGATGATTTTGTTTGAATTTGCGGCTGTTATCGTTTGCCATACAAAATACCCTTGTTAAAACAAAACGTTACAGGTAAACTACCCCTTTCCCTTAACCGATCTTCACCAAAATCAACAGATCTTGAGAGCTCTACAATTCAGGCCTGTATGCGAAACATTATTTGATTCTGTTTGAATTTGCGGCAGTTATCGTTTGCCATAGAAAATATCGGTATGGAGAACCATACATGACTTCCATATTCTAAGATTTATATTTAAAGTCATTTTCAGCCAAACAGCCAGGCTGTGTCTTACCTGCCTTTTTATTGCTGTATTAAATCAAAAATATTATATTACATTAAAATGAAAAAATTATAATTTTATTGCCTGGCAACAAAATTATTTTATTTTTAACAATTACCATTGTTTCAAAAAGTTTAAATAAATTTTCAAGTACTTTACTCTTGTTAAAACGTAAAAGGTTGCAGGTAAACTACCCCTTCCCCTTAACCGATCTTCACCAAAATCGAAAGTCATTGAGTCCTCTACAATACAGGGAAGTATGCAAAAAATTATTTGATTCTGTTTGAATTTGCGGCTGTTATCGTTTGCCATAAAAAATACGCTTGATAAAAAAACGTTGCAGGTAAACTACCCCTTCCCCTTAACCGATCTTCACCAAAAACAACAGGTCTTGAGAACTCTACAATTTAGGGCTGTATGCAAATAATCTTTTGATTCTGTTTGAATTTGCGGCTGTTATCGTTTGCCATAGGAAATACCCTTGCTAAAACATAAAACGTTACAGGTAAACTACCCCTTTCCCTTAACCGATCTTCACCAAAATCAACAGATCTTGAGAACTCTACAATTCAGGGCTGTATGCGAAACATTATTTGATTCTGTTTGAATTTGCGGCTGTTATCGTTTGCCAAACAAGCAAAATTACCCTTGCTAAAAAAAAACCGTTTCAGGTAAACTACACCTTTCCCTCAACCGATCTTCACCAAAAACAACAGGTCGCGAGTACTCTGAAAATCAGGGCTGTATGCAAAAAATTGTTTGATTCTGTTTGAATTTGCGGCAGTTATCGTTTGCCATAGAAAAAATCTAAGACAGACAGACAGACAGACACACAGACACTTTTCGGAAAACGACTTTTTTCATGTTTTGAGTGTAGTAGAATCAGAATCTGCAATAATCTCGAACACGATTTTTTTTGCCATCACCATACTTCCATTCCTTAAGGAATATGGAAGTAAAAAATCTACAGACAGACAGACAGACAGACAGACAGACACAGACACTTTTCGGAAAACGACTTTTTTTCATGTTTTGAGTGTAGTAGAATCAGAATCTGCAATAATCTCGAACACGATTTTTTTTGCCATCACCATACTTCCATTCCTTGAGGAATATGGAAGTAAAAATCGGTATGGAGAACCATACATGACTTCCACATTCTAAGATTTATATTTAAAATCATTTTCGAAATGAAATATTACCATAGAAACTACTTCTTTCTACTTACTGCTTCAGCCTTAACCACAGTACTGTGGTCACTAACATATACCACCTCACGTTATCGCACTCGATTTTCACTGATGATGGAAGTCAATGGGATTGCCGAAACGTCTGGTTTTGTAGAAAACATTGGACTACGGCCAAATATCCCGGGAAGGAATTTTAACAAAAACTACTTCTTTGTTGCCGATAACGTTGTACACATATATATAAAAAATATGCATAAAATTAATGGCTTGTATAAGTTAATGATTGATCTCCATTAAGTAGTGCTCAAGTTTCCAAAGTTTTAATATTATGATGTCCGTAATTAAAACATCAGAGCAGGTTTAGTGTGAATGAGGGTACACCGTGAACTAAAATGTTCAACATTTCCTATTGAGCGTTGCTTAGAGTAAAGCGGCGAATCTACAGTGTGTTTCACAGAACAAACACGCGAAAAAGAAGGAGCGCTCCGAAGTCACTCATGGACCCTCAGCATCTTGCAGAGGGTTCATTCCCTAAAGACGAAAAGTCTATCTATGAATCGTTCCTCTGTAAACACGTGCAGTTACACTGCCCAGCGATCCACAGGAAGCAAATTGATGTCCATTTTTTCGGCTTGCACGCGTTATGTTGGTGTGGGTTTCGTCACTTTCCATTTAAAAAGCGTGCAAATGTAAGAAAATAAACATGAGTGAGGCCAGAAATAATGCGAATTGTGTGTGTGTGTGTGTGTGTGTGTGTGTGTGTGTGTGTGTGTGTGTGTGTGTGTGTGTGTGTGTGTGTGTGTGTGTGTGTGTGTGTGTGTGTGTGTGTGTGTGTGTGTGTGTGTGTGTGTGTGTGTGTGTGTGTGTGTGTGTGTGTGTGTGTGTGTGTGGCTTCCCTGCCTTTTTATTGCTGTAGTCATAATAATAAAATGGAAACGTAAACATTACATAACTGAGATATGCTTACCTGCCACGAACGATATATGATTTTATACATGTACGAGGTGTGTTCAAAAAAAGACCGAACTATTTGTGTAGCACGTCAACTAGCGCATAGAGCGAGCTGCAGAATTAAGTGCTGCTAGCGACAGGTTTTGACGCCTGAATGCCGTTTTCTCTGTTTCGTCACGATCTTCAGTCTTCGAGCTACACGCGCTGTAGTGGGCACGGGCACACACCGTCCGGCGGATTTATAACGAAGTGAAATTGAAGATCTTAACACAACGTGTATGTATAAAATTTTGCTGCTGACTTCGTAAAATCTTTACAGAGCTATTTCCATTGTCTTCCAAAGTTTTCATTACCATTTGCATTGGTACGCAGTTGTTGACCGATTTCAAAACGGATCTCTTTCTGATCGTCGTCAACAAACACAGTAAGAATTTTTCAGTGATACGATACATTTAATTTTTCTATCAAAATTTAATTTTACGATCTTAAATGGATTCTGTCAGAAAGTATCGGCATTTAAACGATGATTTACAATTACCACATAACGAGCTCTCTTCCCATGATCTTCGATATCGCTTTGATCTGCACCGACCATTGTTTTTCCCTCTATAAAAATTCTTAAACTAATCGTTCGCCTCACGCAGGCTTCCGCGTATGCTTAACTGAAAACCAGAATGTCTCTGAAAAGTTTTAACCTAGCTTTGCTGCAAAATTTCATAAGCACACGTTGTTCTCGCGGTCTTTCTTAATCGCTTTGTCACTAATCCGCCGGCCAGCGTGTGCACGTCCCCACTCAATGTGATATACCTCAAAGACTACTGCTAATAGCGGAACACAATAAGTGGTAGTTTGTTGTCAAAAACTATCGCTAGGTGCGCGCAAAGTCGCGGCGCGTCGTTTGTGCGGATAGATGTGTTACTCAAAAAGTTTGGTCTTTTTATGAACACACCTCGTATATTAACTCATACATAATTTACATTAAAATGAAAAATATCGGTATGGAGAACCATACATGACTTCCATATTCTAAGATTTAATTTAAAATCATTTTCGAAATGAAATATTACCATAGAAACTACTTCTTTCTACTTACTGCTTCAGCCTTAACCACAGTACTGTGGTCACTAACATATACCACCTCACGTTATCGCACTCGATTTTCACTGATGATGGAAGTCGACGGCATTGCCGAAACGTCTGGTTCTGTAGAAAACATTGGACTACGGCCAAATATCCCGGGAAGGAATTTTAACAAAAACTACTTCTTTGTTGCCGATAACGTTGTACACATATATATAAAAAATATGCATAAAATTAATGGCTGTATAAGTTAATGATTGATCTCCATTAAGTAGTGCTCAAGTTTCCAAAGTTTTAATATTATGATGTCCGTAATTAAAACATCAGAGCAGGTTTAGTGTGTATGAGGGTTCACCGTGGACAAAAATTTTCAACATTTCCTATTGAGCGTTGCTTAGAATAAATCTGCGAATCTACAGTGTACGTTTCACAGAACAAACACGCGGAAAAGAAGGAGCGCTCCGAAGTCACTCATGGACCCTCAGCATCTTGCAGAGGGTTCATTCCCTAAAGACGAAAAGTCTATCTATGAATCGTTCCTCTGTAAACACGTGCAGTTACACTGCCCAGCGATCCACAGGAAGCAAATTGATGTCCATTTTTTCGGCTTGCACGCGTTATGTTGGTGTGGGTTTCGTCACTTTCCATTTAAAAAGCGTGCAAATGTAAGAAAATAAACATGAGTGAGGCCAGAAATAATGCGAATTGTGTGTGTGTGTGTGTGTGTGTGTGTGTGTGTGTGTGTGTGTGTGTGTGTGTGTGTGTGTGTGTGTGTGTGTGTGTGCGTGCGTGTGTGTGTGTGTGTGTGTGTGTGTGTGTGTGTGTGTGTGTGTGTGTGTGTGTGTGTGTGTGTGTGTGTGTGTGGGTGTGTGTGTGTGTGTGTGTGTGTGTGTGTGTGTGTGTGTGTGTGTGTGTGTGTGTGTGTGTGTGTGTGTGTGTGTGTGTGTGTGTGTGTGTGTGTGTGTGTGTGTGTGTGTGTGTGTGTGTGTGTGTGTGTGTGTGTGTGTGTGTGTGTGTGTGTGTGTGTGTGTGTGGCTTCCCTGCCTTTTTATTGCTGTAGTCATAATAATAAAATGGAAACGTAAACATTACATAACTGAGATATGCTTACCTGCCACGAACGATATATGATTTTATACATGTACGAGGTGTGTTCAAAAAAAGACCGAACTATTTGTGTAGCACGTCAACTAGCGCATAGAGCGAGCTGCAGAATTAAGTGCTGCTAGCGACAGGTTTTGACGCCTGAATGCCGTTTTCTCTGTTTCGTCACGATCTTCAGTCTTCGAGCTACACGCGCTGTAGTGGGCACGGGCACACACCGTCCGGCGGATTTATAACGAAGTGAGAATGAAGATCTTAACACAACGTGTATGTATAAAATTTTGCTGCTGACTTCGTAAAATCTTTACAGAGCTATTTCCATTGTCTTCCAAAGTTTTCATTACCATTTGCATTGGTACGCAGTTGTTGACCGATTTCAAAACGGATCTCTTTCTGATCGTCGTCAACAAACACAGTAAGAATTTTTCAGTGATACGATACATTTAATTTTTCTATCAAAATTTAATTTTACGATCTTAAATGGATTCTGTCAGAAAGTATCGGCATTTAAACGATGATTTACAATTACCACATAACGAGCTCTCTTCCCATGATCTTCGATATCGCTTTGATCTGCACCGACCATTGTTTTTCCCTCTATAAAAATTCTTAAACTAATCGTTCGCCTCACGCAGGCTTCCGCGTATGCTTAACTGAAAACCAGAATGTCTCTGAAAAGTTTTAACCTAGCTTTGCTGCAAAATTTCATAAGCACACGTTGTTCTCGCGGTCTTTCTTAATCGCTTTGTCACTAATCCGCCGGCCAGCGTGTGCACGTCCCCACTCAATGTGATATACCTCAAAGACTACTGCTAATAGCGGAACACAATAAGTGGTAGTTTGTTGTCAAAAACTATCGCTAGGTGCGCGCAAAGTCGCGGCGCGTCGTTTGTGCGGATTGATGTGTTACTCAAAAAGTTTGGTCTTTTTATGAACACACCTCGTATATTAACTCATACATAATTTACATTAAAATGAAAAATATCGGTATGGAGAACCATACATGACTTCCATATTCTAAGATTTAATTTAAAATCATTTTCGAAATGAAATATTACCATAGAAACTACTTCTTTCTACTTACTGCTTCAGCCTTAACCACAGTACTGTGGTCACTAACATATACCACCTCACGTTATCGCACTCGATTTTCACTGATGATGGAAGTCGACGGCATTGCCGAAACGTCTGGTTCTGTAGAAAACATTGGACTACGGCCAAATATCCCGGGAAGGAATTTTAACAAAAACTACTTCTTTGTTGCCGATAACGTTGTACACATATATATAAAAAATATGCATAAAATTAATGGCTGTATAAGTTAATGATTGATCTCCATTAAGTAGTGCTCAAGTTTCCAAAGTTTTAATATTATGATGTCCGTAATTAAAACATCAGAGCAGGTTTAGTGTGTATGAGGGTTCACCGTGGACAAAAATTTTCAACATTTCCTATTGAGCGTTGCTTAGAATAAATCTGCGAATCTACAGTGTACGTTTCACAGAACAAACACGCGGAAAAGAAGGAGCGCTCCGAAGTCACTCATGGACCCTCAGCATCTTGCAGAGGGTTCATTCCCTAAAGACGAAAAGTCTATCTATGAATCGTTCCTCTGTAAACACGTGCAGTTACACTGCCCAGCGATCCACAGGAAGCAAATTGATGTCCATTTTTTCGGCTTGCACGCGTTATGTTGGTGTGGGTTTCGTCACTTTCCATTTAAAAAGCGTGCAAATGTAAGAAAATAAACATGAGTGAGGCCAGAAATAATGCGAATTGTGTGTGTGTGTGTGTGTGTGTGTGTGTGTGTGTGTGTGTGTGTGTGTGTGTGTGTGTGTGTGTGTGTGTGTGTGTGTGTGTGTGTGTGTGTGTGTGTGTGTGTGTGTGTGTGTGTGTGTGTGTGTGTGTGTGTGTGTGTGTGTGTGTGTGTGTGTGTGTGTGTGTGTGTGTGTGTGTGTGTGTGTGTGTGTGTGTGTGTGTGTGTGTGTGTGTGTGTGTGTGTGTGTGTGTGTGTGTGTGTGTGTGTGTGTGTGTGTGTGTGTGGCTTCCCTGCCTTTTTATTGCTGTAGTCATAATAATAAAATGGAAACGTAAACATTACATAACTGAGATATGCTTACCTGCCACGAACGATATATGATTTTATACATGTACGAGGTGTTTTCAAAAAAAGACCGAACTATTTGTGTAGCACGTCAACTAGCGCATAGAGCGAGCTGCAGAATTAAGTGCTGCTAGCGACAGGTTTTGACGCCTGAATGCCGTTTTCTCTGATTCGTCACGATCTTCAGTCTTCGAGCTACACGCGCTGTAGTGGGCACGGGCACACACCGTCCGGCGGATTTATAACGAAGTGAGAATGAAGATCTTAACACAACGTGTATGTATAAAATTTTGCTGCTGACTTCGTAAAATCTTTACAGAGCTATTTCCATTGTCTTCCAAAGTTTTCATTACCATTTGCATTGGTACGCAGTTGTTGACCGATTTCAAAACGGATCTCTTTCTGATCGTCGTCAACAAACACAGTAAGAATTTTTCAGTGATACGATACATTTAATTTTTCTATCAAAATTTAATTTTACGATCTTAAATGGATTCTGTCAGAAAGTATCGGCATTTAAACGATGATTTACAATTACCACATAACGAGCTCTCTTCCCATGATCTTCGATATCGCTTTGATCTGCACCGACCATTGTTTTTCCCTCTATAAAAATTCTTAAACTAATCGTTCGCCTCACGCAGGCTTCCGCGTATGCTTAACTGAAAACCAGAATGTCTCTGAAAAGTTTTAACCTAGCTTTGCTGCAAAATTTCATAAGCACACGTTGTTCTCGCGGTCTTTCTTAATCGCTTTGTCACTAATCCGCCGGCCAGCGTGTGCACGTCCCCACTCAATGTGATATACCTCAAAGACTACTGCTAATAGCGGAACACAATAAGTGGTAGTTTGTTGTCAAAAACTATCGCTAGGTGCGCGCAAAGTCGCGGCGCGTCGTTTGTGCGGATTGATGTGTTACTCAAAAAGTTTGGTCTTTTTATGAACACACCTCGTATATTAACTCATACATAATTTACATTAAAATGAAAAATATCGGTATGGAGAACCATACATGACTTCCATATTCTAAGATTTAATTTAAAATCATTTTCGAAATGAAATATTACCATAGAAACTACTTCTTTCTACTTACTGCTTCAGCCTTAACCACAGTACTGTGGTCACTAACATATACCACCTCACGTTATCGCACTCGATTTTCACTGATGATGGAAGTCGACGGCATTGCCGAAACGTCTGGTTCTGTAGAAAACATTGGACTACGGCCAAATATCCCGGGAAGGAATTTTAACAAAAACTACTTCTTTGTTGCCGATAACGTTGTACACATATATATAAAAAATATGCATAAAATTAATGGCTGTATAAGTTAATGATTGATCTCCATTAAGTAGTGCTCAAGTTTCCAAAGTTTTAATATTATGATGTCCGTAATTAAAACATCAGAGCAGGTTTAGTGTGTATGAGGGTTCACCGTGGACAAAAATTTTCAACATTTCCTATTGAGCGTTGCTTAGAATAAATCTGCGAATCTACAGTGTACGTTTCACAGAACAAACACGCGGAAAAGAAGGAGCGCTCCGAAGTCACTCATGGACCCTCAGCATCTTGCAGAGGGTTCATTCCCTAAAGACGAAAAGTCTGTCTATGAATCGTTCCTCTGTAAACACGTGCAGTTACACTGCCCAGCGATCCACAGGAAGCAAATCGCTATCCACGCTGGACACTTTTTCGGCTTGCATGCGTTATGCTGGTATGGGTTCGGCACTTTCCATTTAAAAACCGTGCAAATGTAAGAAAATAAACATGAATGAGGCCAGAAATAACGCGAAGTGTGTGTGTGTGTGTGTGTGTGTGTGTGTGTGTGTGTGTGTGTGTGTGTGTGTGTGTGTGTGTGTGTGTGTGTGTGTGTGTGTGTGTGTGTGTGTGTGTGTGTGTGTGTGTGTGTGTGTGTGTGTGTGTGTGTGTGTGTGTGTGTGTGTGTGTGTGTGTGTGTGTGTGTGTGTGTGTGTGTGTGTGTGTGTGTGTGTGTGTGTGTGTGTGTGTGTGTGTGTGTGTGTGTGTGTGTGTGTGTGTGTGTTCCCTGCATTTTTATTGCGGTAGTGATAATAATAAAATGGAAACGTAAACAGTACATAACTGAGATATGCTTGCTTGCCACGCACGACATATTTTCTCTTATACATGACTAGCAGAATACCGTGCTTCGCTACGGAGTTTCACGTTGTACGTAATGAAAATGTTAGTTTAATTAATAAAGTTTAATATATTTAGAACAGAATCTATTCTATTGGGTTGCCATAGTAACCAGATCTAATAGTTTTTTAAGACCGCAAAGGACCCCCCAGAGGATCGTATCGTAAAAAAACACCTGTCCTATGTTGGTTCTCCCGTTGCGTAAAATATTTGTGCCAAGTTTGGTTGAAATCGGTCCAATGGTTTAGGTGGAGACGTGGAAGACCCCAAAGGACCCCCAAAGGATCGTATCGAAAAAATCACTTGTCCTATGTTGGTTCTCCCTTTGCGTAAAATATTTGTGCCAAGTTTGGTTGAAATCGGTCCAGTGGTTTAATCGGTCCAGTGGTTTAGGAGGCGATGTGGAAGACCCCAAAGAACCCCCAAAAGGACCACATCGAAAAAACACCTATCCTATGTTGGTTCTCCCGTTGCGTAAAATATTTGTGCCAAGTTTGGTTGAAATCGGTACAGTGGTTTAGGAGGAGATGTGGAAGACCCCAAAGAACCCCCCCAAAAGACCCCATCGAAAAAACACCTATCCTTTGTTGGTTCACCCATTGCGTAAAATATTTGTGCCAAGTTTGGTTGAAATCGGTCCAGTGGTTTAGGAGAAGATATGGAAGACCCCAAAGAACCCCCAAAAGGACCCCATCGAAAAAACACCTTTCCTATGTTGGTTCTCCCGTTGCGTAAAATATTTGTGCCAAGTTTGGTTGAAATCGGTCCAGTGGTTTAAGAGGAGATGTGGAAGACCCCAAAGGACCCCATCGAAAAAAATACAGAAACCTTCGCGGACGTGCGCAAAACAACTCACCGAAGTTTCATCGCAATCGGATGAATGGTATAGGAACGCATACGGGACAAACAAAGAAACATTCATTTTTATATATAAGATGTAAACTATACCACTTACTTGACATAAACCGTGATAGCTAAGCTAATGTACAACATATATGTACTAATATGACACTCTATCTATTGGCGAAAACTTTAATAAAATCCGTTCAGTACTTCCTGAGATTAGCGATTTCAAACACAGAGAGAAAACGGACCGACTTTACTTTATACTATGTATAGATTTACATTAAAATGAAAAAATTATAATTTTATTGCCTGGCAACAAAATTATTTTATTTTTAACAATTACCATTGTTTGAAAAAATTTAAATGAATTTTCAAGTACTTTACTCTTGTTAAAACGTAAAAGGTTGCAGGTAAACTACCCCTTCCCCTTAACCGATCTTCACCAAAATCAAAATGCCTTGAGTCCTCTACTATTCAGTGACGTATGCAAAAAATTATTTGATTCTGTTTGAATATGCGGCAGTTACCGTTCGTCATAGAAAATTACCCTTGATAAAAAATGTTGCAGGTAAACTACCCCTTCCCCTTAACCGATCTTCACCAAAAACAATAGGTCTTGAGTACTCCATAATTCAGGGCTGTGTGCGAAACATTATTTGATTCTGTTTGAATTTGCGGCTGTTATCGTTTGCCAAAAAAAAAATTACCCTTGATAAAAAAAAATCGTTGCAGGTAAACTACCCCTTTCCCTCAACCGATCTTCACCAAAAACAACAGGTCGTGAGTACTCTGCAATTCAGGGCTGCACGCAAAAAATTATTTGATTCTGTTTGAATTTGCGGCAGTTATCGTTTGCCAAAAAAAAAAAATCTACACACACAGACACTTTTCGAAAAACGACTTCTTTTCATGTTTTGAGTGTAGTACAATCAGAATCTGCAATAATCTCGAACTCAATTTTTTTTGCCATCGCCATACTTCCATTTCCTTAAGGAATATGGAAGTAGAATTATAATTTTATTGCCTGACAACCAAATTATTTTATTTTTAACAATTACCATTGTTTGAAAATGTTTAAATGCATTTTCAAGTACTTTACTGTTGTTAAAACGTAAAAGGTTGAAGCTAAACTACCCCTTCCCCTTAACCGATCTTCACTAAAATCGAAACTCCTTGTGATCTCTACAATTCAGGAGTGTATGCAAAATATTATATGATTCTGTTTGAATTTGCGGCTGTTATCGTTTGCCATAGAAAATACGCTTGATAAAAAAACGTTGCACGTAAACTACCCCTTCCCCTTAACCGATCTTAACCAAAAACAATAGGTCTTTAGTACTCTACAAATCAGGGCTGTTTGCAAAAAAATATTTGATTCTGTTTGAATTTACGGCTCTTATCGTTTGCCATAGAAAATACCCTTGTTAAAAAAACGTTGCAGGTAAACTACCCCTTTCCCTCAACCGATCTTCACCAAAAACAACAAGTCTTGAGAACTCTACAATTTAGGGCTGTATGTAAATAATCTTTTGATTCTGTTTGAATTTGCAGCTGTTATCGTTTGCCATAGGAAATACCCTTGTTAAAACAAAACGTTACAGGTAAACTACCCCTTTCCCTTAACCGATCTTCACCAAAATCAACAGATCTTGAGAGCTCTACAATTCAGGGCTGTATCCGAAACATTATTTGATTCTGTTTGAATTTGCGGCAGTTATCGTTTGCCATAGAAAATATCGGTATGGAGAACCCTACATGACTTCCATATTCTAAGATTTATATTTATAATCATTTTCAGCCAAACAGCCAGGCTGTGTCTTACCTGCCTTTTTATTGCTGTATTAAATGAAAAATATTATATTACATTAAAATGAAAAAATTATAATTTTATTGCCTGGCAACAAAATTATTTTATTTTTAACAATTACCATTGTTTCAAAAAGTTTAAATAAATTTTCAAGTACTTTACTCTTGTTAAAACGTAAAAGGTTGCAGGTAAACTACCCCTTCCCCTTAACCGATCTTCACCAAAATCGAAACTCATTGAGTCCTCTACAATTCAGGGAAGTATGCAAAAAATTATTTGATTCTGTTTGAATTTGCGGCTGTTATCGTTTGCCATAAAAAATACGCTTGATAAAAAAACGTTGCAGGTAATCTACCCCTTCCCCTTAACCGATCTTCACCAAAAACAACAGCTCTTGAGTACTCTCCAAATCAGGGCTGCATGCAAAACATTATTTGATTCTGTTTGAATTTGCGGCTGTTATCGTTTGCCATAGAAAATACCCTTGTTAAAAAAACGTTGCCGGGAAACTACCCCTTTCCCTTAACCGATCTTCACCAAAAACAACAGGTCTTGAGAACTCTACAATTTAGGGCTGTATGCAAATAATCTTTTGATTCTGTTTGAATTTGCGGCTGTTATCGTTTGCCATAGGAAATACCCTTGCTAAAACATAAAACGTTACAGGTAAACTACCCCTTTCCCTTAACCGATCTTCACCAAAATCAACAGATCTTGAGAACTCTACAATCCAGGGCTGTATGCGAAACATTATTTGATTCTGTTTGAATTTGCGGCTGTTATCGTTTGCCAAACAAACAAAATTACCCTTGCTAAAAAAAAACCGTTTCAGGTAAACTACCCCTTTTCCTCAACCGATCTTCACCAAAAACAACAGGTCGCGAGTACTCTAAAAATCAGGGCTGTATGCAAAAAATTATTTGATTCTGTTTGAATTTGCGGCAGTTATCGTTTGCCATAGAAAAAAATCTAAGACAGACAGACAGACAGACAGACATACAGACAGACAGACAGACACACAGACACTTTTCGGAAAACGACTTTTTTCATGTTTTGAGTGTAGTAGAATCAGAATCTGCAATAATCTCGAACACGATTTTTTTTGCCATCACCATACTTCCATTCCTTAAGGAATATGGAAGTAAAAAATCTACAGACAGACAGACAGACAGACAGACAGACAGACAGACAGACACAGACACTTTTCGGAAAACGACTTTTTTCATGTTTTGAGTGTAGTAGAATCAGAATCTGCAATAATCTCGAACACGATTTTTTTGCCATCACCATACTTCCATTCCTTCAGGAATATGGAAGTAATAATCGGTATGGAGAACCATACATGACTTCCACATTCTAAGATTTATATTTAAAATCATTTTCGAAATGAAATATTACCATAGAAACTACTTCTTTCTACTTACTGCTTCAGCCTTAACCACAGTACTGTGGTCACTAACATATACCACCTCACGTTATCGCACTCGATTTTCACTGATGATGGAAGTCAATGGCATTGCCGAAACGTCTGGTTTTGTAGAAAACATTGGACTACGGCCAAATATCAAGGGAAGGAATTTTAACAAAAACTACTTCTTTGTTGCCGATAACGTTGTACACATATATATAAAAAATATGCATAAAATTAATGGCTTGTATAAGTTAATGATTGATCTCCATTAAGTAGTGCTCAAGTTTCCAAAGTTTTAATATTATGATGTCCGTAATTAAAACATCAGAGCAGGTTTAGTGTGAATGAGGGTACACCGTGAACTAAAATGTTCAACATTTCCTATTGAGCGTTGCTTAGAGTAAAGCGGCGAATCTACAGTGTATGTTTCACAGAACAAACACGCGAAAAAGAAGGAGCGCTCCGAAGTCACTCATGGACCCTCAGCATCTTGCAGAGGGTTCATTCCCTAAAGACGAAAAGTCTATCTATGAATCGTTCCTCTGTAAACACGTGCAGTTACACTGCCCAGCGATCCACAGGAAGCAAATTGATGTCCATTTTTTCGGCTTGCACGCTTTATGTTGGTGTGGGTTTCGTCACTTTCCATTTAAAAAGCGTGCAAATGTAAGAAAATAAACATGAGTGAGGCCAGAAATAATGCGAATTTTGTGTGTGTGTGTGTGTGTGTGTGTGTGTGTGTGTGTGTGTGTGTGTGTGTGTGTGTGTGTGTGTGTGTGTGTGTGTGTGTGTGTGTGTGTGTGTGTGTGTGTGTGTGTGTGTGTGTGTGTGTGTGTGTGTGTGTGTGTGTGTGTGTGTGTGTGTGTGTGTGTGTGTGTGTGTGTGTGTGTGTGTGTGTGTGTGTGTGTGTGTGTGTGTGTGTGTGTGTGTGTGTGTGTGTGTGTGTGTGTGTGTGTGTGTGTGTGTGTGTGGCTTCCCTGCCTTTTTATTGCTGTAGTCATAATAATAAAATGGAAACGTAAACATTACATAACTGAGATATGCTTACCAGCCACGAACGATATATGATTTTATACATGTACGAGGTGTGTTCAAAAAAAGACCGAACTATTTGTGTAGCACGTCAACTAGCGCATAGAGCGAGCTGCAGAATTAAGTGCTGCTAGCGACAGGTTTTGACGCCTGAATGCCGTTTTCTCTGTTTCGTCACGATCTTCAGTCTTCGAGCTACACGCGCTGTAGTGGGCACGGGCACACACCGTCCGGCGGATTTATAACGAAGTGAGAATGAAGATCTTAACACAACGTGTATGTATAAAATTTTGCTGCTGACTTCGTAAAATCTTTACAGAGCTATTTCCATTGTCTTCCAAAGTTTTCATTACCATTTGCATTGGTACACAGTTGTTGACCGATTTCAAAACGGATCTCTTTCTGATCGTCGTCAACAAACACAGTAAGAATTTTTCAGTGATACGATACATTTAATTTTTCTATCAAAATTTAATTTTACGATCTTAAATGGATTCTGTCAGAAAGTATCGGCATTTAAACGATGATTTACAATTACCACATAACGAGCTCTCTTCCCATGATCTTCGATATCGCTTTGATCTGCACCGACCATTGTTTTTCCCTCTTTAAAAATTCTTAAACTAATCGTTCGCCTCACGCAGGCTTCCGCGTATGCTTAACTGAAAACCAGAATGTCTCTGAAAAGTTTTAACCTAGCTTTGCTGCAAAATTTCATAAGCACACGTTGTTCTCGCGGTCTTTCTTAATCGCTTTGTCACTAATCCGCCGGCCAGCGTGTGCACGTCCCCACTCAATGTGATATACCTCAAAGACTACTGCTAATAGCGGAACACAATAAGTGGTAGTTTGTTGTCAAAAACTATCGCTAGGTGCGCGCAAAGTCGCGGCGCGTCGTTTGTGCGGATTGATGTGTTACTCAAAAAGTTTGGTCTTTTTATGAACACACCTCGTATATTAACTCATACATTATTTACATTAAAATGAAAAATATCGGTATGGAGAACCATACATGACTTCCATATTCTAAGATTTAATTTAAAATCATTTTCGAAATGAAATATTACCATAGAAACTACTTCTTTCTACTTACTGCTTCAGCCTTAACCACAGTACTGTGGTCACTAACATATACCACCTCACGTTATCGCACTCGATTTTCACTGATGATGGAAGTCAATGGCATTGCCGAAACGTCTGGTTTTGTAGAAAACATTGGACTACGGCCAAATATCCCGGGAAGGAATTTTAACAAAAACTACTTCTTTGTTGCCGATAACGTTGTACACATATATATAAAAAATATGCATAAAATTAATGGCTGTATAAGTTAATGATTGATCTCCATTAAGTAGTGCTCAAGTTTCCAAAGTTTTAATATTATGATGTCCGTAATTAAAACATCAGAGCAGGTTTAGTGTGTATGAGGGTTCACCGTGGACAAAAATTTTCAACATTTCCTATTGAGCGTTGCTTAGAATAAATCTGCGAATCTACAGTGTACGTTTCACAGAACAAACACGCGGAAAAGAAGGAGCGCTCCGAAGTCACTCATGGACACTCAGCATCTTGCAGAGGGTTCATTCCCTAAAGACGAAAAGTCTGTCTATGAATCGTTCCTCTGTAAACACGTGCAGTTACACTGCCCAGCGATCCACAGGAAGCAAATCGCTATCCACGCTGGACACTTTTTCGGCTTGCATGCGTTATGCTGGTATGGGTTCGGCACTTTCCATTTAAAAACCGTGCAAATGTAAGAAAATAAACATGAATGAGGCCAGAAATAACGCGAATTGTGTGTGTGTGTGTGTGTGTGTGTGTGTGTGTGTGTGTGTGTGTGTGTGTGTGTGTGTGTGTGTGTGTGTGTGTGTGTGTGTGTGTGTTCCCTGCCTTTTTATTGCGGTAGTGATAATAATAAAATGGAAACGTAAACAGTACATAACTGAGATATGCTTGCTTGCCACGCACGATATATTTTCTCTTATACATGACTAGCAGAATACCCGTGCTTCGCTACGGAGTTTCACGTTGTACGTAATGAAAATGTTAGTTTAATTAATAAAGTTTAATATATTTAGAACAGAATCTATTCTATTGGGTTGCCATAGTAACCAGATCTAATAGTTTTTTAAGACCGCAAAGGACCCCCCAGAGGATCGTATCGAAAAAAAACACCTGTCCTATGTTGGTTCTCCCGTTGCGTAAAATATTTGTGCCAAGTTTGGTTGAAATCGGTCCAATGGTTTAGGTGGAGACGTGGAAGACCCCAAAGGACCCCCCAAAGGATCGTATCGAAAAAATCACTTGTCCTATGTTGGTTTTCATTTTGCGTAAAATATTTGTGCCAAGTTTGGTTGAAATCGGTACAGTGATTTAGGAGGAGATGTGGAAGACCCCAAAGAACCCCCCCCAAAAGAACCCATCGAAAAAACACCTATCCTTTGTTGGTTCTCCCGTTGCGTAAAATATTTGTGCCAAGTTTGGTTGAAATCGGTCCAGTGGTTTAGGAGGCGATGTGGAAGACCCCAAAGAACCCCCAAAAGGAGCACATCGAAAAAACACCTATCCTATGTTGGTTCTCCCGTTGCGTAAAATATTTGTGCCAAGTTTGGTTGAAATCGGTCCAGTGGTTTAAGAGGAGATGTGGAAGACCCCAAAGGACCCCATCGAAAAAAATACAGAAACCTTCGCGGACGTGCGCAAAACAACTCACCGAAGTTTCATCGCAATCGGATGAATGGTATAGGAACGCATACGGGACAAACAAAGAAACATTCATTTTTATATATAAGATGTAAACTATACCACTTACTTGACATAAACCGTGATAGCTAAGCTAATGTACAACATATATGTACTAATATGACACTCTTTCTATTGGCGAAAACTTGAATAAAATACGTTCAGTACTTCCTGAGATTAGCGATTTCAAACACAGAGAGAAAACGGACCGACTTTACTTTATACTATGTATAGATTTACATTAAAATGAAAAAATTATAATTTTATTGCCTGGCAACAAAATTATTTTATTTTTAACAATTACCATTGTTTGAAAAAGTTTAAATGAATTTTCAAGTACTTTACTCTTGTTAAAACGTAAAAGGTTGCAGGTAAACTACCCCTTCCCCTTAACCGATCTTCACCAAAATCAAAAGGTCTTGAGTCCTCTACAATTCAGTGATGTATGCAAAAAATTATTTGATTCTGTTTGAATATGCGGCAGTTACCGTTCGTCATAGAAAATTACCCTTGATAAAAAATGTTGCAGGTAAACTACCCCTTCCCCTTAACCGATCTTCACCAAAAACAATAGGTCTTGAGTACTCTACAAAATCACGGCTGTATGCAAAAAATTATTTGATTCTGTTTGAATTTACGGCTGTTATCGTTTCCCATAGAAAATACCCTTGATAAAAAAACGCTGCAGGTAAACTACCCCTTTCCCTTAACCGATCTTCACCAAAAACCATAGGTCTTGAGAACTCCATAATTCAGGGCGGTATGCGAAACATTATTTGATTCTGTTTGAATTTGCGGCTGTTATCGTTTGCCAAAAAAAAATTACCCTTGATAAAAAAAATCGTTGCAGGTAAACTACCCCTTTCCCTCAACCGATCTTCACCAAAAACAATAGGTCGTGAGTACTCTACAAATCAGGACTGCACGCAAAAAATTATTTGATTCTGTTTGAATTTGCGGCAGTTATCGTTTGCCATAGAAAAAAAATCTACACACACAGACAGTAGACACACAGACACTTTTCGAAAAACGACTTCTTTTCATGTTTTGAGTGTAGTACAATCAGAATCTGCAATAATCTCGAACTCAATTTTTTTTGCCATCGCCATACTTCCATTTCCTTAAGGAATATGGAAGTAGAATTATAATTTTATTGCCTGACAACAAAATTATTTTATTTTTAACAATTACCATTGTTTGAACATGTTTAAATGCATTTTCAAGTACTTTACTGTTGTTAAAACGTAAAAGGTTGAAGGTAAACTACCCCTTCCCCTTAACCGATCTTCACTAAAATCGAAACTCCTTGTGATCTCTACAATTCAGGAGTGTATGCAAAATATTATATGATTCTGTTTGAATTTGCGGCTGTTATCGTTTGCCATAGAAAATACGCTTGATAAAAAAACGTTGCAGGTAAACTACCCCTTTCCCTTAACCGATCTTCACCAAAAACAATAGGTCTTGAGAACTCTACAATTTAGGGCTGTATGCAAATAATCTTTTGATTCTGTTTGAATTTGCGGCTGTTATCGTTTGCCATAGAAAATACCCTTGTTAAAACATAAAACGTTGCAGGTAAACTATCCCTTTCCCCTATAGAATGTATAATAATCCTGTTGCCAGGCCACATGTTTTAAATGATCAGCTGAACTTTAAATCTAATGTCCTGTATGATACTGCGTTGCGATATTGTCGCGACACGAGTCAAATATGAACCAGTGCGCTGTCGGTTACCGTGTGGTGTACACCGAAAATTGTTGTGTGCGTACTTTGTGTAGTGTAATTGTGTTTTGTGTTATGTGGATTTTAATATTTTTAATATATTGACGACTGTGCCATCGTATGATGGTATGAAGAGACTTTTTTAAATATTCTGATGATGGGACAAGTGTCCCGAAACATGTCAATTGTATAAAGACATTTACTTAAGCCACAGACGGTGAGTTACATAGCGTTTAGTTGATTATAAAATACGTGGCTTGGACTATAAGCGGATTTATTCCATTAACAATATGAATATTGCAAGTCGAGCAAATATAGTACGTAATTTTCAGAATATTAAGATCCAGCTTCATAAGACCATTTTACATATCAGATTTAATAAAACTTGTCTGAAGAATAATATTACACCTAATTACGCTCGTATAAAATTTAAATGCTCATCCTTTGCTGATATAAAAACTAAAAGGCACGCAGAATTGTACAGAATTAAAGAAGAATTAAAATCGTTATACAAGAAAAAATCTCATCTCAATTCAAGATTATACAGAGTACATTTGCAATTACTTAATGATGTACACCCGGCCTTGCTTGATAACTATCTTGATTTCATAAACAATGACATACAGCGAATTATTTATCAAATGAGTAGCAAGCAAACAAGCAAATTCCAAAGGTTATTAGAGAGACAACAGCAGGAAGCCAACAACATTGCCTGTAAACATAAATTTTATACACGATTGCAGAACTTAACATCAATAGATCTAACTAAAGAAGAATCTAATTTGTTGAAAAAGGGCTTCAATTATAATTTACCTCGTTCAAAATCTAACTTCAGCCATAAACATATTGCTGCTGAAATTATAAATGCTGAAGCTGTGGTCAAAGCAATAGAAGACCAGAAGGTCCAAGATGAGGCGCGGATTTTAATCAATAATAAGCTCAGTAATATCATAAGAAACCAGAATACTAATACTTATTCTTCGGTTCCGTGCACTTTTAATAATTATAATAAAGAACGCAATATCTTAACGGGTTTAAAGCGCAAACTGTCAGACAACTGTGCTCTCGTAACCAAGGCTGACAAAGGCAACACTGTTGTCATTATGGACAATAGTGATTATACTGATAAGATACGGAACTTTATCGCTAACAACAACATTCAGAAATTAAACTCGGACCCTACTGAACAATACGTCAAGTGTCTAAATCGGGGCATAAATAAGAGTGTGCATTTGTTTGATGAGCGAACTAGACGATCGTTAAAGCCCATCAATTCAAGGGCACCCACATTGACAGGGTTACCAAAATTACATAAGACTGGTGTTCCGATAAGACCGTTAATTAACTTCACTACCGCACCTGGTTATAAAACAGCTAAGAAATTGGTAAACGTCATTAAAAGCAACATAAACATAGTTAATAGTCACAGTATAACCAATAATATCGATTTTGTCAATAAAGTGAAGGATCTAAAGATCGAACCTCATCATAAGCTGGTTTCGTTTGATATTGTTAATTTATATACGAATATACCGGTTGCTGATACCTTACAAATTTTGAGAAATAACCTCGTTAATACTAATAAATTGAATGTTGAAAGTATTAATGAATTGATGGCTCTTTTGGAGGTGATTCTTAACCAGAATTATTTCACGCATGACAAGCAATTCTTTAGCCAACATGATGGTGTGGCAATGGGTTCTCCACTCTCTGGCCTCCTTGCTGAAGTGTACTTAAACCATTTCGAAAACTCCTTTATTTTTTCCAATAGTGTGTACAATGATAACATAATATTTTATGGCCGGTATGTTGACGACACCTTTTTGATCTATAAAGGCACACATAGACAAATAGATAGGCTACACACATATTTAAACAGTATTAATAACAATATACAGTTTACACTGGAGCACGAGGACAGTGGAAAATTAAATTTTCTTGATTTGACGGTCACCAGAAATATTAATAAATTGGAGTTTAATATTTATAGGAAACCCACTACAACTGACACTATAATACACGCCACATCTTATCATCCGGTATCGCAGAAAATGGCTGCTTTCCACAGCATGGTTAACAGCCTCTTATCATTGCCCCTCAGCGACAAGGATTATCAAGACGAACTAAATACAATTAAACATATTGCGGTCACCAATGGCTACAAAAAAGCGGTAGTAAATAATATCCTTAAAAAACATATGAGACGAAAAAACGCAAACACGCTAAGGGCACCTGGGGACAGTGTGTATAAATACATTTCTATACCATACATGAGCTTTCTACCTAGAATTCTGTCTTCTGTTTTAAACAAGTCAAATGTTGTTGTCACATATAAGACTACAAATAACATTTTAAATAGCCTTCGTACTCGGGAACCAACCGTCATTGAAAAGAAAACAGGGATCTATAAATTAATATGTAATAGTTGTGATACTTTTTATGTGGGCCAAACGGGCCGTGGTTTTCTCAAGAGGTTTGTTGAACATAAGCCACCCACTTATTTTCATAACACAGGAAATGTAAAATCTAAATTCGCTAAACATCTTATTGATGAAAATCACAACTATACTAATTTTCATACCAACTTGATACCCCTTCACTTTTGTAATAAAGGACGTTACATGAACGCCCTTGAGGAGTTTGAGATATATAGAGCGTATAATAATCCTGTACCAGGCCACATGTTTTAAATGATCAGCTGAACTTTAAATCTAATGTCCTGTATGATACTGCGTTGCGATATTGTCGCGACACGAGTCAAATATGAACCAGTGCGCTGTCGGTTACCGTGTGGTGTACACCGAAAATTGTTGTGTGCGTACTTTGTGTAGTGTAATTGTGTTTTGTGTTATGTGGATTTTAATATTTTTAATATATTGACGACTGTGCCATCGTATGATGGTATGAAGAGACTTTTTTAAATATTCTGATGATGGGACAAGTGTCCCGAAACATGTCAATTGTATAAAGACATTTACTTAAGCCACAGACGGTGAGTTTACATAGCGTTTAGTTGATTATAAAATACGTGGCTTGGACTATAAGCGGATTTATTCCATTAACAATACCCCTTTCATACATGATTTACATTAAAATGAAAAAATTATAATTTTATTGCCTGGCAACAAAATTATTGAATTTTCAAGTACTTTACTCTTGTTAAAACGTAAAAGGTTGCAGGTAAACTACCCCTTCCCCTTAACCGATCTTCACCAAAATCAAAAGGCCTTGAGTCCTCTACAATTCACTGAAGTATGCAAAAAATTATTTGATTCTGTTTGAATATGCGGCAGTTATCGTTCGTAATAGAAAATTACACTTGATAAAAAACGTTGCAGGTAAACTACCCCTTCCCCTCAACCGATCTTCACCAAAAACAATAGGTCTTGAGTACTCTACAAATCACGGCTGAATGCAAAACATTATTTGATTCTGTTTGAATTTGCGGCTGTTTCGTTTGCCATAGAAAATACCCTTGATAAAAAAACGTTGCAGGTAAACTACCCCTTTCCCTTAACCGATCTTCACCAAAAACAACAGATCTTGAGAACTCTACAATTTAGGGCTGTATGCGAAACATTATTTGATTCTGTTTGAATTTGCGGCAGTTATCGTTTGCCAAAAAAAAAATTTCCCATGATAAAAAAAAACCGTTGCAGGTAAACTACCCCTCTCCCTCAACCGATCTTCACCAAAAACAATAGGTCGTGAGTACTCTAGAAACCAGGGCTGTATGCAAAAAATTATTTGATTCTGTTTGAATTTGCGGCAGTTATCGTTTGCCATAGAAAAAAATCTAAGACAGACAGACAGACAGACAGACAGACAGACATACAGACAGACAGACAGACAGACAGACACACAGACACTTTTCGAAAAACGACTTTTTTTCATGTTTTGAGTGTAGTACAATCAGAATCTGCAATAATCTCGAACACGATTTTTTTTGCCATCACCATACTTCCATTTCCTTAAGGAATATGGAAGTAAAAATAAAATAATTTTGTTGCCAGGGAATAAAATTATAATTTTTTCATTTTAATGTAAATTATGTATGAGTTAATATCTTTATATATATAATTCTTCTGTACGTGTGTATGTCACTGAACTCCTCGATGTATAAAATAATATATCGTTCGTCGCAGTTAAGCATATCTCAGTTATGTAATGTTTACGTTTCCATTTTATTATTATGCCTACAGCAATAAAAAGGCAGGTAAGACACACACACACACACACACACACACACACACACACACACACACAATTCACGTTATTTCTGGCCTCTCTCATGTTTATTTTCTTACATTTGCACGCTTTTTAAATGGAAAGTGCCAAAACCCACACCAACATAACGCTTGCAAGCCGAAAAAATGGACATCAATTTGCTTCCTGTGGATCGCTGGGCAGTGTAACTGCACGTGTTTACAGAGGAACGATTCATAGATAGACTTTTCGTCTTTAGAAATGAACCCTCTGCAAGATGCTGAGGGTCCATGAGTGACTTCGGAGCGCTCCTTCTTTTTCGCGTTTGTTCTGTGAAACATACACTGTAGATTCGCAGCTTTACTCTAAGCAACGCTCAATAGGAAATGTTGAAAATTTTTGTCTACAGTGTACCCTCATTCACACTAAACCTGCTCTGATGTTTTAATTACGGACATCATAATATTAAAACTTTGGAAACTTGAGCACTACTTAATGGAGATCAATCATTAACTTATACAAGCCATTAATTTTATGCATATTTTTTATATATGTGTGTACAACGTTATCGGCAACAAAGAAGTAGTTTTTGTTAAAATTCCTTCCCGGGATATTTGGCCGTAGTCCAATGTTTTCTACAAAACCAGACGTTTCGGCAATGCCATCGACTTCCATCATCAGTGAAAATCGAGTGCGATAACGTGAGGTGGTATACGTTAGTGACCACAGTACTGTGGTTAAGGCTGAAGCAGTAAGTAGAAAGAAATAGTTTCTATGGTAATATTTCATTTCGAAAATGATTTTAAATATAAATCTTAGAATATGGAAGTCATGTATGGTTCTCCATACCGATATTTTAAGTAGGGGAATTCATGTTTAGTCTGAGCATAGTGGATTTGTTTTGTCTGCGCAAAGTATGTTTTGAGTGAATGCAGCAACAAGCTTACGCTTGGGCGACATTCAACAGAACACGTGGTTAAGGGCCGCTACACACACGGCCACCAAGTTGGCGCTACCATGGTGCCTGGTGGAGCCACCACTGGAAGCTCGATTATTTTTGTCAGTCACCAAATGCGCCACCAAATAGTATAAAGTGTATTTCATCAATCTGACAATGGAGTTGGAAGAATAGATTCTGTAATTGCAATCTTCTTACGTTTACGAAAACGCCGTAAAAATAGATTTTGGATCCAATTTTGCATGATCAATTGATAAGGGTATATTTTATACTTTGTACACGGATCTTAGAAGAAATCCCGATAAGTTTTTTTATTTTTGTGCAGATGAGTATCACCTCTTTTGACGAAATACTGCATTGGTTAAAAGATAAACTAACTGGCGTTGATACCGTTATGAGAGAGAGAGCATACCACCTGAAGAGAAGCTAGTTGTGACATTGAGGTAAGTAAAAAAAAAAAAAATGCACATAACTAGATAAGTTTGAATACAGATTTTAATTAATAACCAATTTATTGAAAACAATAATGAATAAAAAATTAAGTATTGTTAAATACACCTAGAAAATAAAAAAGCATCAAATTATTTAAATATAATGATAGTTATGCAGAGAGTTTTAGTAATCATTATGTTAATGTTTTTGTGTGATGAAACACGAATTTTTTTTCAGATAGGGTCGGAAGTGGATGCACAATGACTGACTTACATCTGCATTTTCAGTTAGGGCTATCAACAATATGCCAAATTGTGAGGCAGGTAACTCAAGAAATCTGGAGGACATTGAAAGGTGAATGTTTAGCACAACCAGATGCCAAAAAGTGGAAATGTATAGCTGAAGATTTCAATTTTGTAGCAAATTTTCCTAACTGTGTGGGGGCATTGGATGGGAAACATGTGCGTATAATTAAACCTAAACTTTCTGGCTCAATATACTACAATTATAAACATTATTTCCCCATTATTTTAATGGCCATTTGTGATTCAAACTATTTGTTCACATTTGTTGATATTGGTGCTTACGGAAAAGAGAGTGATTCTACTATATTTAAGAATAGTGCCTTGTACAACACTATAAAAACAATACTTTACAATTACCAGTAGCAAAGGTGATCAGTGACTCTTTCAACGAGTCTTTGCCTTATGTCATTGTAGCAGATGAAGCTTTTGCTCTATCAGATCATCTGATGCGACTGTTTCCACAAAAATCTCCAACCACTCGAAAAAAGTGTTCAATCACCGTCATTCTAGAGCGCATAGATTCATAGAATGTACTTTTGGCCTACTATGTAATAAATGGAGGATCTTTCATCGTCCAATGATCGTGGACGTCTCCCTAGCAGAAGATATTACTAAAGCGTCCTGTATCTTACACAATTTTGTTCGGAGTAGAGAGGGTTACAAATTTGACGAAACACTGAATATCACCGGCTTTCAACAACTCCTTACTGACACGGAAAGTAGAGGAACAGCCATTTCCATTGATATAAGGGAAAAATTTGCTGCATACTTTGACAGCGCTGAAGGTGCGTTAGAATGGCAGTATCGAGTGATCTCATAATTTGTTATTAGCAATAATTTAAAATGAAACTAACCTTCTAAAATTTGTTATAACGTAAATATTGCATTAACTACACTTTTTTGTTTAAATTAGGTACACTTAGTTTGTGGAATAATATGTTTGTTTAGCTTTGTTTTTTGCATAGAGTTAATAAAAATGTATGACAAATGTGTAGTCTTCTTTTCCAAATGCACCTTGTTTTCCAGTTTGTTGTGCTTTCTTTATATAAAGCACACAAAGGTTGTCCCGTTCCAGATTGCGTGTGAGATGGGCTAACGAATGTGAGAGAGAAAAATATTTAGAGAGAGAAGGATATATATCGACAAAAGTTACCCACTGCGTACAAAAATTGTACACTAAACTGGATTTATTCTACGAAATAAAACTCTATTGAAGCCCTGAGTTCACACCTGACATGCTTCTATATGAATTTTTCCAACTTTTTCAAAGGAAAATACCGAGCCCGGGGGTTGAAATGACCTTTGGTGTTGAAAACCCCATAGGCATACCAAAACATAAAATAAAAGGATCTTTTGTCAAATAAATCAGAAAATGAGAGACGTCTGGAGGCGCAATGTGTATGATACAATTGCTTACAACGAACTGATGTGGTGGCGCTGCCAGGCTGGTGGCTGAGAAAATCGCATCCTGTCGCCACCGTAATCTTGGTGGCTCCACCAGTGGCTACCAACAGTGCTGCCAGCATTCCATGTGAAGGAAACAACTTACTGCAATGGAACGACATGGTGGGGCCACCATGGCAGCGCCACCGTGGTGGCCGTGTGTGTTGCGAGCCTAAGAAGTGGCAACATGGTGATGACGTCATCACAACTGTCAATCCCTCTTCTGTAAAAATTCCAGTATTGTGCACATTTCCATACTTTTATCCTACATACCACTATTGTTTTTAAACTGTTCCCCCCCCCCCCAAAATTATGGGGAAGAGGCAAAAATTTGTGGGAGTCATGATAAAAATAAAAAATATCCATGTCATATTTAAAAAACATTTAAATCAGGTATCCATCATATTAAAATAAATTTTAACTAAACCAGTGTACAGAGTGATTCAAAATTGCATGGCAATCTACTGACTTATTTTCTGTGTCTTTTTCTGTCTTTATCATTGGTACAGTCTGTTCAGAAATTTGTTTTGGTTGTATTTTCATGAACTGTTCAACTTCATTTTTAATTTGCTCTTTTATATTCGCCATTGAGTTTTCTACTGCAGATATTTTTGTTGACACAGCTTCTTCCACACTCAAGACAGATTTTTCTACTTCAGCTATTTTATTTGACATGGATTCTTCTACGTCAGATATTCTGGTAATCTGATTATTAAGCTCACCTCGTGTAATTCACCTACGTCACCACATAGGAGACCCAATTTTGCTGTAGTATGTTCTTGCATCTGCTTTTGCTCATGAATTAAGGCTTTGATGTCATCTGCTTCCTGCTTATGTTTTTCATCCTGTCGTGTTTCCACTTCTTCCGTCTCCTGTCTGCGTTTTTCATCCTGTCGTTTTTCTGCTTCTTCCGCCTCCTGTCTGCGTCTTTCATCCTGTCGTTCTTCTGCTTCTTCCGCCTCTTGTCTGCATCTTTCCTCTGCTTCCAGCAGGAGGGTTTTCTGCTTCTCTTCTGCTTTCTCTGCATCCTGCCGTCATCGTTCCTCTGTCTGCAACAACAACGCCTGGTAATTTTCCATCATCTGACTGGCATCCATTGTTTTCCAATTAATTACGAATCACACTCGTCTTGTACAAAGTGTTCACTGTTTCCACTGTTAACAGTTCTATCCCACTTCTGACACCACTGTTACGATGGTCTACTTGATCGTCATAGGTACAGTGGAAAACAAATTACAAGACACCAATTAAGTCACTAATTACCAGTTTTAATTTTCACAGTTAAACAGTTCATAATTAACAACACAGTCTCTACAACAAATCAAATAAAAATTGTTCACACGCAATAAAATTTCAACTAATATTAAACACAATTATATTATAATTATCCTGACCGATTATTAAACACTTCACTAACATCCACTTGAACGCACACAGTAATCGCCTGATAATCACTTGTAATCGCCCGACAATAAACTCTCGAACTGCACTATAATTTATCGCAACTATAACTGAAACTGAACGTCGTTGAGTACTGGTATTTATACAAGGCTCACAGACCAGAATATTCCCAAATGCGTGTTAGCACCAGTTTGTACAACATAATTAATTGCGGCCTTGACACAGTCCGCACGGCTGGAGGCTTCCAGAAAGGTCTCGCGAATGCGTCGAGAGTCACGTACACCACCGCATTACATTCTGGATCCCTCTGGAACGTTCGATAAACACGTAGATTGTTCTGTGATGTCGTAACAATATTTTAAAAATTGAAATTATTTCAATAGATATATTTTGTAATCATCCCCTGAGTAGATGAACTCAAGATCATTTTATTACCTGTGAAAGACTGATGAATAAGAACTAATTAAATTTTCAGCTTCAAAGCTTTATAGTGTATGTGTAGGAATCATTTTGTAGACAAATATTAAAATTTTTTGCTGTTTCCAAATAAAAGAAAATGTTTATTTGTTATATCCTGGACAATTAACATCCATTTCTATTCCAACGCTGTCTAGAATTTTATAAAACAGACTCTTACGTTTCATAACAATTTCTTCTTTTGTTTGGAGTATATCTAATTGGAGGCTCATATGCAGGTGAGGGAAATACGCATATGGAGTCTGTTGTTTTAGGTAGCCATGGGTAGCCCGCTCAGTTCTGTAGTGGGCAACATTTACATGGAAAAGTTTGAGTGGCAGGCATGTCATCTGCCCCACTGAAGCCGAGATGTTGGTTCCGCTACGTTGATATGTTTGTCATTTGGAACCACGGAGAGGAGGAACTCGGCCGGTTTCTGGCACACCTCAAAAGTGTTCACCCGCGGATTCAGTTCACTATGGAGAAAGAACAGACAATCAATTGGCCTTCCTTGATGTCTTAGAAGGGCCGAGGGCAGCCTGGGTCACAAAGTATACAGGAAACCAACACACACTGACAGGTACCTCCACAAGTTATCCCATCACCATCCAAGTCAGAAACAGGCAGTTTTGAAGACCTTTGTGGACTGGGCGAAGAGGATCTGTGAACTCCAGTATTTCAACGAGGAGATGCGGCATCTCAAGCAAGTGCTGCAGGCCAACAGATATTCTGTCGGGGATGTGAGACATACAGTCGAGCCGAGAAGAACAGCCAGGCCGGTGGAGTCGATGTCTCAGGAAAATGTTGGGTTCGCTGCGTTGCCCTATGTACATGGGGTGACTGATTGCTATGTACATATTGGCAGGTTGCTGAGCCAGTATGGCCTGAGACCAATCTTCAAGCCAACCAAGATAATCCAGCAGTTTCTGAGACCAGTGAAGGACATCAGAGACCTGCTCTCGTTGTGCAGAGTGTATGGAGTTCCATTGGTCATGCAGCCAGTTGTACATCGGAACTATGGAACGCAGTGTCCATGCCCATATTGATGTACACAGCCACTACTGTCGTTTGAGGCAGCTGGAAAAGTATGCTATAGCGGAGCACACACTCACCAATGCCGACCAGCCCATTCTCTTTAAAGAGACGAGGCTTCTGTCATCAGTGAGTGGGAATTTCCCTTGCCTGCATAGGGAGTCTGTCCAGATTCAGAAACATGCATCTATTACCATCAATCAGCGGGGTGATTGAGTGCTCTTTAGACTCGAGTTGTGGTGAACCAATCAGAATTTGCCTTTCTTGTGATTGGCTGGTGGTGTCAGACAACTTCGTGCAGACACCAGAAGTTTATAAATACGGGTGTACTACTCATGGCTACTAGCCTTACTGACTATGAAACCTTTGTCAGTGTTTTGCAGTCTTCTGCACTGAAGATGGCCGTCGAAGGCATGGCCGAAACCTTTGCAAAAAACAACCATGGATCACGGGCCTTACAGCCCAGTAAGCTGAAGTACTCATATCATTGAAGCCGGGCCATGGAAACCTCAGACAGAAGAAGAAGCAATGATGATGACATTTATTATGTTCTGTAGCAGATTTCTGGTAGAATTCTGGCCATCCAGAATCTCTGAATCTATTCAATGGACCATCAACTAATCAACAACCAAAATAGTCAAACAGGCATAGCATAAGTTCGGACACATCAAACGTCTGGCATAAATTTGATTTATTGATGTAAGAACCATGCAAATAGGTGCCCAAAGATGACCAAAAGATGCCTGAAAACATGATGGTAATTTTAAGTTTTATTTAACTAACCTTGCAAAGTTATTTTTACTCTTTACCTTTTAAATTGTTCACTGTTTACTTATCAAAAATATACCACAGCTGGCCGGACGCCATCTTGCCAACTTCTGAATTCATACTTACTTACTTCCCGGATAGCCAGAATTCGTTAGATGAACCCAAGAGAGCAAAAAGGGAGTTATTTTCAATAAACAACACCTAAAAATGTATAGTACCTTCTTTTTTATTCATACTAAGGAAAATTTCTTTTTTATTCATTGTACTTCTTTCTTAATTTTTCTTTTACAAAATGGCCGAAATGCCTGACCACACAATAGTAAATTATATGCAATTTCCACCCTTTAGGGTTACATCATATCATTAATACAAAAATGTTTAATACAAAATGAAATTAACACAAAAAAACCTTCTATGCAAACCAGTGCTTCTTTTTAATTATAGATCTGAGTATACATTCTCACTTTAATATGCCCCACCCTATTACTGAGATCTCTTATGGTTTTAAAAGCACTTTCATGATTTTATGAATTTTGTTGCATTTCTTTCTCCCTTTAAAATTTCTTTTTTTATGATTATGACCAATTTTTACACCCCCGATTACTTATCTGTCTTTTGGTAGATCCATCTCGTTTTTCACTATACCGATTATTCCACGCACATCGCTTCAATTTTGAATTTAGTTTATCTGTTAATATTGTTTACGTCACACTACTTTTGATTAAAAACTTCTCACATTTTACGTTTTAAGTGGTGGGTGCGCCTGAAATTCATCCGCGGACTTTAACATGTCCGTACGGCACAAGGTGTAACTAAGATCTCGGCCGAAGCACTGCGCTCTTCTGGTTTTGTGAAACGTTGTACTATATCATTTTCTTGATAATTTAATTGAACTGATTTTAAGGTTACTGTTCACTGTTTACTTTCTAGAATTTCTTCGGGCACCATCTTGTATTTATTAATTACAAGAAACAGAACAAAAAAAAAAATTTGTACTTACCATTTTTCTCGGGTTCTTTTCGGCGAACAGGAGATCAGAATTGGTTGTTCAAAATAAAGAAAACTTTATATTGTTTCCCATGATTTAAAATTTATTGGTATTTCAATTTTATCAAACAAATTATTCTTTTCTCCCTCTTTTACATTTTGTTCCCATAGTAATTCAAGTAAAATATAGACATAAAATGGATCATTATTAAGTTGAATATAATTTGTTCAGCAATAGTCAAAATAAAACAGGAAATATAAATACAAAATAATTCGCTTAATACTTAACTTAACTAACACAACGGAAACCAGCGCTTTCACTCACACACACATACATATCTACCCCAGGATTCTAAGAGCTCTCTATTAATCGTGAAAATCTTTAAATGTGAATATTATAATTTTGAATATTTAAATCATATTGAAAATTTTGTTTTCATTCTTGTAGACTACTTAGCTGAGTTTGAGTCCAGACGACGTCGCATTTCTTCACACACACATTTTACGTTAATGAATAATTTGTTTTACATCTCCGAAACTGTCATTGTATCAAGAAAACTGTTCATTTACATTATTTACGCATAAATTTCGATTTTATATCACATTTTTCTGTACTGCGGGCGACGTAAACTTTGTCTAAACCGGCGAGCCGGCGGACGCGAAGGTTGTTTGCGTCCGACACTGGTAGTTGTTATTTGCCGACTGCCTTTGTTTGCTGTGTGTCTGACGAAACTAGTGGCACACTACACCCACATTCCTCGTTATGTAAGGCGCTGACGTAACATCGCCTGATGCTCAGTTATATAACTTGTTTACGCTGTTTTGTATGTCCTTGAAGCTTCCCTTGGCACAGTTTTGTCGGTTGTTTAACTCGTCTCAATAATTTTCCTTATAATGTCACCAGCAGTGCTGCCACTGTCGCTACCGTCGCTACCACTGAATTTACCTTTGTTTACGTTTGTCCCTATCATAGTAAAAAAAATGTTATTTGTTTTATTAAAAAAAATACAAACTGCTTTATTACCCCAAAATGTCCCGTTACAATACCCCCTCAATGAGATATTTTATGCCGAAGCATAAAAAATCTCATTGACACATTCATACTTGCTAAAGGGATCAGCCAGGATACGTCGCCACAACCCCCTGTATGGTTTACAAAAACATATAATTAATCAACTCACCCTTGGTCCGGTGACTGTGACCGCACCTGAATGACAATACTGGACTTCTCTCTCGAGATCCCAACACCGTAGAGTCAGACAGATACTTAACGCCCCTGCTCTGACGCGCTGGCCAGCTCAGGTCCGCCGCCACAGCATCACCAAACACTGAAACAACAAATCAAATATCAACTAGTGGCCTTATACAACACCATATCACCAACTGATCTGTTTCCACCTAGCGGTGCTGGTTTGCGCTAAGAAGCACTGGTTTTGTTTTACTTATTTCTAACATATATCAGAATACCTAACAACAACAGGATACCCATTTTAAAATCCCATAATCTCATTCTATCTACTTTCTCTTGTTCACTTTTATCCCAAAATTCAAAATTATTGCCCTGATTCCCATCAGAATTTAAATAAACATTTCCCATTACCATATCACATTTCTCTCATCCCCAATTTGCATTTAAAATATTTAAATTTATAAAACTCTCTTACACTAACAAACACAATATAACATAAGAAAACATAGTACATTCATAATTCACATGGTTATTATTATCTTACAATAAACAATTTGTATTTAAAAATTTACACACTTTACATCATTAAATTTGCATATAAAATCATAAAATTACCTTTTAAACTCACTTTACTTTTATTAATTCGTTTCTCAAAATTTTTTTTTTCACATCATTTCATTTATTATTCCCTTTCATTAATTTGGGTGATTCTACGTTATTCATTATAATTCACTTTATCAACTTGGCATTTACTCATAATCTTACCCCTTTTATTACTCTAACGCTCCCTTACAAAATATTTAACTAGTATGACACCCCTCTCTACCAAAACATCTATCAACCCTTCTCTACCTCTAACTACTTACTACTTTAACTCAATTCACCACCTTCTCTCAATATATAAAAAAAAATACTCTCTAACCCTTTGTACATAGGATAAGTGTTTACCCCCCCCAAAACTCAATTCCCTTATCTGGTTCCTGGATTCTACCTAAGGCAACCCCTCCTCACTAAATCGATACCAATCCCGTCCCAACTTATCATCATGTTGCGGACTCCCACATTACACTACCCCCTACTACAAAATTGCCATCCCCAAAATCTCAATCTCATTACCTTACTACAACTACAACAAAATAACAACATTAATTAATAACATCAATATATCACTCAAAACTCTACAATTATTCTCCATTACTACTGTGTCCCCACTTATACTCAAATTCTCTATTACTTGTATTTCCTCTCTCATTCTCTTTAATACCCCAATATTTTTCAACTTGGACTGACTTAATGTTTTACTTAAACAATTACTATCACCCAACTTCTATCTTTTGCAACCCATTGAAAATTTTAACTATCACAACTTTATTTCATTTTATTTTAAAATCTATAAACACATTGAAAACATTTTATTATATTTTTATAATCCTTATTCCTAACATACTACATGCAATTAACACAATAAGACATAATAAACACAATATAGGAAGTATGTAGTGCATCTATTTTTCAAATCAAAACAAAATTATTTAGTAGCGAGTCATCATTATTACAATACAACAAATTTCTAATTCGTTACCCCCTGGATAACCTCCCTGCCACACACACACACATCTTGTATAATACATTACATAACATAATAAACAAATAGACATTAACCTTGATTATTAGCATACATTAAACAAACAATTCTCTTTTAAATAATTTGTATAAAACTTATAAACATTATTATTTGAAATTTTTATTAACTCTTTTATATATCATCATTTCATTATTTATCCTTTGCTGTAATTATGTTCCTCAAAATTTTCAAATTTATTATTAATCTATATTTTTAACCATTATGCTATTCCACAAACTAAACCATTTAACATTTATTTACTCATTAATTGTTATTAAATTGAAATCTCATAAAAGAATTTAAATACATCAGAAAATTCAATTATATAACCTTTTAAATCAATCACAATATTTTAAACATCTCCAATTATTTACTTCAATTGATTTTAAAACACAACATATTTCAATTATTACCAAAAATTTACAAATCCTTAATTATTGTCTTCATAATTAATTTTATTATTTATTTAGACTGCAAAATATTAATAATATTATTATTATTATCACAACATTTTCTACTACATATACACATTGTTTACCTAACATTTCATAATACACACAATTGAATTCACTACCTATTTACAAATTATTCGTCATTAACTGTTCAATTGTTTCACATTTCATATGTCCACATCTGCAAGGTCATTACCATAGATTACAATATTTAAAATTGTCCATTCACTGATTTTTATTTCAACCTCCATCATCGTATATATATCGAATATATTTATAACATGCATCATTGTTATACCCACTCAATTTGTTATTACTATTATTATAATAATCCATTAACTTTATTTCATTCATTATGCCATTATAATTTATAGGGTTATTCCCTATTAATATTTCATAAACCTTGTCAACATAAGTTATTATTGTCCAGTCTCCATCAGTATTATTGGTCAACGTCAGGTAAGTTGTTTTATCATTTTTATATTCCTCTACTATTACGTCAGGTAAGTCATTATCGTTTATAAAAATATAATCAAAATAATTCCCTATCTCTCTTTCGACAGGTAAGTATTTTATATGGTTCATCTTCACCCCTTCTAATCTTTTTCTCAATTCATCATAATTTCTTTTTAACTTATATAATTCTATCTCTCTCTCAATACACAACTCTCTCTCTTCATAACACCACATCACACTCTCACAATTATTACAGACAGAGGGTACAACATTATACAACATCAATATACACTTCAATTCATCTACTAATACGGGTCTCTTGCCCTTCAAAAACAACATTTGTGAACACTCTGGTTCAGAAAAATTAATGGGAAAATTTACCCTCTGCCCCACATACTCATCTACTCTCTCTTTCCACTTTCTCTCTGACTCATAAATACACATTAACATTTCATTATCACTACATTCTGCAATTTCATTAGTACTCTCATTATTTATTTTTACCGTATCAATCTCCGATATTAATTCATCAAATACATTACTACACTCAATATTATTGTTACTATTTGTTATCTTATTCTCTACTACTGCGTTTTTACACATATCATTGTAATTATCCTCTGTTTTACACTCAAACTTTTCAATTACCTTTTGTCTTGGTTTATCAAATTTTTCCGCCACATTACTCTCTATTTTGTCAACTCTGTTATGCATATTTTTTACTGAATGACTCAAAGTTTCATTTAATTCATATTTCAATTTGTTATAGTTACTCTCACAATTGATTTGTACTTTATTAATTTCTGTTTTAAGTTCATCAAATTTCATGCTAATACTCTGTCGAAACTGAATATTCTGTTCGACTTTTTTATTAAAATTGCTCTGTATATCTAATTTCTCATTTACACTACTTTTAAATTCTTGCATCTCGTTTTTCTGTTCATCTAACTTTACATCAAATTTATTGAAACTGGTACAAAGAAATTGGATCATTTTCATCATATCACTATTATTCTCTTTCTTAACTGAGGTCGGCGTCGATTGACTCGTTACGCCTTCCATTATTCTCGATTCAGTCTCGCTTAAATTGCTATTTATTTGACTTTCAGTTTGACTATCAGTGAAACTGACTTCATTGTTAATATTTTCATTAGTATTCATCATTTTTATTTAATTCTTACTTATTTATAATACACATCTATCAATCATATTATAACCTTACTACTTATGTTTACACATTTTTTAGTTACCTTAAACAACCATTCTGCTCTCCCAAGTAGGCCTATATTTATATAAAAAAAAATATTTTTTATATAAATGTCCCAGTTCGGGTGCCAATTGTACTATATCATTTTCTTGATAATTTAATTGAACTGATTTTAAGGTTACTGTTCACTGTTTACTTTCTAGAATTTCTTCGGGCGCCATCTTGTATTTATTAATTACAAGAAACAGAACAAAAAAAAAATTTGTACTTACCATTTTTCTCGGGTTCTTTTCGGTGAAAAGGAGATCAGAATTGGTTGTTCAAAATAAAGAAAACTTTATATTGTTTCCCATGATTTAAAATTTATTGGTATTTCAATTTTATCAAACAAATTATTCTTTTCTCCCTCTTTTACATTTTGTTCCCATAGTAATTCAAGTAAAATATAGACATAAAATGGATCATTATTAAGTTGAATATAATTTGTTCAGCAATAGTCAAAATAAAACAGGAAATATAAATACAAAATAATTCGCTTAATACTTAACTTAACTAACACAACGGAAACCAGCGCTTTCACTCACACACACATACATATCTACCCCAGGATTCTAAGAGCTCTCTATTAATCGTGAAAATCTTTAAATGTGAATATTATAATTTTGAATATTTAAATCATATAGATATAATATATTCATAAGAATTAAATAGATATATAAGAAATAGATAGATAGATAAATTAAATAGATAATCATAAGATATAGAAATAGATAAGAATTAAATCATATAATATTTCATTCTTGTAGACTACTTAGCTGAGTTTGAGTCCAGACGACGTCGCATTTCTCCACACACACATTTTACGTTAATGAATAATTTGTTTTACATCTCCGAAACTGTCATTGTATCAAGAAAACTGTTCATTTACATTATTTACGCATAAATTTCGATTTTATATCACATTTTTCTGTACTGCGGGCTACGTAAACTTCGTCTAAACCGGCGAGCCGGCGGACGCGAAGGTTGTTTGCGTCCGACACTGGTAGTTGTTATTTGCCGACTGCCTTTGTTTGCTGTGTGTCTGACGAAACTAGTGGCACACTACACCCACATTCCTCGTTATGTAAGGCGCTGACGTAACATCGCCTGATGCTCAGTTATATAACTTGTTTACGCTGTTTTGTATGTCCTTGAAGCTGCCCTTGGCACAGTTTTGTCGGTTGTTTAACTCGTCTCAATAATTTTCCTTATAATGTCACCAGCAGTGCTGCCACTGTCGCTACCACTGAATTTACCTTTGTTTACGTTTGTCCCTATCATAGTAAAAAAATGTTATTTGTTTTATTAAAAAAAATACAAACTTCTTTATTACCCCAAAATAGGCCCAAAATGTCCCGTTACAACGTCGGTCACGTGGTACTCCCTCGCCACCAAAAGTTCTCTACCTGGGCGAAGTTTAAGGCTTGGCAATGCCTAACTCAATTCCATCGTGACGTATGTTGGGCTCGGCTTGTGGCGAGTCTAAAAATAGCTTTTGATTCACTGAATGACACCCAAACTGGCCTCTCGCTTGTCGTTTTATTGAAATCACATTCAAAATTTAACACTCTCAACACCCTTTTTCCCCAAGTTATATTCCATTACGGTCTGTACTGTTACAACCTGTTATTATTTTGATCTTATTCATAAATGTATAATGTTGCAAAGTATATAAAGTTTGCCACTGATTGATATATGTGGCAATGAAATGTTTTCCAGAACGTTTTTTCTAGCAAAGTATACCAACAGTGCCAGCAACTGACCATTTTAGCATAATAACTAAGATCTCTCAGCCATCCTGTTTCCTTGATATATCAACAGCTATTTTCACTCCAAACGTCACATATGATCAAACAATTTTAATCAATTATTCAACACTTCAAACCAATTAAAGTAAGTACAATAACAACCACTTCATTATGAAAATGCAATAATTATATTTGTAAAAGAACATAGAGTATCAAAAAGTCCTCAAAGTTTATTCATTAACAGAAACAAATGTCTGAAAAAAATAATATCTTGAAACATTAAGAATGCCTGACACAACTCAGAAGAATCAATTCAAGGTGCGATCACAAAGACACCCATGGATGTTATTTAAATCCTATCATACTACTACTACTACTACTACATTGTTCAAAAGAATGATAAAACATATTTCCATACAGCAATATAAAAATTCACAATATTGATTGGCAGCGACATCTCTGAACACATTTATAATGCATATGGTGGAATATTCACTATACTTTATTAACTACACCATACAATATCTAAGATTATAATGTGTTATTAAAGTAAAAATTATTATTATGTTATATACAGAAATAAAGAAAACAGGACATAGTCAAAAATGAATACATTACTTTATTAGACGTTTTATTTAAAAAATCATAATACGTGCATACGAACAAATAACAATTTAAATTAGCAATTACAATCCTATAACTATTTTTTACGTTAAACATATAATTATATCTTTTCCATCTAAGTGAAATGGAATGTATATTCCAAAATTTAATTGGATGCTTCTGCAGATGTGAATTAAAATCATCACTACCATAATTTGAAAAATAATAACATACTTTAAATATAAAAATTTAATGATGACAAAACAATATGAAATTTTAAATTATTTTATGGCATGTGTTTTTAGTTTGTGCTTATACATGTACCCTAAATAGGTATGTATGTATGTATCTATTTGTGTGTGTGTGTGTGTGTGCGCGCGCGCGCGCATGTGCACGCGAGGATGGTCTGAAATGTTCTTGGCCTCGACCATAGATGACAATACTATTGGCATTTTTTTTTCTGAAGTTGGAACATCAATACCAATATTTGTAAAATTTCAAGGCACTCTATCAAATAGTTTCTTAAATACATCTAACAGAAGCGGATGAACTACGTATATTTCTTTAAATTGATAAAGCTGGAAATTGTACAGCAATACAATTACTTATAAAAAATAGTTTAAGGCCAAATAAAATTCACTCCAAGAAGACAAGTCCAAGTATAGTTTTAGTAGAAATTTTGATGTTATATGGCGAACGTAGTGATTTGGTGAAGTATAAATAATGGTGAAACAAAGTAATTAATGTTAAATGTTAACATATCTGTCTGTTTGCCAAGCACATATGGGGAAAAACTGCATAGAACAAAGTTTTACACAAAATGGGTACTACACATGCAGGAGATCAAGAATGAAAATTGTATAAAATCTCTTGAATCTTTTTAAGAACAAAACTGATTTTATGAGACGATTTATAACTATGGACAAGACTATGGTTTACCATTATATATTACAATTGAAACAGCAGTCAAAATAATAGACAAAAGCCGGTCGTTCAATCCCCAAAAAAAAGGTAATTTGGTTCCATGACCAGAAAAGGTTATATAATTCGTTTTTGGGATGCTAAAGAGATTGTATTTTTTATTATCTTGAAAAAAGTAAAATAGCAACTGAAGAATACAATTCTAATCTTTTAAATTGACTAGATGAAACAACTTACAAAAAAGACCTGGCTTGTAAAAGAAGAAAATCAGTTTTTATCAATACAGTGTGCCTACTCACAAAAGCATTCTGGCAATGGGAAAATTAAAGGAATTTGGACTGTGAATTGTTGGAACTTCCATCCTATTCCCCAGACTTTGCTCTCTCCAACTTCCATTTCTTTTCACAACTCAATGTCTTCCTGGTGGTCAGAGTTGTTCATTAAATCAAGCAGTGACTGCAGCTGTAGAGAGGTATTTTGCAGACCTTACGGAAAATCACCTCAGAGACAGGACAATAGCACTGAAGCATTTCTTAAATAAATATACTGAACTTATGGGAGATAATGTTGAAAAATAAAAGTATTTTTTAAATTATATATTCACTCTTTTCATTAGACCTACAACTTTTTAGACCACCCTCATATGCGTATGTATGTATACATGCATGTATGAACATATAGGAATTTTCATCAGACATGGCAACTCTGATGCACTAATAGTGTTACGGAGAAGTACGGAGTTGACAAATCCACATCTATTTGTCAGCTCCAAATATAATTCCATATGTATGTAAGTGTAGATATTAAGTACTACAATTTACTTTTTTACTGAAATTAAAAAATATATTATATACAACTAATTCACAAATAACACAAGGCGATACTTCTATGCAAATTATTTTTTAGGCCTACGGCCTACTTCTGACAATGAAAGTCAAACCTCCAAAATTTATATAACAAAAGCAAAAGATATGCAGTTTGCTTGAAAAGAAAGTCATTATAAATATTATGTACTGTATAATAAAGAATACACATGTATTTACAAAGTACAATGTATATTTTTAAGTAAATATATATTTTTAGTACAAATTTTGATGTTACATGGTGAATATAATGTTTTGGTGAAATATAAATAATGGTGAAACAAAGTAATTAATGTTAAATGTTAACATATGTGTCTGTTAGCCAAGCACTCTCGCTATACCCATTTATATAGCCAAACCAAAAACCGACACAATGCAATACATGGTTTTGTTTTCCCAACGTACAGTACAGCTGCCATCTGTAGAGTTGTCCCAATAACAAGAACTTGCACTATGTAAGCCAGCACCATTTTTCTGCATTATCGTACATGTTACTGGAACAAGATTTATACTTTTATCACACAAATCTATATTTATTATTTGATTTGTTATTTTTATTATTTTTTGTATATCATACAAATAATCTCTCTCTCTCTCTCTCTCTCTCTCTCTCTCTCTCTCTCTCTCTCTCTCTCTCACACACACACACACACACACACACACACACACACATACATAGAGCCTCTCCTCCCAATTTTAGATTAATTAAATGTGAAGGCCAGCAAAACATATAGTGTAATTACGCTTATATGCTTCTTGTCTATTGCATGAAAGTTATGAGGGGTGGCTAGAAAAAACAGACTGATTATTCTACTGCTACTGTGTAAGCACAGCAAAGTTGAGAATGCCAGGGCATTGACCTTTGCTATCCCCTTCAATTACTGTTATATTTGCAAGGCCGCACAGCTCTCAGTTCGGCTGTAATGTTTGTTTAAAATGAACTGTGCACCTGTGTACTATCAGAAAAATATTAAAGCAACAGATCAATGTGAAATTCCTTGGTAAACTTGGGGAACCGATTAGAGAAACGTACCTTTTATTGAAAGAGTTGTAGTGACACGTGTGTATCATGTACTCAAGTTTTTGAATGATTCAAAAATTAAAGATGGGAGAGATGTGATTGCAGACAACCAGTACCCTGGCTGCCCTTACACATCTCAAAACAGATGATGACATTGAAAAAGTTTATCAAATTATCCAAGAAAATCACTGATCAGTCACTGAGTTACAAAAGAAACTCAACATATTTTACATAGAAATTTTAACATGAATAAAGTATATTCAAAGATGGTATAGCAAAATTGAAAGTTAAGGGCATGGAAATGCGAGAAATGCTTACGGTCAGAGGGGAAAGGCGATGTGGAGGGAGTTGCTGTGAGATGTGAGAAGCAAATTGTAGTTATCAGTGACGGTGTTGCCAACCTATGAATATCACTTCTAATAGTAACAGAAACTTCCGACTGTTAAGGTTGTTTGTAAATGTGTCACCACAAAAATCTCTATCTGTGTGTGTGTGTGTGTGCGCGCGCGCACGCGCGTGCATGCGTGCGTGCCTAGTCACACAGCTGGCTTTAAAAAAAGAATTATACGTTTACTGTTTCCGACATAAATCAAACATTAATAATAATAATATTGTTATTGTATTACTATACAAATCAAGCAAATGATATGTACTGTTCACACGTATCAGAATTTGTTCCTGTTACATATCAGAATGTTTTATAAACATATCTGAGTGTTGTTTGGTCTGTCATTGTGTACTGCTGAGACATAAAAAACTACAGACTTTCTGACCATTCTTATCGCAATGGAATTTGCAAACTGTACACTTCCACTCCTTAATTACATGCGACTATCTCTACAGTTTCTTGTTACATAAAGGAACGCATTCTTCATATTAATTTAATTGCAAGAATCTTTTTAATCCTGTACAACAAAAAACTGTGTATTATTACTTCCCGTGCTTGACTATGAATAACTTTCCTATCTTTGCTAGTTGAAGGAAAAGTATCCATTTTAACAAATCTTGTTACTGGATGATAACACAAATAATTACAATAATACGTAATTACAGAATAAAAACTACCAATAGAAATTAACTAAAACATTAAATAACTAATAAAAATGAGTCACTGTAAAACAACAATATAATTAATAATAAATTGAAATAATAATAACAAATGCACAACTGAGATAGTACGTCACACAATAACTAACAATGTACGGGTAACTAAAACATCACACGCAAAGTTGGCAACACCTTCACTTGCATACCAGCTGATTCTCCGGTACCCTCCCACCATTCACAATTTCAAAGTGGACTCGTCCATCCATTTGGTTTCTGCGCATATGCCCTTAACTTACAATTTTACTATACCAAAACTCCTCACTTCTGAGCAGAAGGAAGCTCAGATAAACATTTCTGCTGACATCCTCAAAAACACTGATTCTAGCTTTTTACGAGGGGTGGCTGATAAGTAATGCACAGTCGTATGTAACTCGCAATTGAAGATGGGTAGTCAAATAAAAATTAAAATGGAATAAAAGTACATTTTATTTGCTACAAAAACTCATCAGTCAGAGAAACTGGTCGACCACTGCGAGGTTCATCATCAATATTCGCTTTACCAGCTTCCGATGCACAAAATTTTATTGCCCACCTACTCACGGTACTTCGGTCTACAGTTTCATAATCATAAATGACTTTTAGACGATGATGAATGCCACTAGCATTCACTTTTTCAGCTGATAAAAATTCAATCACTGCATGTTGTTTTAGACGTGTTGATGTAGCTGGCGTACTCGACTCCATAACAATGGTGACTGCAGAAAACGAGGAGTTAGTCAACAAGATTTGGGACATTTTTAATACAAGAATGTCGCTACAAGATGGTAGCACGCGTCGTTTTCCCTTATATGTGACTGTGCACTACTTATCAGCCACCCCTGGTATAAAGAATAATTATTTGTATTGAATCATGAATTTTTCATATGATTCTACTTGCCAACCAATGTATTGGCAAGATCCTTGGTTCCCCAAGGCAGAAGACAGCATGAATGGCCACGCTGATATTCAAAGCCATGGGTATTATAATGATGTGCATAATGCTCAATGTTTTTTGATGTTGATGGTGATGCTCAAAAACAAGCAATGAACATGTTTTTTGACATCCGCGGGATTGTTCTTGTTGACTGGGTGTTGAAAAGTCAAACTGTTCATCAAGTCTACTATAAAGAGGTCCTGACCACCGTTCATGAGCAGGTGAAAAGGAAAAGACCAAAGTTGTGGAAGAGTGGCTCACAGATTCTTCACCAAGTCAACATTCCAGCACAGAAGGCACATCAAGATGTTTTTGGCAAAGCATGGATTCCTGTGTTAGAGTATCTATCGTACTCACTTGATCTTGCCCAATATGACTTTTTTGTTTACAAAGGTCAAGTCTGTATTAAAAAGAAGCCGTTTCTAGTCCACATTTGTGGTGACCGCAAAAACAACACATATTACAATGAAGCTATCAGAAAATTACTTGCAGCACTGCTTTCAGCACTTAAAAATTTCCTTTAAGTGGTGTAGGGATCAGACAGGAGAGTACATTGAAGAGAATAATATTTAAATTGTAAGAGTTGATATAAAAAAAATGTTACACAGATCCAGTTATTTTATAGCCACACCTTAAATTTTAGCCACATACGTCTTATCTACAGTCTAAGACAAAAAACAAATACATCAGTCTGTGTTCACTACAGCTCCATTTGATCTTAGGCCATTAAAACCAAATATAAATACTGGCTTGCCTCCTCCTCACCACTTTAAGATGTATTGTGCTATTTGCTGAAACATCCCACTATCTGATAGGTACATTCAGGACTGTGTCCCAAACTGCTGGATAGCATCAGACAGCAAGGCTCTCGTTCATCAAAAAGAGGCTACAGAACTGTCTGACCACTGTCAGGATCATATATAACTGTGGACCTGTATATGGCCATATGTGGACAATAATCTACATCCCATCCAAACCAATTAGCATCAAATCAAAGATAGTATGAGGCACTGAGTCATCAATGCAACTTTATCAGGCAGTTGACACCATCCTCTGGGAACCCATTATAAATGTTGCATAGGCCAAAGTCTGTGGCCATAAAAAGTCTGTGATCCGGAAATCTGTAACCAGAACTAGCAGAAAGTTTTGTGCAACCCCTGTCAGTGGCTGAAGTGAGATCAGCATACTGCCAGACCAAATCCATGTAAGGATACCATCACGTAAGGTCTGGCCAGATAAAAAAGCTTTGAAATCAGTGATGATCTAACTCTTGGCTGAGTATCTTGGCAGCAGCATTTGTTGGGGCAGGACTGGCATGCTGGGATAACAATACACCAGATGCCTGTATGTGAGTGCTGCCAACTTATGAACAATAACTACCCTGACACCATAATTATTTTCAATAGATCTGTGAGCTTTCTGAAAGAGCTTTTCAATAGATCTGTATAAGGGCTATTCAGACAGTAACTTCCATTCAGGTATTAAAAACTAATGACTTAAAGTTTTTTTTTTATTATGTACCAACTTAAAGCTACCTTCTCACATATGCTTACACAGCCAGTGCCCATTCTGTACTTGAAGTCTTCTTCTGGAATGGCATATTACAATCAGTATCTTCAGATCTATATGCACAGACACGTCACACAGACCTGAAGATATCCATTGTAGTATGGGTGAAAAAGTTGTCCGACAAGACGTATTAAACTTAGTACACATGAGAAGAAAAATTCACACACAAAATTTGAGGTTACATCTTTTAGCTACTTTTCAACATAATTTCCATCTACATTTAGCCACCTGCCATATCATGAAACAAGTTTTTCAATCCCCTCCTCACAGAATTCTGCCACCTGTGGCTTAAGGCATGAGTGGCATTGTCCTTCAACTTACTATTGTTTTCTAAATGCTGTTACCAAACCATTTTTCATCTTATTAAAAAGTGGTAGGCACTGGAGCCAAATCAGGGCTGTATGAAGGTGATCAAACAACGCCCCCTATTTGAAGCTATCCAAGATGATGATGATAATTAAACAACTCCCCTTACTTGAATTCAAGACTGTGTATCCAAGATAATACCCCATTTAAGTGTGTTCGTAAGTGTGCAGGGAAGCATTGTCATACACAAATACAATACCTGAACTCACGCCATGTTGTTTGTTCTGAATGGCTCTTTGCAGTTTTTTCAGTTTCACAGTAGACAGCAGAATGAGTATACTTCTTCAGTCTTAAAGTTACCATAAGCTTTTTCGAAGGCAATGTCTGGTAGCACTTCACAGGTTTTTATAAGGAACTGGTGTGGCCCCAGTCCACAGACTGATTTTTGTCTCCACATTTACACAAGAAAACCCATGTCTGTATGACAATGCGATGCAGAAATAATCCTTCAGTGTTGTAATGGAGAAGGAAGGTGAGCATCGGTCCCATCTTCTGTTGCTTGTGGTCCTCTGAGAGAAGGTTAGAAACCCAGAAGCACCAAATTTTCCTAGGCTAGTCTATTTGTAGCCTAGTCTGTCAGTTACCTATTCGTACAGAACAGTTTGTGATGAAGGAAGGAAGTTCAATAGGTTTGCTAGGTCACTACCCTATTTGATCTGAAACACATGGTGGCTAGGTTAAAAACTGTCCACACCAGTTCTTCAATTTTATTTACAAATCAGTTCACAGATATAGTTTGTCCCCATTAATGTAAATTGTTGTGTTGTTGATTTTTAACTAAAATACTGTTTAGTGCCAATTCACAATCTTCTTGCACATTTTACAAACAACCACAAATCACTTTTCCATCTTGATGTGTACTACTCGGCAGCCATAACATCCTACATAACACACATAAACAAAATCTGGAGTGTCACCTGCTCCCCCTCCTCCAGTCCCCCATGCCTGCTTGGCTCCACAATCAAATGTAGCGAAAACTCTTGTTTTCAGGTATTAACACAAGCGCGCGCGCATGCGTGCGTGTGTGTGTGATATCTTCAAATAAATACAACTGCAAGTAGGTTTATTTTCACCTATAGTGTATTTATTTGAAGATATTACATAGAAGACCTGCAGAAGACTCAAAGAGTTATTTACAAAGGTATACATATACATATACAGTAGTGTATTTCTAAAATTATAGGTGCCAGAACGCATCAATTCAAAAGTTACACAGACACAAATATAGCGTAATTGTTTTTAAGAAATTTTTTTGGGTGTTGCAATGAAGAGACCGGCGGCAAGTGGCTGCTGTCAAAAATGACATATGCTGGCATTGTATCAGTTGCCATTCAAACAACAACTGGGGCGTCCATTTGGCGACAGGAAGGTGCTCAACTTGGAAAGACAATACCTCAGTTATAACAGAAAGGCGTATGTTGGAATGCACTGCAGTACCAGAAAAACAAAAGAAGGACCCTTACAAAGACGAATTACCAAGAAAGCGGAGATGAACGCGACACTAGTATTGTCTGGACACACATGGGAGCTTTGCAACAAGACTAGGGTGTACATCACTGACAAAGGCAAGGACTCGTACGGTGATCATAATTATATATATAATAATATATATAATAATAATATATACTAATATATATATATATATATTACATGAATAGAACAGAACAGGACGAAGCAGCAGAAGGCATGTTTGCGGACCAGGCCAGCAGGCTGTGCAACAGATGTGCCGTACCAGGAACAGGACCACCGAAAGTGTGAGAAAGAGAGTCGGAGAAACTAGAAAACAATACTACGATTCATTACACTTAGACTATGGAACACATGCGTAGCTAGTTAACGATTATCAGAAAACGAGCAAAAAGGGGAGACACTAGAACAAGTGGATGATTGACAAGCATGAAATCCGGTCTATCGTCTTAAAGCTAGGGTGGACTAGAACCGAAAGAGATGAGAGAAGGGATATACGCCGACCTATCAGAAACAAGAGTTTGGTAACGGCGGTTCTCGAATAAGACGTTACCATAGGAACTGGAGTCGAGAACGAATAAGGACGAAGTTGGGTCACCTGAAGAGCAACTCAGGGTGGAGACTTCGGGAGAACTCAAGAATGAGACCCAACAGGAACGAAATTGGTGGGAAAAGACAGAATCTAGAGAAGAACATAGAGTAGGAGTAGGGGTCACAAAACCAAATAACAAACGTGAGTGAGTCTCAGTTTTCATATTGAGTTAAAAACTCCGCTCGGCGTCGTTGCGACAATTTCTTTGGAGTCTTAGTAACATCTTGTTTCGTCAAAGTAATATAAGTGTCGGAGTCAATGCGAGTTATCAGTACGTAATCAGAAGACTTATTATCAGTCTTAGAACAATTCGAAGTTTCGCGGTCATGGAGTTAATCTCAACTGTGGGTTAAGTTAATCTTAATCAGACTTTGTGATTGATTAATATACTGACGAGTCGGGAAGTGTGGAGAGAATGTTGAGGTACATATCAAAATAGAACTCAAGAACGAGACTTAGTTTGAATAAATAGTTGATGCGATAACGAGTTGTATAATACGCTCAAATACTGATAATGGGAATTCGTGAAAGACATTTAAAACTATAAGCTAAACATTTCGATTGTGTACCGAACTAAATTACTCTTTACATCAGATACTTATGTTTAGATAAAGTAATGAAAAAGTTCGTAAGTGTATAAGATATAACGATAAACTAAAAACTACAAACATTCGATAAATATAAATAATGTGGTAAACCCAAAATCATAAACTAATAAATCAGGAGTTGAACAATGCGTAACTAAGGGACCGTACAATTAAAAGTACGCCAGACCAATAACTTTTACGGGTGTGATTTAAAAGAGGGTCGACATCAGAGTGAGAACCTTGTGATAGTGAAAAGTGAACGACAAACCAGCAATGGAGGTGACAGTCAGATTATCAACCATTCCAAGGATCAAGGGAGACAGGAGTCCTCCATAGACGTGCCGCCTAGTATGGATACATACCAAAAGTAAATTATTTATGTATTACTAGTGTAAGTCACCACTGTCCTGCCACTCAAAAAGATAAACACCTCTGAGATAAATAAGAGTCAGAATTAAATTAAAGTTAGAGTAAAGTTAAACGATAATTCTTGCGAAAGTATAAGAGAAAGATGAATCCATGAGTAAGAGTAAATTTGTAGTATATAAAGAAATCATAAATTAATTGTCTATAACTAAGTACTATAACGAAATGAATTATTAGAGAAACAACTAACGTACAAATGTAATGTATTATTGATTATCACATAATGATGTTTTGATTTAATGTCATTGACTAATGATGAATCTACATATAAAGTTTGAATAAAATCTAGTGCGTAATGTAAACCTTGGGCGTACGAGTCATGTTATTCATGGTTACCCTAATTGATACGAATTGTCTGACACAACTAAGTAGACTTACGCATGATATCTTAAAAACAATATATTCAAAGTACAAGATCAACTCTATTACATATGGATTATCAGCGGAGAGCTGAAGCACGATAAAAGATTATTAGTGTTTATTACTTTATTACACTTGTTGTCATTTATAGTATGCATAATGTGTGTTGTTGTGTCAATCACGCTCAACAGGTGGAACATGATAAAGTTTGGTAATTCAATAATATGATATGCATAATTAATTTAGACATCAAATATACATAATATCCATGAAAAAGAGATAAAGTTTTACTGATTACTACATCAAAATTAATCCTAGAATCAAAGTTATAGCTCAATTAAAATTCAATTCAATACTTACTTAAATTAATTAATCAAATTGATGTAATTAGTAAAATTACATCGTGGTATATGGCATGCCCATCGTGGGGCAGTAAGCATTCGCATTAGTTCATAAACATAGTGGTAAATAGCGCTCCAATCGCATGGCTTAAAAAGGCTATAATTACCACTCAATACTTTATTAAATTAATTGATAAAGCAATTAATTCATATGCAAATCAGATAAAGTTGTATATGGCGCTAACGCAAGGCTTATAACGAATTTTGTTAGTTAAGGGAAGCACAGACAAGATAGAATTAATTGATAAAACTTAAACACATCGCTCAATTGTTTACACATTAATTAAAATCTGTTAATTAATTTATACTGAATAAAATAAGCAGCATATACATCGTTATACATATATAGTTATATTTTATATTAGCGTATAAGTTTACATGAGGTTATTACAAAGGAGGTCTACATTTTAGCTTTAAAGCCTTATAAAATATGTAACATATGTATAAACTTGTATCTAAAAAGATAATAAAGTTTACTGATATTTATAAAGAGCTTCATCGTCAGGTTAGCCACATGACAATCGAAAACATGTCACACTCATGATGGCGTCATCCCAGAGCCTCAATCAAACTCAAAGTGATGGTTTCGGTGGTTTGGACATTTTAAAAAATTTTCCACAGATTCATCACTGTGTCATCATATTGTTTGTTTCTTGACTTTTCCTTACTCTTTGTCACCAATGGATGACCAAAAATCAGCCACGAATGGATCAAAGCGTACTTTGATGGATCAAATAAATGGAGAGCTTTTCAAATTTAAGAGGCTGGATACAGTCTTTGTCTTTAGAGATGCTCTTAAAGATGTAATGATTAAATTCATTTGCAAAAAACTCATCTCACATTCTGTCACTTTTATTAAATCAACAAGTTCGAGATCTTGTTCACTAAGCAGTATGTTTTCAATAGATTTTTTCAGTGCCTCATAAAATTTTTCAGGGTCTATGGAATTATTGTTTTTCCTACCTTCCATGTTTTGAAGCGGAACTCCGAACAAAGTTAAGTTTTTTACTGCTTTCAGTGCCACAGAATAATGGAGGCCTGGTACTGATTTTCTGCTTTCAAATAAAGAAGCTGTAATTTTCAGTTTCTCATTGGCAAAACCCCAGGACCAACATTGGGATTCTGCAACACCCCGCTTAACTCAGAGAGCTCCTGCAGCGCATCATTCATCAACCCTAGGTCCAGTATAAAGTTAGGGTCAGTAATTTTTTTTCAGGAGGCCATCAAACATACTTTTTTCATTATTGTCTCGAGCTGAATCTTCCAACACTACTTTAAAATTTTTAATTAATCCCTGATAGCATAACCACACAGCTGAAACAGATCTGAAACTATTAATAGATGCAACCCAACGTGTGCTCAAAATTCTTCCAATTTTTAGCAATTCAGTTTCCAGCAAACTCGCACACACTTGTAGTTCTCTGCTGTTTTTGAGCGAAGCATGATATAAAATATATAACGTATCGATAAAAGATTTAAAGCTGTTAATTCCTGAAACTGACTTTACTACATCAGATACTGACAGTTCAAGTCTATGATTAGAACAGTGCCATATAATATATATATACATATAACATATAATATAGACTTTTTTACTGATTCTCGGGAGCTTAAACAAAAGGAAGGGTTAGGCATCACTGACTTTGTTTGTAAGTATTTAGATGCATCTCCTGCTTCAAAAATAAACAAAATAAATGATATTATCATTGTTGAAAAGGCCATCTGAAAAAAATATCAGATGCGGTCAAAAGAAAATCAGAGTCCTCATTTGATAAAAAAGTAAATAAGAGAGCAACTTCTTCCAGAAGTATTGAACATGAATATGATGAACTGATAAAAAGGCTAAAAGAAAAAGTTTGTTAGCAAGCAGAGATGAAAAAATTAAAATTATTAGTTTGCTGCCTGATTCTTGAATTCTAAAGTAATTCAAGAATTCAAGAAAAAATTCCTGCCTGATTCTGTCTAAAATAAAGAATTTGTAAAGAGTTTCAAGTGATAGACTACCTTGTGAGAATAACTAGAAAACTAATGAAATCTCAACCAATTCTTCCTGATTTTGTAACGGGACTAATCGGAGGGGTTTTTTATTTTATTAATTTTGAGTAAATTCATTTCCCACCTGTGTGACCAGCCACGTGTTAAAAGCTTTGTTCAAACAAAGAACTCATAAAGCGAAGTCAATACAATGGAATGCGTCAACGTGCAATCACGCAATACCATTCTTAGAATTTTGAGACTGTGTGACACACACCCACAAGCGCGCAAACACCCGCAGGCGCGCAATCGACGCCGCATTGTTAAAACAACATGGCCTAGAGAAGAATTTTGTCCAGCATGTGCTCAGGGACACGACGGAAACGAAACTAAGTCACGCCTACTACAGTGACGTAAACCACTGGACAACAAATATCGTCAACGTCCAGCACACGGGAGTTTGCACTTGTTAAATGAACCGTAACTATGACTTTAAAGTACCAGGCATTGGTTTCCACCTTGTCCGAAAGAAATGTAAGTGGAGGGGATTTGGTGAACGCTCTTCCCAGTTCTCTTACCGATGCTTACCTGGCCAGGTAGCCGCCCAACGGGGCTCATCAATAAATTTCAACATCCAGTAAAAGTGAATGCCGTTTTTGTCGAAGTGCGGAAGTGAGCACAGTTTTCGGAAAATGACAGCATAAATTGTTTTCGGACATACAGATCGAGTTTTTTTTTTTTTTTTGAGTGATGCAACACAAGATCGGGGAGACTCCACGTTGCCGGCAGGGCTAGTGAGTAACGTATCTCAGAATACAGAAATATATAACATAAAATGGGGTGTATTTAAATAAAAAAGGGGGTTTATTTTATTTTGTAATGGAATGAATGTGTGTGCGAGCAGGCTGGGCTGTTTTAATTATGGTAAGATGTTGAATTAAGTTAATTGTAGCAGATCATGTAACAATTATTACAAGAATATTATATGTATTTTAAATTTTGGTAAGAAGTAACCGCTTGGGTTAAGAGGCAAAGAAATGATATAATATGAAGTTTAAAAAAAAAAATTTTTTGAAGAATAAAATAAAAATCTTAGTTTGTTTCTCTTCACAAAATGCGAGTTGCGTCTATTATTAACACAACCTATAAACCTACTTGCACCTTAACGTTCGTGTGACGAATTCTGGGCGAAGAGGGTAACACGAGGTACGTTTGAAAGTAATTATAAATATTTTTATGATTTTAATTTATTAATAAAAGTAATAAAATATCACAATTTACCTAAAAGAGTAGGCAATACATTAAGTGAGGGGGTTGGTTTGCTGTAATAGAATTTTACAAAGAAGATGAGAATGTAGGGCGTGCCCTGAAAGATAAATTGTATATCTATTGGTAAGAAAGTTTATAAACTGAAGAAGTTGATTTTGTTAACATTTAATGAATTATTTGTATAAATCAAGAAGTGGTATCCTTAATATAAAATTGAAAGATCTTCATTTTGTACCTTAAGGCCTAATTGGTGTGTCACCAGGGTCATCAAGAATGCACAAAGTATGTATATGCAAGTATACAAATTGACCAAGTAATTATACAAAAAATTGACCCAATTTTTTAGTCACAATGTTCTGAATTACAATTGCAATTTTGTACTTCTAAATCTCCTAATAAAATTATGTGATGTTTTTTTAATTGTTTTTTATAGTAACCTGTAACAGTTTTCACCCATTATGTAGGCCTTATTCTTCAATATTTTGAAGGTTTTTTTTTACACAACTTGTAGTTAGAAAAAACAATGATGAAATTTTGTGTGTCCATTACTACTTGTTATTTGAGTATTTTCAGAAAATTTCAGATTTTTAACTTTTCTACCTTTCGAGATACACTAAGTTGAAAATCAGTAATTTCAAGCAAAGTTCAATATTTCAAGAATTATAAAAAATTAAAAAGTGTATATGGCTTTAAACATATGTACCATGTAGTGAGTAATGGTGTCTTTCTATAAAAAAAAGTATTGAAGGTGTGTCTTCATTTCTTGTATGAAAAATGCTCTTCTAAAGTTGTTCATTTTCATGATTTTAAACACAATTTTGAATTCAAATTTTAGGTCATTTCCTCAATACCTAGTTAACTTTTGTCCATAACATAAATTATAGAAGGTTTTATGCAGATTAAGATGGTTTTGTTTCAAGTTGATATCTTTAATAACAAATATCGGTATGGAGAACCATACATGACTTCCATATTCTAAGATTTATATTTAAAATAATTATCAAAATGAAATATTACCATAGAAACTACTTCTTTCTACTTACTGCTTCAGCCTTAACCACAGTACTGTGGTCACTAAAGTATACCACCTCACGTTATCGCACTCGATTTTCACTGATGATGGAAGTCGATGGCATTGCCGAAACGTCTGGTTTTGTAGAAAACATTGGACTACGGCCAAATATCTCGGGAAGGAATTTTAACAAAAACTACTTCTTTGTTGCCGATAACGTTGTACACATATATATATATATATATATATATATATATATATAAAATATGCATAAAATTAATGGCTTGTATAAGTTAATGATTGATCTCCATTAAGTAGTGCTCAAGTTTCCAAAGTTTTAATATTATGATGTCCGTAATTAAAACATCAGAGCAGGTTTAGTGTGTATGAGGGTACACCGTGGACAAAAATGTTCAACATTTCCTCTTGAGCGTTGCTTAGAGTAAAGCTGCGAATCTACAGTGTATGTTTCACAGAACAAACACGCGAAAAAGAAGGAGCGCTCCAAAGTCACTCATGGACCCTCAGCATCTTGCAGAGGGTTCATTCCCTAAAGACGAAAAGTCTGTCTATGAATCGTTCCTCTGTAAACACGTGCAGTTACACTGCCCAGCGATCCACAGGAAGCAAATCGCTATCCACGCTGGACACTTTTTCGGCTTGCACGCGTTATGTTGGTATGGGTTTACCCCGGCACTTACCATTTAAAAAGCGTGCAAATGTAAGAAAATAAACATGAGTGAGGCCAGAAATAATGCGAATTGTGTGTGTGTGTGTGTGTGTGTGTGTGTGTGTGTGTGTGTGTGTGTGTGTGTGTGTGTGTGTGTGTGTGTGTGTGTGTGTGTGTGTGTGTGTGTGTGTGTGTGTGTGTGTGTGTTCCCTGCCTTTTTATTGCTGTAGTCATAATAATAAAATGGAAACGTCAACATTAAATAACTGAGATATGCTTACCTGCCACGAACGATATATTATTTTATACATGTATATTAACTCATACATAATTTACATTAAAATGAAAAAATTATAATTTTGTTGCCTGGCAACAAAATTATTTTATTTTTAACAATTACCATTGTTTGAAAAAGTTTAAATGAATTTTCAAGTACTTTACTGTTGTTAAAACGTAAAAGGTTGCAGGTAAACTACCCCTTCCCCTTAACCGATCTTCACCAAAATCGAAAGTCCTTGACATCTCTACAATTCAGGGACGTATACAAAAAATTATTTGATTCTGTTTGAATTTGTGGCTGTTATCGTTTACCATAGAAAATACCCTTGTTAAAAAAACGTTGCAGGTAAACTACCCCTTCCCCTTAACCGATCTTCACCAAAAACAATAGGTCTTGAGTACTCTACAAATCAGGGCTGTATGCAAAAAATTATTTGATTCTGTTTGAATTTGCGGCTGTTATCGTTTGCCAAAAAAAAAATTTCCCTTGATAAAAAAAACCGTTACAGGTAAACTACCCCTTTCCCTCAACCGATCTTCACCAAAAACAATAGGTCGTGAGTACTCTACAAATCAGGGCTGTACGCAAAAAATTATTTGATTCTGTTTGAATTTGCGGCAGTTATCGTTTGCCATAGAAAAAAAATCTACACACACAGACAGACAGACACACAGACACTTTTCGAAAAACGACTTCTTTTCATGTTTTGAGTGTAGTACAATCAGAATCTGCAATAATCTCGAACTCAATTTTTTTTGCCATCGCCATACTTCCATTTCCTTAAGGAATATGGAAGTAAAAAAGCTATTGAAATTTCCGTTAGTTGTAGAAAACGCTGAAAACAGCCAACTGGCCAAAACAAAATGGCCACTAGAAAAAACTGTTAATACTAAAAAATTGTTTAAATATGTTTTGAGCTCCCAGATACATGTAGGAACCAATAACATATAATTTAAAAAGAAATAAAATACGTCAGCAGCCCCCATTGGTTGATCTGAAATGGATTGACCCTCAAACATCATGCCTCATCTACCTGGATAGTGGGAGTCACTGCTGATATAGGCCTAATCACACCATCTTAGAGTCCTGTAGTGTGCTAATAGGTTATAGTTCCCCAGGTAATAACAAGTTACTACCTACATAAGACATACTTAACAACACACTGTACACTGCTTCTGTTGACTCTAGGACAATTTGTAACAGTGATCTAATGTAATTACAAACCACTAACTTGCAACAGATCTTAAAACTAACCCTTGAAAGGTGGAGAGTGATGACAGTTCCGCTCTCAAGAATATGAAAAACATGAAGATCACACTTTATTTGTTGTTAATTTTTACAGATTTTCCAAATCTGCAAGTTCAACACCAGAACTCAGTTGAGAATCTGAATAAGTTGGTAATCATTCAGTATGCCAAACCACATTAAGCCTTTGTACATGCAATTATATCTTTATATTCCAGTGTTCTAGCTACCACAAACAGGACTCTTCCAAATTAATTAAAATAAACTATTATTGAACAATAGAGTACAGTATTTAAGGGAAACAATTATTCCCATCTCTTCAAAAGCACTACTTTTGAAAGACCCAAAAATTATTTGTTTTAAAGTAAATCCTATACAACACAGGCTTCCTTTAATTTCTAGAATTTAAAATTTCTTTGTAACACTTCAAATGAACATTTCTAGGATGTGGGATGTGAAAACATAAATACAATTTGGAAATACGACTACCACTTTCCAGTACTTTAAATTATATGTTTTTACAAATTTGTCTCAGGTATCTTTAACTTAAAGTTACAAACCCAAGAAATCTTAATTTCAGAAATTCTGTACATTCTCTACATTATACATTTTTACAATTTGCAAAAATTATTATAACAACCCTAGAAAAACACACTGAAAATTATTTTTTTGGTTGATTCAACATAGGTTAACCCTAATAGGCATTTTTCGTTTACCATCTATCCTACTAAGGTAAAAAAGGAAACTGGATTGTCAAGAATTGCTCAAGATTCTACCAAACCTTAAAATCTAATCTTAAAGCTGGTTTAGGATAATCAAACTAGTGATGTCATAGACAGGTGCATATAAAGTCTGGGTTGTCCATAATACATGTAATAAGCCTAGAAAAATTCTACGTACCTATATATTTAAAAGGCTTCTGAAGTTTTGTAAGTGCACTAAGACAAGATTCAACTACAGCTGACGTCCACTGGTTCACTTTACTTTGCTGATAGGCATTACCACCTACTGCTTCTTCAATAGCTTCCTTTATGATTGTGCTCACTTCATCAACAACAAAGCTAGCCTGGGTCTGTAATTCACACAACTGACTACATTCTTTATTCTCAACAATTCTTACACAAAAGATAGTTATAAATGTGCCTGTCTAACAGATTGTTTTCAGAACAAATGTTACTCATACTGAGGTAATTTAAACTGCTGTACTAAATTTACACATTTACTCATTGAACCCCAACAATAACGTGCATGACATTTAGAACTGTTTTGATATTTCAAAATTCAGATCTAGTTGCTTACAGTCCTATGTAACAACAAAATCTACACACTCATTAGAGAAAACAGATAGTATATGTATGGACTATCTACAAAATAGAAATAAAAGCAAAATCACAATACTGAAATGCATGAACATTAATTTTAATGAATTCTGAACAATCAAACTTTACACGTATCTTATAGCACAATCTATGATGTTAGACTCAATTTCAAATAACTGTGCCCCGAATTTTATAAAATCGGTATGGAGAACCATACATGACTTCCATATTCTAAGATTTATATTTAAAATCATTTTCAGCCAAACAGCCAGGCTGTGCCTTACCTGCCTTTTTATTGCTGTATTAAATGAAAAATATTATATTACATTAAAATGAAAAAATTATAATTTTATTGCCTGGCAACAAAATTATTTTATTTTTAACAATTACCATTGTTTCAAAAAGTTTAAATAAATTTTCAAGTACTTTACTCTTGTTAAAACGTATAAGGTTGCAGGTAAACTACCCCTTCCCCTTAACCGATCTTCACCAAAATCGAAAGTCATTGAGACCTCTACAATTCAGGGACGTATGCAAAAAATTATTTGATTCTGTTTGAATTTGCGGCTGTTATCGTTTCCCATAGAAAATACGCTTGATAAAAAAACGTTGCAGGTAAACTACCCCTTCCCCTTAACCGATCTTCACCAAAAACAATAGGTCTTGAGTACTCTACAAATCAGGACTGTATGCAAAACATTATTTGATTCTGTTTGAATTTGCGGCTGTTATCGTTTGCCATAGAAAATACCCTTGTTAAAAAAACGTTGCCGGTAAACTACCCCTTTCCCTCAACCGATCTTCACCAAAAACAATAGGTCTTGAGAAATCTACAATTCAGGGCTGTATGCGAAACATTATTTGATTCTGTTTGAATTTGCGGCTGTTATCGTTTGCCATAGAAAATACGCATGATAAAAAACGTTGCTGGTAAACTACCCCTTCCCCTCAACCGATCTTCACCAAAAACAATAGGTCTTGAGTACTCTACAAATCAGGGCTGTATGCAGAAAATTATTTGATTCTGTTTGAATTTGCGGCTGTTATCGTTTGCCATAGAAAATACCCTTGTTAAAAAAACGTTGTAGGTAAACTACCCCTTTCCCTTAACCGATCTTCACCAAAAACAAAAGGTATTGAGAACTCTACAATTTAGGGCTGTATGCAAATAATCTTTTCATTCTGTTTGAATTTGCGGCTGTTATCGTTTGCCATAGGAAATACCCTTGTTAAAACATAAAACGTTACAGGTAAACTACCCCTTTCCCTTAACCGATCTTCACCAAAAACAATAGGTCTTGAGAACTCTACAATTCAGGGCTGTATGCGAAACATTATTTGATTCTGTTTGAATTTGCGGCTGTTATCGTTTGCCAAACAAACAAAATTACCCTTGCTAAAAAAAAACCGTTGCAGGTAAACTACCCCTTTCCCTCAACCGATCTTCACCAAAAACAATAGGTCGCGAGAACTCTGCAAAACCGGGCTGTATGCAAAAAATTATTTGATTCTGTTTGAATTTGCGGCAGTTATCGTTTGCCATAGAAAAAAAATCTACAGACAGACACACAGACACACAGACAGACAGACAGACAGACAGACAGACACACAGACACTTTTCGGAAAACGACTTTTTTTCATGTTTTGAGTGTAGTAGAATCAGAATCTGCAATAATCTCGAACACGATTTTTTTTGCCATCACCATACTTCCATTCCTTAAGGAATATGGAAGTAAAAAACAGTGTACATGTGATGCATAAAATTGTTAATAAAGATAATAAATTTTCTTTTGTTTTTAACAGAATTCTCGAAACAATAAAAAACACATGATATAAACTATACCAACTTAACCTTACTTAAATATCGTAGGGAGGCAATACTCCTTTGGGATCAGCTCCATCTGTTTGTGACATAAAGACATGAGGCATGATGGGGTGTTGCATTCTTCTGTCACCTACATCACATATGAACTCTTTGCTACAAATACTATGGTGTTTACTCTAAATTGTATTAAACAGTAGCCGGTACTAAAAATGGATAGGGTCTGCTCTGACCTGTCAGTAGTCCCCCCCCCAAATTTCATAAACTTCCCGACATAAGGAGATGGGCAACAAAAGCTGTACCTTGGTTTGAGAAACAACTGATAAGAAAAAAACCTGTGTATTCACACCGCAAAAAAAATTGCGTATTAACAGATGTAACAAAATATATTAATGGAAGTCCTTTCAGCTTTCGGCTTCTGTCGAATAATTTCAAGTTTAAACCCAATATGTGACAAAACCGGAGCTGTAATTACCAATTTTTGTTTTAATTCCCTTCATAGCAATAACCGTTTTCTCTTGCTAGTCATATTACTACCACTATCATAACCTAACATAATAAGCACCTGATTATAACATACACCAGTTAGGATTCTTTACTTAAAATACACGTTTAACTAAAACATACTAGCTTAATGTAAAGTTTCCACTACATACTTAAATTAGAGCTGTACTTAAAATTTATTGTTTACAATTATAAAGTATAACTGCCTCCTAACCTTCAAATAAATTCGCAACAGAACTGTCAAGTTTTTTTTAATTTGGACCTACCTCATCACCGGCTTCATCCATTTTAGACTAAATATGATAATTCAGTTCTGGAATATTTTCGTATTAACAAACTTAACACAATTGTAGAACAAATAGTAAAACAATCTCACACCGCACTAATAATCTAGCACCTGCCCTCATGTTTAATCACGAAAACGAATAACCGCAACTTCGTAATTATTTGCAAGTAGCACTGGAAAATGTAGAAATCTTTAAAAAATGAATTGTTACTGTCTTTATTTAACATTTGAAACAATGTTAAATTTAATCTAAATAGTTATACATTTAGAGTTTTTATAAAACATACACTTTGTTATAAATATTGCAATGGCTGTGGCATCCATGAAGTCATTGGCCGGGGGCGAAATGTCAGTGATTAGTGATGTCATGGCATATTTTAAATTCCTAAACATTGTTTAGGTACTGTTGTCTTCCGTATACATACGTTAGCGTATTTCCTCGAAGTGAATAACGTTACGTGAAATAAATTTACACATTTGGAAAGAAAACTTTTTTGATATGGATGTGGTCGAAAATAATATTCGTTTCATCCTAGATGGTTTACCTTTACAGGATAGTGAAGATCTTTGTGATTTTACTTTAGCCGATCAGAATGAAGCAACAGGTATTGTACAAATATTCACAGAACTGTATATTCCAGTTATATTACTAAGCCCATGTGTAACTTAACATCGTAAAATATATATGCAATAATTAGGTTCAATTTATATAAAAAGCTTAATATATTTTTCAAAATTCTTTATTAATATAGAAAGTAGCCAGTACTAAATAATTAATTTGATAAGCACAGTGTTTTTTAATCAAATCTGAGGAGTAAACAGTCACTTGTGGCATACCATTTGAGTTATTTTGTTTCTAAGTCCAATTTTGTATATCCAGTCCAGTTGTATGGATAGGACTACAGTGTCTGTAACATAATCAGTGTTTGATGACTAGACACGGTGATAATTTACCAAAGTAATTGATATCATTGCATTCATTGAAAATTTATTGTTCACAAATTAAGATGCTGCTTTTCTAAACAGACGAGTTTTTGAATGTGTATTGAACTTAAAAGTCCACCCAGTGATATAGGCACTGGCTGATGTCAAGGAGATATTTAGTATAAACACTATGCCTTGTGTAATAATTGGTAATGGTGACGATGTATGACCTACCAAATTTACCTCTAAATATTCCCTGTAGGTATGTCATTAGTAGAGATAGCTCTTAAAACATTTGATAACCACTATTTATATGATAGGTTCAATAATAAAATGTGCTTCACTTACCATAAATATAAAATATTAAAGACAGAATTGTATAGTGTATGCTTCAATTATGCGTTCAGTGCACTTGCTTTGACTTTATTGTGAGCTCATCTCAAGGTTGAGTCAATCCAATAGAAATAAATAATCAATACTTTCCTTATTAACATAAGTTAATTACTGTATGGCAGTAAACAACCAGATCAGTGATACTTCTGGTAACATGACCAGATATCAGTAAACCCATAGTAGACAAAATGAAGTAGCTTGCTGCAATATTTTAGTACAGGTAGTCCCCGTTATACGCGGTAGATGCGTTCCGGCAAAGTGCCGTGTAAAGCGAAACCACGTATAACGGGGACTATTTATAGACTGGCTCGATAGCAGCAAATAAATGTCATACAGCTTAGTATTGATATTGATCAAGTAGGCTTACGTTAAAAAGGATTTTAGTAATTAAAACAAACGGTTTTGTTATTGAAATTAATTTTATTTATTGACGAAATACACAACAAAATCAGTATAAACAATACAGCAAATGAAAAATTTGTATAGTATCACACATATAAATTGAGTAAATTATGTTAAATAAAGGTACAGTAAGAGGTTATAAAAATAAAAACGTTATACAGTACGATAGTTTTTACCAAATTAAAATTACTGCAAAATATTTTGAAAGAAATTCAGTTTTTTACTTACATTTAAGATTATTACTCGTGACCAACATTTTCTGTAGACTCAGAAGAGCTTGTTTCCTGTTCATTTGACACAACACTGCTTTGTGAAAAAATGTTTTTTATGGACAGTTGAGTTGAGGATTTTAACTTCGAGTTATACAGTTCACGGTAGCACTTTATAACATGTTCAACTTCTCTTTTAACTTTTCCACTTCTTGTTTCATCGGGATCATTGTTCTCAAAGTACCTTAAAGCATTATTGATCATTTGGAAAGCCTCTGACATCCCTTTACCGGTTAACACTTTAACACATTCAGGTTCTTCATCTTCCTCGGACACTTCCACACAATTTTCGTCTTCCATGGACAGCAGGTCCTCGTTGCTCAGATCATCTTCTTCTTGTAGAAGCGCAGAAACATCTTCCTCGTCAACATCAGTGAATCCAACTTGTTGAGTCAAGTTCACTATTTCTTTGGTCGTTTGAGAGACACCATCAATTTCTTCACTGTTGTTGATTGATTCCACCGTAACCTGAGGCCATAGTTTTTTCCACACCCTGTTCGTACAGTGAAGTGTCAGTCCTTTCCAACATTTATCTATGATTTCAATAGCCATCTTAATATTGAACTGTTTCCAGAATTCTTTAATTGAAAGCTGGTCATTAGCATCACATGAGTTATGAGTTGTGAGAGTGTCTCCTTAAGGTAGTTGGCTTTGAACGCTGAAATTACGCCTTGGTCCATAGGCTGCAATATGGAAGTAGTGTTAGAGGGAAGAAACACAACCTTGATGCTTTCATTCACCTCACATATTTCTGAGGGATGGCTCGACACATTATCCAAAAGAATCAAAACCTTAAACTCAATGTTTTCCTTTTCACAGTAGCGTTTTAGTTCCTCTTGAAGCTCTTGTGAAACAGAATCATAAAATATTTTTCCTGTCATCCAACCTTTCTTACTAGATTTCCAAACCACAGGCAGTTTACTTTTATCGTAACCTTTAAGTGCTCTGGGGGTTTCTGATTGATAAATCATCAATGGTTTTAATTTGCAATCGCCAAAGGCGTTGCCCCCAAAAAGCAATGTGCAATGGTCTTTAGCAGCTTTGAAACCAGGTGCAGTTTTTTCTTCAATAGAAATAAAAGTTCTGCTTGGCATTCTTTTCCGATATAGGCCAGTTTCGTCTAAATTGAAAACTTGCTTTGCCATATACCATAAACCTTCTGCAATAATATTTTTAAATGTAGTTTCTCTGAATTTATCAGCTCCTTCATTATCAGCAGAAGCAATCTCGCCCGTAACTTTTAATCAGTGAAAAGCGTTGCGAACCTTAAAACGGTTGAACCAACCTCCACTAGCGTTAAATGTTGGTGGATTTTCATTGTCTTGTGTTAATTCTGCATTTAAGACTTTTAGCTTTTTCTTGAATGATTGCCATAGAAATAGGCGCATTCCGCTGATTGTGGTGTTCAATCCAGGTAGACAAACACTTTTCCATTTTTTCCATTGCATCTGATCTCGATGTAGCTACTCTTGCGACACTTAAATTCATACAAGATTCAACACTTTTATGAATTGCGTCTGCGTTCGATCGGCTCGTCCTTATAGACGACTCTGGAAGACCCATTACTCGCTGAATATCGACAACACGTTCGCCTTTATCGATATGTTTTAAAACTTCCAGTTTAATCTCCAATGAAAGAGAATTTCTCGCACGTTTTTTAGTACTCGCACTTGAATGTTCCTTGCGTTTTTGTGACATTTTCAATAACTTGACAACACTGAACGAAATGTCACACTCACCACTCAATGAAACGTGAACTGGAAATAATTGCTAGACGAGGTACACAGCGCAGTGCTACTGACAGCAATCGATAGCGAGAGGTGACTGACTACGTTGTAAAAATAGACACACAGACAATGACAGAGCAAGTAGGGGTGGGGAGATGCAAGCGGTATGAGACCACTGACCTTGAGGAGAGAGAAAAGCGCATCACCGCCCCTCCATTACTAACTGTACACTTCAAACAATCACCGCTTTGGCGCAACTCAACTCAAATACAAAACCCTTCAAGGAAATTTTTTTTTTTAAACCGCGTAAAAGCGAAATCGCGTAAAGCGGGACCGCGTATAATGGGGACTGCCTGTAAGTATGAATTTGTGACAATAATTACTCATGTGGTACTTTACAAAAAAGTAGACCTAATGTTCAAGCCTAGAAGAGACTGCTTACAATAAATGTAATGTAGCCTACTATAAAGTTACTTTATTAAAAGAGCAGCTTATTGAAATTGTAATAACAATGAGCTTTGAGGGTTGCAAAGTTGTGGCAATGAGTGTTGCTTTCTTTGGTACCACAGAAAGCCCTTAATAATAAGTGCCGAATTTGTCACTATAAAATGCTGAAAATAATACATTCTAGTAAAAGCCTATTAGAAGTGGCTGACAGATATGTTTCCATTGAAATCAGTTTTTACCACACACCTTGTCATTGCATTTGGTTAAACACCAACTAATACTCTGGCAGTGGTGCGGTGTGAGCTGCACTACAGCTAGAAGACATAACAATCTATGGGTCTAAACGACTTGAGGATTATGGTTGTAATGCTTCACTGATCAAAATGCTTATGCAGTTTTTGAAATTTACACACTAGAAGTCTCCAATTCAAATTTTTTTTTTTTTTTTTTGTGATGCTGGTACACCAATCTGTAACAGTTGTCAAAGTTGTAGCTGTGTTAGATGAACAGTTGGGATTTGACACTACTTGTGTGAGCTGGATTTTGGTGAATAGGCGATTTTTTTTTAACATTGTACAATGGAAGACTGAAAAATTGTTTGCATTAAATTTTTTGTACAGAATGAGGTAAGCTCTCAAGTAAGCAATTCTTGGCACCTCCTTCTCTTTCATGTTTGATTTTGTAAAACCTTCTTTTTTTAAATAACATTCATAATTATATGTTAAAAGCCATTCTACATAGAATAGTGAATATGACATTATTCAGCAGAGCTTCACAATTATTTAGCCTATAAGTTTTATTGTAATTGTTTTCCTTCTGTGATCATACAAAACTGAAATTGTTTACAGGAAAACTTAAAAAAAAAATAGTATAAATACTATAGTCTGTCTAATTATGGCACTTAAGTATTAATTCATCAGTCAGTGCATAATGAATTAATACCTACATGTATAGGCCTACATACATTGTAATATATAAAATATATTGATATTTTTCTGTAACCAGTCTTTAGAGCACAGTACTAGTTAAGAAAGGAAAATTATAAAATTTAGATTTGATGTTTAAAAATTATATTTACTATAATGAGTCATGCCTGAAAATGATTTCTCTTAATCAAAATATAAATATTGTGAATCTATAACAACATTATTGTGAACGACCAATAGTTACTTTTTTAACAGTAGATTAGTCTGGAAAGACAAGTCAGAGATAAGCATTTGTTACTGTAGTGTGACGATTTTAAAAAAATAAAAAAGGAAATAAAAGAAATGTAAAATAATTTAAAATCTCACATTAAAACTAAACATAAACCCCTAAAGAAAATGATAATGTAACACCGCAATAATACCCAAAATAAATAGTTTTAAAACCAAAAAGAATTCGAGAATAAAATTGAGATAACACCCCTTAATAATTAACCCGGCTTTAACTTGCCGAAACCGGCATCAACACGCATAATTACCCGTGAATAAGACTAATAAAAGTATTAATTTGCTACTTGATAAAAAACATAACGATATACAATAATAAAATAAAAAGTAAAGGATACCGTAATATAATTAAATATGTCAGAGAATAAACGAGTAGATATTAATCAGAATATGGAACTACTTTTATGCTGAATAGTAAATGACGCGAGATTACTACTCTCACCCCTTAACTAAAGAGACTTGCAATGGAGCGGTCGAGGCGTAAACAGCATACAGCCGAGATGCAGTATAATAATAATAAGTTTAAAAGTTAATAAACTCGCCAGTTGAGACGTAGCTGCACTCAGTACACATTTAAAACCATGTGAACCGCGAATATAGTCGGACAGTGTAATTACAGTAAATATGTAGTAAACGAGTGAGTGTGGATGAGAATTGCGCGTCTATGACATCTCTAGAAATCTAAACAATAAAGTGTATGTAATTAGAAATGTGGTAAAATCATAATGTGAAACTCAAGAACTAAACCAACATGTGACGTGATTACAAGTGAATAAAACTTGTGCAAAAGATCCAAAACAACAAGCGATTACTACAACTTATTAAGAAAGAGAGAACCAGGACTCACCATGACATCCGAACTTCACCAACGACAGAAACCTGATCTTCAGAAAAACTACAAGACACCAGGACAACCGAGAGAGTCGCCCATTCGCCGAGGATACCCACAGGTGACACGGAACTTTGGCTTCCGTGGTTCAGAACTTGAAGTAGAATATTGTAAGATAAAGACTAAATAGATAAAAGATGAACGTAAAGTAAAACAAGAAAGACTGATTTAATTAAATTAAATGTAATTTCATGCTTAGCAATAACATGCGTTAATTTAAATAATTTTTGGTTAAATAAAGCAATATTTAAGATGACACAAGAATAAATATTATAAATGTAATATCATATGCTGAAACGAAGTACTCGGATCCGAGGGCATTAATAAAAGAAAAACTATGTTAACTCAGTACTAAATTACTCTAATTCTCTTTGTACAAGAGGTACAAAGGTTTTAACTTCTATATACTCATTGCTAAATTTATGTAATAAAGAGATGTCATGGTCCAAAAGGAGAGTGAATATATCTTCCAAACCCCTGTCAATATCCCTCAATTCACGGGATCCTATTTAACATTTGTGTACTTAACAGTTATTTACGAGTTTGTTAAGACTATGGCAGCCTGTTTAATTGACCTGAGCCAATTAACCAGGTTGCCGATGTTATAGCGTATGTGTAACGCTATAGTAGTAGTTGTTACCATTCAACTGTGCTATCTGATTATGTCAGGTAAAGTATGTGAGAAACATGTACTAATGACATGTGTAATAGAATGTACACAACTAAGATATATATTTTTATATTGTTGCTGAAAGCATCCTTACGATGTAAGTATGTGTATGTTAACCCATAAAGTGGTTGACAGATAAGCACAGTTATTACTGAAACTGAAGGTCAAACCTAATGAACTCTTAAGCATCCCAAAACCTATACGAGATAAAGAGTATCTTAAAAGACTCTAGTCATTAAACACTATGTGAAAATACTGGACAGGATTTCCTGTTTTGAAAGATACAGTGATCTTTAATAATTTAGTTTCATAAGTTGCTTATAATTTAAATTTATTATAAATAGCAAAGATATTAAAAGTTAGGGTTCTAATCATATAAAGGGTGTCCCATAAAGTACGCAATATTAGAATTACGTGCCACTGTCATCTTGATAGGTTGGTAGCACTGCAACTGTTGTATTGTTGTTGCCGTTTACTCGCCATTAGTCGTCATGGAGTGTTACACGAAAGAACAGCGCGTTGTTATTGTGAAAACATAAGAACGGTGAATGTTATGCGGAAACCGTTCGTAAATTGTGTGGAATTTTTGGATGACGAAAAGCACCTAATCTGTCAACTGTGCAGAGATTGATTAAGAAATTCGAAGAAACAGCTTCGTTATTAGACATTAAATCGTCTGGACATCCTCGCGCTACCCGTTCTATTGAAAACGTCACGGTAGTGAGAGATAGTGTCGATGTGAGTCTGGGGAAATCAATTCGCCATCGATCACAACAACTGGCCATTCCAAGAAGCACAATGCAGCGAATTCTAAAAAACGATCTTCATCTGAATGCCTACAAAATCCAACTAACACAAGAACTCAAACCATGTGACCATTTGAAGCGCCGAGAATTCGTCAGTTGAATATTGGGTAAACGTGAAACAGACGGTGATTTTTCCCACAAAATCATCTTTAGCGATGAGGCACACTTCCACCTCAACGGGTACGTAAATAAACAAAATAGTCGGCTTTGGGGTACAGAGAACCCTCATATCATTCACGAGAAGCCTTTGCATACACAAAGAGCAACTGTTTGGTGCGGGTTTTGGGCTGGTGGCGTGATTGGGCCGTATTTCTTTGAGAATGAGGCTGGAGATGCAGTAACAGTGACTGGCGAACGTTACCGGAACATGATAATGGAGTTTTTGTGGCCTCAACTGGAAGGTATGGAATTCGAAGATATGTGGTTTCAGCAGGACGGCGCAACCAGTCATACTGCTCGTGAAACAATTGCTTTGTTATCTGAAAAGTTTCCTGCACGTCCTATTTCACGCAACGGCGATCAGAACTGGCCACCGAGGTCTTGTGATTTAACACCATGCAACTCCTTCCTTTGGGGATATGTGAAATCACGCGCTTGTGTCTGCAATCCATGAACAATTTTTCAACTCAAGGAACAGATTCAACGAGTTATTGGTGAGATTGATCCGGAATTGTGCAAGGTCATCGAAAATTTCGATCGACGGACAACAGTGTGCCAGTAGAGTCGCAGGGGAAATTTGTCTGATATTGTGTTCCACATTTAACCGCAGTAAGTGTACTTTGTATTAACATTAAAACATCTGATATTTTTCAATAAATAAAAGTTTTTACAACATTATTAAATCTTGCGTACTTTTTATGGGACACCCTATATATTTCTTTGTTTCCATATATAAAGAAATATGTTAAAGAAATGCACATTTGCATGCATGTGTTCATTGTGTCTGACAGTGGTGAAACTGAAAAATTGAACCGTATGATGCATAATATTTCAAACCTAAAATTTGTATAGGGTTATGTTACCTAATATGGTGATAGTTCTTGAATAATTGAAGCTTTCATTCCATATGACACTCTTCAGAAGAAAATAAAAATTAAATCAGGACTATTATTATTTTGGCTAACTATGTAACTAATAAAGGTTTCTTGTACCAGAGTTAAAACAATTTTCTTATTACTTTCTAAAATCCTGCATGGATCTTTAATATGGTGATATGGATTCTTAAAATGGCGATAGCGGATATTTAATATGGTGATAGTACAACTATTAACACCATATTAATTTTTCAGTTTAGAATATGTGTCATGCAATAAAATCAAACTGTGCTATAAATTAAGTCATTTAATGTCATTGATTACGTGTAGGACACATTTGAGAAACAAAAACCAATGAAAACGTGGAGACAACACAAAACACAAACTGCCTCCTTCATAACAGCTATCACACGTATAAACTACAACTGGCACACTTCATGGCAAGTGTAGCAAATAAAATGAAACTGAATCCATTTTTTCTGCATTTTTCTTTTTCACATCACTGCTGAAGTCTGTATTTTAATCCTGCAGGCCCGATAATCATCTTCATTACAACTATTTGTAGGTTGATGCTCTGCAGATTTTAGTAATTCTTGAGATGTGTTTGCAAACTAGGCACACCGTTAATAACATTGAGGCACTTTGCAGATGAACCAACTTTACGTTTTCTATCATTATAAGGTCTATCTGCAGAAAATAGTCATAAGACTTCTTCAGAGTGGTCCACGAAACACCAAAGTAGTGTGATCCCTACATAATGTCATTTCCCCACTTTTCACTTTGAACGCTGCACTTTTAATGTCAGAAGAAGAACATTGTCCTATTTGTTAGTTATCTCATTGCTGTCCTGTTTGCACTTATTCTTTTGTGAAGGTGCACCTTAACCTTCAGCACTGTGCAAGAAAGTTGTTAATTTTCATTCTTGTAACTTAAGGCATTACATTGCACAACAAAAGAAAATAAAACTTATATTTAAATCACTGAATAATAGAACCAAAGTAGTATAAGTTACTTCAACTATATAACATAGTTATAATTCATTTATAGTTATTTGTAATAAAATAAAATAGAAAGCACTGCACAGCAGACACACTATAACCTCAAAACTTACAGCTCGACAAAGATCTGCTGCTGCCGAAATATTCACAAGCACAACTGGTAAAACAGTTTTACTAGACTGTAAAAATATCAGTAATGATAGGTAGATGTACTGTAGATGATAGATAGGTAGATGATATAACTCTATCTGTTGACACAAAAAGGAACTATTTTGAATGGATACTTTATATGGAAATAGAGTAAATTCAAACTATCACCATATTAAGTATATCGCCATATTAGGTAACCTTTTCCTATTGTTTAATAAAAATACCATTGATGTAGAGAAAACAGAAGAGATGGAGACTTTACCGGGAAAGTATAAAGGTTAGTCTGAGAATGTATAAAAAAAAAGACGCATAGCCTATGGTTAATAAGGTTGCAGTTACTGAAAAGTTAAAAATTTATATAAAACATGCCTGATGGCTCTGGGTAAAGTGAAAAAATATAATAATAATTAGGGCATATTAAAAATATAATAAACATTGTGTGTGTGTGTGTGTGTGTGTGCGTGTGCGTGTGCGTGTGTGTGTGTGTGTGTGTGTGTGTGTGTGTGTGTGTGTGTGTGTGTGTGTGTGTGTGTGTGTGTGTGTGTGTGTGAATCATAGAGACGATTGTCTGTGACTTCTCTATTCCAGAAAAATGTATCTATAGATATTACAAAGATTATTGAACCCAAGCAACTAAGCTGGTTTGGCCAAAAAGACATTAAACAAATTGTTTAATTTCTACTAGTAATTTTATACAAACCACTATGTTGTCTTTGGTATTGATGAGCACTTTCGGCAGTCAAGCCATCTTCAGGTCATTTACCAACCTGAAGATGGCTTGACTGCCGAAAGCGCTCGTCAATACCAAAGATAACATAGTGGTTTGTATAAAATTACTAGTAAAAATATTTGAGACCACTAACACTCCAATACAACAATAAATTGTTTAATAATACTTGTTTTTATGAGTGTGCACTATTTTAGAATTTGTAGCCATAAATTTGTCAGTTTCTTTTATGGGAGGGGAGGTTATGACACCTCTCAAATGTAATGGAATTGAATACTCTTTTGGCTTTATAGGTCTGATTATCTGTGTATGATCCTTCATCTTTAGATAAATCACATAAATAGAATGTTAAAGATTGGTTTTTCTTAACAGGTAAAAAAAAGTTTTTCAAAAAAAACTTATCTTATTCATTTTCATCATATGGCAGAAAGCAAACAACATATTAGAGATAATTTTATAACCTTTAAAATTAAGTTCTTTTAATTTGTCTGTATAATTGTTACTTTAAAAGGAGAAGAAATAAATTGCATGGTCAAATTACATCACATATTAAAATATTTTATGTCTTCCATATGAAGAATTTAATTACTATTTTCCTTTTCCACGGTCATTCTAAACTGGAAGGGAAACATTCTATAAAGTTTAAAAAAATTTATTTTTTATTCGATTTGGGAATTATGTTCATGAATAGAATATGTAGCAAGATACAGTGAAATGCATAAAGAGAATGTATTTATGAGCTGTGCCACATTAAGTAGGACTGCTTGCCCCAGAACAGGCAGGCTTCAGAACAAATCGATCAACATCACACCAAATAGCCCGTTTAACACAAGACATTAAAAGTGCATTCAACAGAAAGGAAAGTGTCCTAGCGGTCTTCGTAGACTTTAAGGGCGCATATGATACGGTATGGAGGGAGAAACTGATAAATAAAATAAGGCACCTTAACATCACAGAAAACATGTTTAATTGGTTGAAGAGATTTTTGAAACAGCGCTGGATTTCAACAAGATACAACGACAGCCATTCCAAGTACAAACAAGTAAAAATCGGCCTACCTCAAGGAGCTGTGAATAGTACAATCCTCTTTAATATCTATATAAATGACTTGGTCAAACGAGTGAAAGTGGTTGAAGGAATACAGATGTGCATGTTTGCCGATGACGTGCTCATCTGGGCCAGGGGATCAAACAAGAAAGGACAGGACATCACTCTACAAAAGAACATGAACAAAGCCCTCCTCGGCCTGCAAAGGTGGGCAGAAGAAAACAACATGCAGATTAATGCAGAAAAGTCCGTTTACCAGTACTTCTCATTGAAACATAGAAACCCTGACTTTTCACTAAAAGTAGGCGAGAACTTCCTACAGAAATCTGAAAATACTCGTTACCTGGGTGTTAACCTGGATAATAAGCTTAATTGGACACACTACATTGACAGCATAACCAAGAAGGTAAACAAACGAACAAACCTTATAAAACGTCTCACCGGAGTATCATGGGGATGTTCACAAGAAGTTCTAAACATGACGTATAGAACATACATCAAGCCAGTAATAACTTATGGCAGTGAAGGAACCATCACAAGCACTACTGCAAATGAAGGCAGACTAGAACGTTTGCAGACCAACATCCTAAGACTCATCACAGGTGGCGTCAAATCAACTCCAGTTACAGCATTACAACTATATACAGGCAACAAACCAATAACAGAGGAAATTAAGCAACAGGCAGCACTGCTAAACCTCAGAATTAAATCACTACCTGAGAAGTCATGGGTTCATGAGAGGATGGAACCACAGAGACTCAAAACGCAAAAGATCTGGCTAAACCAAAGTAGCTACTACCTTCAATACCACAGCATACCAACAGCAGTTAATAAAGTGATCCCCTTGGAAAATCCACTAGACTTTTATAGGTATGAAGTACATCTCAGTCTGATAGAAGATGTTGAGAAGAAGACAAGATCTCCAGAAGAACTAAAACAGATAACACTAACAACCATCAATGAGAGATTTCCGGAGGAGACCTGGCTGCGTGTATACACTGATGGATCCTTGCTGGATAAAGTGGGTTGTGCTGGAGCAGGAGTGTTCTCCTCATTGTTTTCTCACTACATTGCAGTGGGACAAAATAAATCAAGTTATGATGCTGATGTGGAGGCTATCAAAGTGGCATTGCAAAACCTCATTTGGAGGCCAAATTCCTTTTCGAAAGCTGTCCTTTTAGTGGACTCTAAGTCTGCCATCCAGGCAACATTCTCTAATACAGGAGCAGCATCCAGGAGCATACTGGAAGCAAGACGACTCACCAGGCAACTTACAGCACTTAACAAGGAGATAGTTATTCAGTGGATCCCATCTCACATAGGCATCTCAGGAAATGAGACAGCGGACACCTTGGCAAAGCGAGGGACAATGCTCTACCACCGAGAAAGTACCCATGACTTCAGCACCCTAAAAAGACTAATGACAAGGACAACAAACTCTCGCTTCCTGGAAGAAGCAAGAAACATATCAAAAAGAAAAACATGGTCAGGGATTGAACAGTTATGGAATAACAACTGTAGAAAACCCAGGAAGGAAGCAGTCGCCAACTTTAGACTGGAAACTGGCCATGACCGTCTCTCAGCGCATCTCTACAAATTAAAAATTTCCACCACAGAAGAATGTGTATTGTGCAGGAGAGAATACTCAAAAATGAACAAAAATCATCTATTGGAGTGTGTGAAGCTGAACCGGGAAATGCAAGAACTCAGAAATTACAGTGGTCTTTATTGGGAAGCTCGGTACCAAATGGGTTAAATGTACCAAGGGGGAGCCATTGGAAAACAACAACAACAACATTAAGTTTTACATTATGTGTGTATATCATGGCAGAAATTTAATTGAAGTTTTTCATTTATATAGTCATATAAAGTGTTTTGCTTCATGTTCCTGAAACCATATCCATGTGCTGAGATTCACAGATCTGGAGATGTAGTTGGAAATGGCTTTACTAGAATACTACCCGTGGACTTGTAAAGCAAGAATGTGCTTCAAAAAATTTGACTGATCCCCTCCTCTCTCTATCTATCACACACTCATTCACTTTCACTCTTTCTTATTGTGGCCTGTTTTAATACATTTTTGAACTAGCTGAATTGGAAAGTTGTTTCCCTACTTGTGGGCATGCTGGTGTAACGTTGTACTTCCAGTTTTAGGAACCAGAGCGAATTATTAGTGTAACATCTAGCATGTTCATTAATACGTTTATGAAAATCTAATCCTGGATTATTCTCCACGTGATTACAAATATAACCTGAAACGTCTATCAGTTTCATTTGCTTGTCATTACTTTCCAAACTGGTATGAAGCACCTTGCCAGCCTCATGTATTCACTGGTAGTTTCTTCATATCTCCATTCATTTCAGATCCTACATTTATTGTAATGTTTCTTGTACTTCAGTTGTTGTCTTACTTTAGTATAGTTTATCATTCTTGATAAGCTTTCAGTCACTCTATGAACTAATCATATGTATTTCTACACCCTTGTCTTATTCATTTAGTAGAGAATATTGGTTGTAATAAATATCCCCTTTGTTTAATATATTTTTTAATATCTGAAATGTAAACTGACTCCAATAATTTACAATGGATGTAATAGCAATTTTTCTTGGAATATTATCATAAGTTTTCTTATCTACACATGAATATCCAGATATCTATTTACTTTAATTTTCACTAATAAGGAAGAGTACTTCAGTTCTTAATCACTCTTAAATAACATTTCCCTATCGCGTACTCAAAAAATTGGCCTTACTCAGTTTTCTATAATAGTTAGTCTCTTTCTATTGCCTTTTTAAAAAAGGAACAGATGTGGTATATTTTCTGTTCTTAGGGTAGGCTATAAGTTTTTGTTGTGTAAGGCACAAACTGAACAAGTGTTTAAATGAACACAACTGTGTATTTCATTAGTTCTTTATTTAATGAGTTCCATGTGTATTTTTCCAAGGACAGGTAATGTACCATTTTTAATTTCTCTGACACATATTCTTTTACTATGTCTGTATAGTCGTTTCTATTGCCTTTTTAAAAAGGGAACAGATTATTTTATATTCTTAGAGTTCAAGAATGTTTCTGTTTTTGTTGTGTAGGGCACAAAATGAACAAATGCTTAAATCGATACAACTGTGCATTTTATGATTTTTTTTATTTAACGAGTTCCATGTGAATTTTTCCAGGGGCAGATGATCTACTATTTTTCATTTCTCTGACACGTATACTTTTAGTTTGTCTGTATACATTATTTCAAATTCTTCATTATCTGCTTTTTCCCAATCATCTGTCAGATATTTGTCACTTTTCTTTACTAAGAAGGATCTATGGTACTCTTTCTACTTACTGTTTAACAAAAATATCTTATCACCTTATTTGTCTTCATATTTATAACTGTGTGTGAAACCTTATAGTTCTAGGTATTTAACCTTTATATACCTTAACCAGTAGTTTGTGCTACTATTTTGTACGATGCTCATTAGATGTTCTCACAGTCTACCCTTTTATATGTGACAGGAGTATAATACTTGGGTCACGCAGTAGTCATCTTCAGTTAGGTCTCAAATACTGAATTGATGCAGTAGATGCAAGTTATACCATTGTTGTCAATTTTAATAGTTGTGGTTTTAAATTAGTGTTATTTTAATTAGGGTTAGGTGGGATAAGTGTAAACGGAAAACGAAGGATTGAAACATTTTTATTTATTAAAAGTCATGAATAGGTTTTAAAATTGAAATAACTTCAATAGTAGTTATTTCAACCTTTGTTACTATGTTACACACACAAAATGGTTTAAATATAAATAATAAACATCTCTAAAATTTAATTTACAATTACCCTGACATCTTAGGGATAATTGTAAACAAGTGTTTTCTTTATCCTTTGAAATAGTGAAACAAAAGTAGTGACACCTGTAAACTAGTTGACATCGTACTATTTCATGTTGTGTTTATAATCCTAATTGTATGTTTACAATTACCCCATCTTCATCTATATGGAAAATAAATGGAAAAAAGATAATTCAAACACTATGTTTATTAAAAATGGTAAAGAAACGTTGTTCTGTTACATAATATAACAAGTAAATAGTAGATAAAAGTTTATCATTTTCAAACACAGAAACACTTCCATGGAACTCACAGACAATTTGTCTGTTAATTTCCTTCATTTCTGGATTGGGCAAAATTGCCAGTATTTGTTCATAGCTAACAGTACTGTCATCATTTTATTTTAATATAGACTGTAGAAATTCCATCTTTGTTTTGGTATCCTGTGATATAAATTTCTCTCTTATTATCATATACTCACCTACTTTCTGTACACAACAAACATAATTGTAATGAGTTTCATTTCTTGGTCCTCCAATAAAATAGACAAGAACGAATTTGCTTGGTTGAATCTTTGTCATTCTGGTATTTCAGATGTTACTTCCATAGTATTGCCTTTCAAAACACTTACTCCAAATGAATCTTTGTTATCACCAGAGTCATCACAATAAATAGAATGTTGTTCAGAATCTTGTTTAGATTTCTTTACTACTTTATGATCAGAGTACAATTTCCTTTTTAGATTTTTTTTTTTTTTTTGTTCAGTTCCTAGACATTTCTTCTTGATTATTTCCAAGCTTTTTTTTCTTGAAACTGTCTTCAGCTTCTTTAACTTTTGCCAGGACTCTTCTGTTAGGACTTATCTTTCAGGCTGCAAGTGAGGTATTTTTCTTTCTTTTTTTATATTGAGTTCTGTAGACATCATAGAATTTTGAGTTTGCTAATTTCTGACATAAATATTTTTATGATTGCAGCTGGTGTTTCTGGAGTTGATTTTTGTTGTGGTGTTTTAATAGGTACCTTCTCAATAATCATACTTAGTGGAGTACTTATCTGAGAAGCATATGTGCCTGGTATAGATGATGTGGCTACATCATCAATAGAGTTGCTTGTAGATGTACTGAACATTAAATCTGTATAATAGCCCTACTCATCTTATACTCCTTGAGCTCATTTGGACTGGAAGCAGATTGTGGAAACTTTCTTGCAACAACTTGGAAAATTTCTGTTGTTACAAAACCACCTAAGAAATTTTTACTAATCATGCCTTCTGTCAACACCTGCCTAATAGCAGTGGCGTGCGGTGGGTAAACATTTGAGTGAAGCTGAGTTATATCCGACACCATACTTAGACCATACTGTACATAATTTAAGTTTCCTGCCATTGTTGTTGTGCCATCGTACACTTGAGCTACTAGCTTTTCGCTGCAAATTAACATTCAATCAGCAACTGGCGAATTAGGTCTGTAATAGTCTGGGCATGTCAATCACAGCTTACGTCAGTAAATCCTAAAAGTCTCTCTTTTACTTCTTCATCGTAAGCATACCGATAATGCAAAACTATAGAGAACTGTTTTATTTGAAACGTCTGTGATTTCATCGACTAATACAGCTACAAAGTTTGCCTTCTTTGTTTCATTTTTATAGCCACTAAAGGAGCTGAGCTAACTGCTTCAATGAGAGCATTTTGTATTCGATTAGACAGTCCCCTAAATACAGTAGATGTTCCCATAGGTTCCGCAAGAAGAGGATCATATTCGGCTGTGTACTTTAGAAGTTCTACGTAATTCCCTGGATTAACTGACTTTTCTGTTTTGTCAGGTCCCCGAAATCCTAATACTTGTTTATCTAGAAAACAAGCAGCGTTAATTAGTCTCGTAAGAATGTCTCTATTGCGTCAAAACTCTGGTTGTAAGCTGATATCTCTGATTTAAATTGGTCATCTAACGCAGTTTCTATACTACTCTGACAGAAAGCAGCAATACACAATGATGAACGAAGATAATTCACAGTAATTTCATGGCCAGCAATAGATTTTACTAGGTTTCCTAAATGTTTGAATGGCGTCTTGGCTCAGCTAGTATTCCTGTCCTTTTCAAACAACCAACAAAATAGTGCATTTAGATTACCACTACCTGCCAACCACCCACATTTTCTGTGCATTTGTTGGGTTTTTGAAATATCTGGGGTCAGCTTACCAGTTTTATGTCAATTTTTTCATTAAATATCCGGGAAGAAAAAGACTTTTCCAAAAGGTCTTTTATACAAACCGACATTATAGGAAGTTTTTAAACCAACACTGAAACTGTTCTAAAATATATAACTTCAATATAATGTATATTGTTTAAATAAAACGTAAGACACACTATTTAATAAGGTATAACTATAACTTCCAATGTTAAAAATGGATAATTCATATGGTTTAAATATGGTACTAAATAAAACATAACACGCACAGTGATACAGCAAACTCAACACCATGCAGTCCAACTGAAGCTAGTATCAGTTGGCGACCACTGCATTGGTGGTTTTCTATCTCGCTCTACGTGCGTGCGCATCTCTCTACACAAGGCTACCTCACGCTGAGACAAATCAGCTTCACCTACTGTAGCAGTACCAGCGTATAAAGTCAGTGTACTTAGTTATGTTAAATAATTCTAACTGAGATTAGTAACTAACTGTTTAGGTCTAAATAATATTTGCACTTAGTGTGTCATCAATCGTTAGTGAAGCAGTGCTTCACTTGCTTCCCTTGACTGCACGCTACTGCCTAATAGTGTAGAAAATTCACATTTTGACAATCGACAAACTCCTTGCTTTCAATCTGTTTTTTTTTTTTTTTCTAAAGCTTATCAATTTTTTCTCCCAAGAAATATTTACACATTTATCAAGTGGTTGAATTTTATCATTTAAGTGACTTGGTAACAATTAAGTACCCAGTTAAGCTCTAACAAAACAATACACCTGATTACTTATCAGATGGAAAAAGTATTTCTTTCATGTCTGTTATATACTAACATACGTAGGCCAAAAAAATTATTTGGAATTTTTTTTACATAGTGTTTTGAATAATTTAATTATTTTTATTTTTAGTAGAATATGTTTTATAAGTGGTAAGCTAATAATAGTATATATATATTTGATAAATTCTGACATTTAATAGTACTAAACAAACAAGGGTACTTGAATAACAGCATTTACAATTACCCCAAAATCACATTTACATTTACCCCAATAGGAAATTTTTGTGGGGTAATTGTAAATGCAGTATAGCTTGAGACTATATTAAAATACCTGGACAAAACACTACAAAAAGTTAATAAAGACTGTTACATTTGTGTTAGGCCTACATTCTTTTGGTACAGTTTCAGGTTGTTTCTGTCCACAAAATGAGTATACTCCTAAAGTTATGCAAAACCATTTCACAATGGTTTTTAACAGGAAAACTTCAGTTACAAATATTCAGATATATTCTTATAAGTCCACCAGCACTCTGCAGTTTTGAAGGGAACTTCAACAGATGATGTAATGACAGTGTAGACAATACTGAATGTCTGAAAATTAAAATCTCCCTACCATTTACAATTACCCCACCTAACCTTTGTCCTGTTATAAGGAATGTATATTACCCGTACTTTGGCTGCCACCAAATAATCGTCAGTTCCAGATTCTATTTTACTCTATTCTTTTTGGCTCAACTATTATATAATCAATAATAAGAAACTCCCACCATTATTATATTCCACTGAATGCTATCTGCAAAATGAAGCATATTTTGGATTTTCTGTTTGCTACTGGATCTATTTAATTAGCATTTTTTTAAATGGTGTTTTCATGATCAGAAAAGAATTGACTTTTCCTGCATTCGCTATATAAGAGCTACATTGGTAGTCATCTTATTTTTTGAAGCAGAAACTTCAGATTTAAAAATTGTATTCAAACTTATAGTGATTTTTTTCAATTAGTTGTACATTTATATAACTAGTTTGTACAAGACTGGCAGTTTTTTGGGGGGTTTGATATATCCCCAAATTATTTTATTTGGGAACTCATTTTTGAAGATTGTACTTGTTATCTTCATGGTGTTTAGATATAGTTTATCTATATATGACCATTAGAAAACTATTATTTGCTTAATTGTTTCAATCTAATTATATGTGTTTGTTTATTCTGCAGTGATACAAATTTGTATACAGCCTGTACAAATAAATATATAAAATTAAAAAAGAATGTTTTTTGTTAAATTATATTTTCTTTCTTCATGCATCTATTGGATCTTGATCTCTACAGTATTAGAAGATCTCCGTAAATGTCTTCTGTCTTTTGCCTGGTATTCTAAATATCTCCTTGGCAGACTCTGTAGATCTATTCAGTTGAGGTGATGAAACCAATTTCACCTGATAAGCATTGATTTTTCTCATGCAAGCTTTCTATAATAAACAGGAGGACATTAGTATTAAACTCATCCCACTCAGTATAGACAAGAAATTAAGACTTTCTGATTTCCTGTTTATTGATGTAATGACAATGTATACAATACTGAATATCTGAAAACTAAAATCCCTACCATTTACAATTACCCCGAATTACATTTTTATACTTGTTAAATACCCATGAACCTAATACAAGTTTAGGATTGTGAAAATTCCAAATTTTAGGTATAAATACGAAAGTGATGAAATACTGCTTTTTTATTGGCATGCGTTAGTTTACATTTGTAATACAATTCATTAAAATGTTCAGTACAAACATGTACACACACACACACACACACACACGCCTCTCTCTCTCTCTCTCTCTCTCTCTCTCTCTCTCTGTGTGCGCGCGCGCGCGCGCGTGCGTGTGCTTGCCAAAAGAGGGGAAAAGAATAATTCTTTGTATCCATATGCCAATTTATGTAATTTGATTCATTAGTTCTGGTATGTACATAAGTGAAGTTGGAGTAGTAGTGACTGTTAATAATAGACTGTCATCGTTTCACTTCTGCAACATAACAGAATAGACTAAATACATGGAATTACAAAATGTGATTATCATTTGAAAAAAGGTTTTTAGTTAATGTGTTTGTGATTTCTTCATGGAGTGCTTCATATGGTTAGCTAAGGTATAAACTTGCATAATGTCAGTAGGCTGATCTGGAGAATGTGGTTTATTAGCAGTACAGGTATCTCTGAATAGTTGTTGACCTTCATTGTTATATCAGAGTGACATATTTGTGCTACACAGACATCATAGGCGTATTATATTTTTTCACTCATTTTTTGCAGATAGAAAGCACAGTATAAGGAAACTGTAAACCACACAAACAATTCTCTTGAATTAGCTTTGAAAGTTAAGTAAAATTTTGAAAGATTTGCGTTTTTTTTTTAATTTACATCATTGTATATACTCATATAAAATCCATGTGTTTGAATATAGTTTGTAATGAGAAGACATTCCGAAAGTAAATCCACCCAAGACTTACTGTTTGTTGTTACATACAGGTAGAATTATGAGATACCCGGCTTCGTCAACTGGTGATGTTTATGTGAGCAGGCATACAGTAGTTAAAACCTTATATGGTAGTTCTATATGAAGCAGATATATAAAAAGCTACATTATCATGTTTGCACTCAAAAGCTGTATATAACTAATGTATTCTGACCTATGTTAATCCTGTAATACTTAATGTAATATTATATGTGTAATATGTAATTTCTTAGTCATTTTTTTTAAAGTTACCTTCAGTCTGCACATTAGGCCTAAAGTTTGAATTTTTTGTTTAAATTTGTGATTTTTCCCAAAAAATGCTCATCTTCTGTTTGCACCTGTGGGTAAAAATACAAGTTTTTCTCATATTTTTCTAATTTTTCCAGGGTTGTACTATTTGCAAATTTAATATGTTAATATATTGTAAAATGACAAAATAACATTAAATTATTATTAAAACTAAAAAATAAACATTTAGGTATTTTTGTTTCCACCACTGACAAGGCTGTGAGCTACACACTACTTTGAGCGGCACTTGCTACTAGACAGCACCATGTCTAGACTTGTTTGCTGCTTGCTGTCATTTGTATAGTTTGCCAGTCATGTCACAGTAGTGATTAGAAGAGGACGTCTTGAATAACACATCATTTGCAGTGTTTATTCAGTGACTGATGTTCGATTGTTAGTTTGTGTTGTTGTGCTATAACTGCAGCCATGGTAGTCACTAGAAATAGTGACAATCCGTAGTTGGCAGTAACCAAGAGAGTCTTTACTTCCTACTCATTGTTATGTTTTAAGATATTATTATTTGGTTTGGGAAGCAAAGAAAAAAAATAGTAATAGTAATAAGAACCTGAGCTTTTTAGCAGTTTTGAGTGTAGTGCTAGATAAAATAGCATATGTTTGAAACAGAGCTTCACTTCCCACAGTATCTCAAAAAATGATGACAGATTTGTTGTGAAAAGAAGTTCATTTAGTACATAATCTTAATAAGTCTTTTAAGTGTTCCAAAATAAGGACAGTTATAAGAAGAAATTATCTGATTACGTGAGTAGAACAAATAAATTGTTCGATATGGCTGCCTGCAAGTGTCAAGATTTTATATTTTGTATTTGTGACTTCAGCAAAAAAATTTCAAACGAAAATAGTGACAGACAAGTTTCAGATGATGTTGCAATCATTTCAGAGGAGCCCAGGAACTTCTGTAAATATTTCTCATTCACAGATTACACTAAATATTCCCACATTTTTCAAAGCACACAGAGTCTCAGATCGTGCTGGGGATGCTTAGGCCTCCTCTACTTTACTCAGTGTTAAGTCTAATAATTCTTTGAGTAATATGCTCCCAACCAAATAGTAGTACATAGACAAAATAGTAATACACAGAAGTAAGGTTAGGCGTAAAAGATCTAAGGTTCGACAGGAAATTTAAAAGAGGGAAGGTAGTGATGGATTTAATGTACAGGCTCTCTATTTTGACAGTAGAATTGATGAAACACTGTATATTGAAAAGACTGAAGATGGTAAAATGCACAGAAAGAAAATTAAAGAAGACCCCATTTCACTCATACAAAGAGTCCCAATCAATCTGGAATCAGACCATATATCTCTTAAATCTGGAAAAGCTCTGGGTATTGCCAATGCTATTATAGAGTATATGTCTGAAAAGATATTACACTGCCAGAATTAGTTTGCATTGGTTGCGACGGATGACCCACAAACACTGGAAAATATAAAAGTGTTATACGCATTTTGGAAGAAACACTCAGGAGAACTTGGCAATGGGTTATTTGCCAGTTGCACAAAAATGAGCATTTATTTGACGAACTAGATGGAAACACAACTGGACCAAGTGAATTTGTTGGGCCTATTGGAAAAAGTTTGATGATGTGTCATACTTTAAAATCTGTGAATTTGAGCCTATTGAGTTCAGTATTGGTGATATTAATGAAAGTAAAAAAGATTCAAGTGCAGACCAACAATATCTTTATGATATTTGTAAGGCAGTTTCAAATGGAAAATGTCGAAGCGATTTAGAAAATAAAAGTCAGGAAGGCTCTCTCACGCTAGATGGGTGACAACAGCAAAATAGAATCTTGCGATTCTATATAGCTACTGAAAAACCTTCAGACATTAAGAGACATCAGACTTTGTTGTTGGAGTTTACGCTCCTTGATGGTTTACCATCAGATGCAATCCTAAAATAAAAAATGATGCACCAAACCTGTGGAAAACAATTGAATGTTCTTTGTACCTCATCAATTATAATAAAGAATGCGCGGCGAGCAATAACATAGACTCGGCAGTCGACCGTTGTAGTTCGGGATGCGCATCTCGACTTGTACGTGCTCCAAAGTTTAAACATTTTTATTGTTGATTATGTGTAAGTTATGTTATATGTTTTATGTGTTGATATTTTTACTTAAATGACGACCTCTGCTGAGTGACAATACCTGAGGATGGGGCATATGTCCTGAAACGCATCGTAATAACGAAGAAGAAATAAAGCCACCAGACGGACAAACAAAATAAGGTAAATACTTTATTCTATCAATATATAAATAAGTGGCTTGGACACCGATAAACATGAATATAAAACATGAATATGAATATAATAAAGAAATTGTTCATAAAGGCCTTCAGGATAATGGATACTTTGCTCACCCAGAGAATATACTCATTGCAGTGCTTGATGATAACCAAACACACATAAGAAAACTACCTGTAAGGCATATCATTTCAGCTAGGGGAGGCAAGACTGTAAATGAAGGAGTAAGAAGATTTAAAATTCCTGTCATAAACTTTGCTATTTGTGACTATATGAATATGATTTCTTGGCAAGCTCTAAAAGTAACTGAACCTCCCTGACTCAAATAACTTACAAATGTTATTACAAGTGGAAAGATTCGATATTCATTCTGAATCAGTACTTATTGGATTACCAAATCATGCTCAAGCCATTGAAAGGGCAGTGGAAGAATTGAGAGCATGGTCTAAAATTGCTTATGACCATGCCAAAAGAGAGAACTTTATAAAGACAAGCATGTTAACCAGAAGTACGTCCTGGTTTTGATACCAAAAAGCAGTTTACAGCGTAAGAGAGTACCTTCCCTTTTGGTTGGGTGGTTAGGTTGGGCACGGGTGGGGACATCCAACCACCTCCTTGGCTGAGTTGTGGGTAGTTCAATCTGAACTAGCAAAGAATTGCATTCCAATGATAACTATGCCTTAATTTAAGGACTAGAAAAGGACTAAGTTAAGTATTATTGCAATAAGAAAAAGCCTAGTATAATTTCAAAACAAAAAGATATTAATTTGATTTATTTGCGCAAACTCAGGATGTAAAATAAACGCTAAGAAAAAATTATATGTTGAGTTTTCGGTCTTCCCTTACATTTTATCACTACCCAAAAACTGTTAAGCTCATGGGTAATTGTTAAAATTTTGCAGAAATGTTATTGGGCCCAAGACACAACTGTTTCCACTAATGCAGTTTGTTTCCACCCTAATACACATACATCACAGTAATTCATTTATCTGTGTAACTGAAAACTGGAAATATGGACGAGTTGAAACGAAAAAGTTCTTACCCTGTTGCTTGATTTCACATTTTGTAATTATGTGTGTGTGTGTGTGTGTGTGTGTGTGTGTGTGTGTGTGTGTGTGTGTGTGTGTGTGTGTGTGTGTGTGTGTGTGTGTGTGAGAGAGAGAGAGAGAGAGCTTAGTCCTTCATGGATTTTACCAATCTTAAATTATCTTCATCAGAGTGTTAAACAGTTCTAAAAAAATGTCAAGTGTGATCTGCTCACATGAATATAAATAATGTCTTTTTTTAACAAATTTTGTTTCTTTTCATATGTCGTAGTACACAGCAAAATTTTTTTTAAATTAAAAAATTATTCTTCAAGTGAATATATATAAAAATTGTTCTAATAGTTTTTTTTAGTATTATATAAAAATAAGTTGTACTTCCCATGTGAAGTGTAGTCTCTCAACTGTACCAAATTCCTCTCCTTCTTCAGAATTGGTTGAGGTCCTACAGCAAGTAGAATACCTAAAAGCACAGAAATGTTCCCTACCCATGCCATATAAGTCTGATGTTTAAATGTGAAATGTTTATACTGTAGACATCACCACAAAATTGGAACAACACAGTAATCTTGCTCTAGATTAACTTTGCCAAGAAGCTCTAGTCCAGTCCATAATCCTGGTCCAGGAGCATATTACTTTCAAAAAATCTGTAGAAAAGCAAAACACTGAGCATTCAAAACTGTCAAGTCTTTCTTTTATATGAAAAACTTTATGGGCATTCAAACAATATTAAATTAAAAACACATATAAATAATATATTTCTTCCCTGAAACCTTATAAAAGCTTGTTATGCAGTTTGTTCTACGTGCTTGAGAAAGTCCCATATCGGTATGCTTTAAAAATGCCTATCAAAAAAACTTTATATTATTAAAATAATCTTGCAAACGGAGTTATTTTTATAACTCTCCGTGTAAATGATAAATATTTTCTTCTTCTTCTTGTTACCGAGTTTCCAGCCCCGAAGTTCCAATCTCTCAATGTCTCTTGTAAACTCTATGCGCCAGATCCCAGAGAAGCAAAGTTGATCCCAGATCAAAGTTGTGTCGCAAAAAGCAATAAAACTTTTAAAAGCCAATGGACAAGGAACTGGAATCAGGAAACTACTGGCCGCCAGCTCTTCAAAATACAGAAAATACCAAACGACCTTAGTATATACAGAAATATTGGTAGATCAAGTCAGACATTTGGAGCAAGATTAAGAACTGGGCATTTGGTCACGGAAAGCTACCTAAATAGATTTCACCTTAGCAATTCACCAATGTGTAAGGTGTGTAATGAAGATGAGGACCCCATTGAGCATACCCTATTAAATTGTACTGGACAGTGTGAAGAGAGATACCGACTTAAATGATAAATATGCCTACTGCTAAAACCATGCACAACAGTATACTGTAGAACCACTTAAAATACTGGAAGTTACATATTTTACTTCCATGTTCCTTAAGGAAATGGAAGTATGGTGATGGCAAAAAAAATCGTGTTCGAGATTATTGCAGATTCTGATTGTACTACAATCAAAACATGAAAAAAAGTTGTTTTTCGAAAAGTGTCTGTGTGTGTGTCTGTCTGTCTGTCTGTAGATTTTTTCTATGGCAAACGATAACAGCCGCAAATTCAAACAGAATCAAATAATTTTTTGCATACAGCCCTGATTTGTAGAGTACTCAAGACCTATTGTTTTTGGTGAAGATCGGTTAAGGGAAAAGGGTAGTTTACCTGCAACATTTTTTTTTAATCAAGGGTAATTTGTTTCTATGGCAAACAATAACAGCCGCAAAATTCAAACACAATCAAATAATATTTTGCATACAGCCCTGAATTGTAGAGTTCTCAAGACCTATTGATTTTGGTAAAGCTCGGTTAAGGGAAATGGGTAGTTTACCTGCAACGTTTTATGTTTTAACAAGGGTATTACTTCCATATTCCTTAAGGAATGGAAGTATGGTGATGGCAAAAAAATCGTGTTCGAGATTATTGCAGATTCTGATTCTACTACACTCAAAACATGAAAAAAAGTCGTTTTCCGAAAAGTGTCTGTGTGTGTGTCTGTCTGTCTGTGTGTCTGTCTGTCTGTCTGTCTGTCTGTAGATTTTTTTTCTATGGCAAACGATAACTGCCGCAAATTCAAACAGAATCAAATAATTTTTTGCATGCAGCCCTGATTTACAGAGTACTCGCGACCTATTGTTTTTGGTGAAGATCGGTTGAGGGAAAGGGGTAGTTTACCTGCAACGGTTTTTTTTGGCAAGGGTAATTTTGTTTGTTTGGCAAACGATAACAGCCGCAAATTCAAACAGAATCAAATAATGTTTCGCATACAGCCCTGAATTGTAGAGTTCTCAAGATCTGTTGATTTTGGTGAAGATCGGTTAAGGGAAAGGGGTAGTTTACCTGTAACGTTTTATGTTTTAACAAGGGTATTTCCTATGGCAAACGATAACAGCCGCAAATTCAAACAGAATCAAAAGATTATTTGCATACAGCCCTAAATTGTAGAGTTCTCAAGACCTATTGTTTTTGGTGAAGTTCGGTTGAGGGAAAGGGGTAGTTTACCTGCAACGTTTTCTTAACAAGGGTATTTTCTATGGCAAACGATAACATCCGCAAATTCAAACAGAATAAAATAATGTTTTGCATACAGCCCTGATTTGTAGAGTACTCAAGACCTATTGTTTTTGGTGAAGATCGGTTAAGGGAAAGGGGTAGTTTACCTGTAACGTTTTATGTTTTAACAAGGGTATTTCCTATGGCAAACGATAACAGCCGCAAATTCAAACAGAATCAAAAGATTATTTGCATACAGCGCTAAATTGTAGAGTTCTCAAGACCTATTGTTTTTGGTGAAGATCGGTTGAGGGAAAGGGGTAGTTTACCTGCAACGTTTTTTTAACAAGGGTATTTTCTATGGCAAACGATAACAGCCGCAAATTCAAACAGAATCAAATAATGTTTTGCATACAGCCCTGATTTGTAGAGTACTCAAGACCTATTGTTTTTGGTGAAGATCGGTTAAGGGGAAGGGGTAGTTTACCTGCAACGTTTTTTTATCAAGCGTATTTTCTATGGCAAACGATAACAGCCGCAAATTCAAACAGAATCAAATAATTTTTTGCATACGTCCCTGAATTGTAGAGGTCTCAATGACTTTCGATTTTGGTGAAGATCGGTTAAGGGGAAGGGGTAGTTTACCTGCAACTTTTTACGTTTTAACAAGAGTAAATTACTTGAAAATTTATTTAAACTTTTTGAAACAATGGTAATTGTTAAAAATAAAATAATTTTGTTGCCAGGCAATAAAATTATAATTTTTTCATTTTAATGTAAATCATGTATAAAAGAAAATATATCGCGCTTGGCAGGCGATATTAAGATTTAAATATAAATCTTAGAATATGGAAGTCATGTATGGTTCTCCATACCGATATTTTTCTATGGTAAACGATAACAGCCGCAAATTAAAACATAATCAAATAATATTTTGCATACAGCCCTATTTTGTGAATTGTAGAGTTCTCAAGACCTGTTTGTTTTGGTGAAGATCGGTTAAGGGAATAGTGTAGTTTACCTGCAACATTTTATGTTTTAACAAGGGTAAATTTTTTTATGACGAACGATAACTGCCGTACAATAAAACAGAATCAACTACTCTTCTGCATACCTTTTTGAATTATACAGAACTCAAGGTCTGTTGATTTTGTTGAAGATCGGTTAAGGGAAAGGGGTAGTTTACCTGCAACGTTTTATGTTCTAACAAGGGTATTTACTATGGCAAACGATAACAGCCGCAAAGTCAAACAGAATCAAATGATTATTTGCATATAGCCCTAAATTGTAGAGTTCTCAAGGTCTGTTGATTTGGTTGAAGATCGGTTAAGGGAAAGGGGTAGTTTACCAGCAACGTTTTATGTTTTAACAAGGGTATTTTCTATGGCAAACGATAACAGCCGCAAATTCAAACAGAATCAAATAATTTTTTGCATACAGCCCTGATTTGTAGAGTACTCAAGACCTATTGTTTTTGGTGAAGATCGGTTAAGGGAAAGGGGTAGTTTACCAGCAACGGTTTTTTATCAGGGGTAAATTTTTTCTATGGCAAACGATAACAGCCGCAAATTCAAACAGAATCAAATGATGTTTTGCATACAGCCCTGTATTGTAGAGTTCTCAATACCTATTTGTGTTGGTGAAGATCGGTTAAGGGAAAGGGGTAGTTTACCTGCATCATTTTATGTTTTAACAAGGGTTATTTTTTATATGACGAACGATAACTGCCGTAAATTCAAACAGAATCAACTACGTTTTTGCATACCTTTTTGAACTAAAGAGAACTCAAGGTCTGTTGATTTTGTTGAAGATCGGTTAAGGGAAAGGGGTAGTTTATCACCAAAGTTTTGTTTTAAAAAGGGTAATTTTTTTATGACGAATGATAACTGCCGAAAATTCAAAGAGAATCAAATAATTTTTTGCATACTTGCCTGAGTTGTAGAGAGCTCAAGGTCTGTTGATTTTGGTGAAGATCGGTTAAGGGAAAGGGGTAGTTTACCTGCAACATTTTAAGTTGTAAGAAGAGAAATGTTTCCATGACGAACGATAACTGCCGCACATTCAAACAGAATCAAATATTTTTTTGCATGCATCCCTGAATTGTAGAGGACTGAAGGTCTATTGACTTCGGAGAAGATCGGTTAAGAGAAAGGGGTAGTTTACCTGAAACATTTTATGATTTAACGAGAGTAAAGTACTTAATTTTTATAAATAAAGTATCCTGATAAGAAGCTCATAATAATCCACTGTAGAAACGTAGATGAAATATCTATAAATGAAGAGGTTAGGTGAACGAGGTGGGGGTAATTTTCTATTATTAAAAATTATAGTTGAAGGTGGAGGGGAGAATTTTTAATACGTGTACTACGTTATCGGCAACAAAGAAGTAGTTTTTTGTTAAAATTGCTTCCCGGGCTGTTTAGCCGTAGTCCAATGTTTTCTGTAATAAGTAGAAAGACGTAGTTTCTATGGAAATATTTCATTTCAATAAAATCATATTTAAAATATGATTTTAAATATAAATCTTAGAACATGGAAGTCATGTATGGTTCTCCATACCGATATTTTATAAATTGAAATGACACAGCTAGAATTAAAATTTTCTCCTTATATGATTAGTGACAGCAACCAGTTGTCAGCAGAAATAAACCAAATACGTTCCTCTCTCTCTCTCTCTCTCTCTCTCTCTCTCTCTCTCTCTCTCTCTCTCTCTCTCTCTCTCTCTCTCTCTCCCTCCCCTCCCCCCCTCCTCCTCCTCCTCCTCCTCCTCCTAGTATAAAATTAGTTTTATTTCTGTACTCGGTACGAAACATGTGTTCGGCGGGCTGTGCGAGTAATATTAACAATTCATTCATTGTTTTAATTCCTAGTGTTTTACTGGCTAATTTATCTCTGTGAAAGTGATGTGCAAAATTGTATACTACTCTGTGTAGTGCCAATCTGGATCTTAAGTATTTACTTCTTTCGACACGTTGGATTACATACTCCGCTAAGGTAAATCTACCATTATCCTGATACTTACCATATTCTACTTGGTCTCTTATTTTTTTTTTCTTGTGAATCTTCCCATAGCAATCTTCAAACAGTGAGTTTTTAAATTGTTCGTTAGCAATTATATTGAGTACTCGTGTACCATTTTACAGCATAACCTTGAAACTATTCACTAATAAAGCTATTTTTTTCTTTATCAGTTAACACATTACCTGTTAAATCCATATCTCGTTCCCAGTTCAGTAACAATTTTGTCCTTTCATCACTCAGTGTTGGATCCACCATCAATTCGTTGCTCCCTGCTTCAATTCCGTTTTTTAGACGTTTTACCTTTCCACGTTGATTTTTCCTTAGTGTATATATTTCACTGGAATATTCCTTTGTGGTTTTATTAGGCACTACTACGGCAATTTCCAACCTTATTACTCTGGCTTCCAACTCCTGCGTCGTATTGATGTCTTCGTGGACTTGTTCACCGACTGCTTTTCTTTCCATACCCTGTTCCTGCTGTGCTACTATAAACTTCTCATTCCATTGTTCAGCTACTTGGTTCACACTATCTTTTAATTCTTTAGACCATCCTGCTTTTTGATCTTTAAACTCTACGCACTTATCCGTGTCTACTAGTGGCGTAGTTTCATCTACGATATTTTGTTCTAATTTTTGTTTTACTCTTACTTTTGCATTATATTCTTGTAATTTACTTCTTAATTGTTCTTTATCTGGTGTTAACTCTTCTATGTTTCTATCTATTCTAGCACATACATTTTCTCTTATACCATATTGTAATCATGTAAAATCCGGTGTGTTTATTTTTATGTTTATATTGTAAATAAATCGATCGAATACGGTGTATACGTTAACTTGTAATAAAATAAAAGTGTTGCTGCTGTTATTTAAAATTATGTTTGTGTTTAAAATATTAAAGGTCGTGTTTAAACAAAGTTCAATTATGTGTGAAATATTCTTTTGAAATAAATCAAAGTTTGAACTAGTTGTTTCTAATTGAAGGTTACTAATGTGGTAAAGTAATTTAAAATGTAACATTCGAGGTTACTCACAGTGTGTTTACAATGGTGTAATTATACTTGTTTGAAACGAATTCCCTTATATGAAACAAATAAAATAATTGAGTTGATAATAATTAAATGCTAAATTTGCTTAATTTGAAATGTAAAGTAGAACAGTTGGTTGCTTGATATTGATGGACGTCTGGTTGATATTGGCTGTAAAACTTCTCCTCCAGGTTGCTGATAGTCTTAGTACGTTGCGTCTCGTAATGTCTGGACAATATAAATAACTAAATATACTTTCACGTACCTGGTCGTGTTTTCTAGAAGTTCACTAAGCTGTCAACTCAGTTTACAAACACCAACTCACTTTAGTAGCAAGGTTAGATTGCCTTGTTTGCTAGTTAGTGGGCGCCACACGGATTTATTTAGGGAAAATCCCGTGTAAAACCCACAAATAGAATTACTGAATGATTAAAAAATTTTAAATAATGGTGTATCATCTTTATGGCAATGCTATTCCAAAATATTAAAACACAACTGAAGGTTGTTCGAGTTTTCTTAATAAAATATTTAATTACCATATAGAAATAAATCAAATCGAGTGATGCTGTTAATAATGGGTTTTATTTACACCCTTATAGAGAATTCAAAAACAAATATAATGAAAACATACAAGGTTGTACAATTATAAATCAGTTACTATATGCCTTATACGGCTTGCTCAGAACATGAATTATAAATCTGGCTAAGTCCAGATGTTATTTATTTTTAACATTACAATTATGAAAATCTCAGATGTGAATTCTTTGAGACACGAAAAAGAAAATTATGCCTACACAATATCTAATGATTTGCTGATAAAATATTGGTTGATAATGTTTTGAGGTTACTTTCATTAAGTAAACAAATAAAAAATGACCTGTTGAGAGGTCGCGCGTTCGTCAACGCTTGCTTTTTGATTTACAAAATTTATCACGTGAGAACACTTACAACTAACATACAGCTTAATTCATAATAACAAATTCATATAATAAATTGAGACGTGGTGTAATCTTGAAATGTTTCTGTGTTTTGCGTCAGTACAGATCAGTGTAGAAAAATTGTACAGGTTATGGCGCTCTGATAAAAAGTGAATAATGATTGCACTGTTACCTTTTGGTTTTAATTATTTAATTAAAACTCATTAACCACTTCGGTAATCGGATTATAATGATTACCGGGTTTTGCACAACACACGCACCAGAACAGAATATTGCGATCCTCTTCTGACTAAATGGATCGTGAATGATGATAATTAATTATTTTCTGTTCATTATTTCCCGCACAAAATTGAAATAATACTGCACATAATCACTGTTGTTTTCTGTAGATTAACTTGAAGTAGTTGTTTCTTGGTGTTGAACTATTTATTTCGATGTATTATGTAGATGACGCTAATAGTTATTAAAAGTGTAGAGATAACGAGCACACGTCTGTGCTGTATGAAGTTTGGTAAGAGTCTCTTGAGAAATTCGTTGCTTCCTCTTATATACCTTCCTTGTCGATCGGTCTTAGGTAAAAATGTTAATTACTAACTAATTTTCTGATTGGTCCTGGCAGGTGTGACGAGTATGACGTAGTTTTATTTTGGCCGTTGATAACGGTTTTTTAACTGTCAAACGCTGATGTGACAGATAGCTTTCATTGTTGTTGTTATTCATAAACCAATTTCTGATGCATATTTTGCAAATGATGCTAACATCTTTCCCGCACTTAATACAGTTGCGATTGGGTTGATATCATTATCAAATTAAAGATCATTTTTTCTTCTTTAATTTGATATCACTCGATACCAAGTTAACTTCACTTTGACCGACATTGTTATAAAATCAATGTTCGGGTACACCATTTTCACTGTCGTCTGCTTTTTCTGAATCGCCGATTTTACACTTTGGTTAATATTGTTTGTGTTCACATATCATTTTATTATTCAAACGTTTATGTGGGAACACTATTAACTCTGTACTGACATTTTTACTGAACATTATGAGTACACCTAAACTATATACACTGTACTGAACGATCCTAATTACTATGACATTTCGTTTTATGCTAACTCGTTCTATTCTACTATTTAACAATTGAATTATGATTAAATCTATCATTTTAATAATGTTTTTTGTCATGTCAGAGCATAACAATTGTTTTGTGTATTCTAATTTACACTTATGTTAACTCCTAATAATTAATTCACTGACTAATGCTTGGTCTAGACGTTGTTAAGACATATCGCTCATATTGGAATTTTGCCTTAACAACACTTATTGGTTCTCAATTCGGTAATTTGTTGAGGTACTTTACTTGTATAAGGTTCCCTCACACAGATGGTTTTTCTTTCTCATCAGTATCTTTGAGATTGAAATATATTTTTGTTCTCACTCTGTAGCCATTGCTAATGTTCGTTTTGGCATTCATAATTTACTAGTCATGGTTAAATTTATTATCAGCAAAATGCTAATTCTGATTTCACAGTATTCAGATGCTTATTGATTTACTTTTTTATTTACATATAATATTCGGTTTACATTAACTACTGACTTGATTGACAGCTGAGTGTAAATTTACTCTGTCCATCAGTTTGTGTTAGTCTTTGTCTGGTTGTAGTGTCAAACAGTATTTGGGTTTACTGCTTCATGTGGTACTTCTGCTTCATTCTTCTTTCTTGGTTTCTCCTTTCTTGGTTATTCTTAATACTATATTCCCTAATTACATTGTTGGTTTGTCCTTACAAAATCTGATAACATACATTTAGGTTAGGTAACATTTTGTTATGTTACATATACACCCTCCTTAAAATTGATCATTTGAGAAAAATTTATTTTTTATTAAATTATCAATTCATGTCAGTTTCTTAGTATATTTCTGTAATTTTTTTTTTCTTGACTCTTTGATTTTTTAAACATACTATTGGTGTATTACTCTAGCTTGATTTTTTGTCTAGTGATACAATTCTTAACTTACTAGTATTTTCAAGTTGCTTACTTTCTAAGTCATTTAACTACAATAGATCTCGTTTCTTGAGTTAACAATTTCCTGTCTTATTCACATTCTACTTTCTTATTACATATCTTTACATTCGTGATTATCTTAATGGTTATTATAATTTATACCTCACAGATTCTTCCATAATAGTCCTTGATACATTAGTACAATATAACTCCCTAACCGTTGTAGAGGGTTCGGAATCAGGGTGGCTCACTGTGGCTAACATCCTCTGCCGTTCCTCAATACACATTCTCAGATTCAGAGGCATTACTCTTCTCTGTCTGAGAAAAAAAAATAAACATTGCACCTGGCAATAGTTGCACTATCACAACTCAAAAAAAATATAACACATATCATTCATATTCAATAATATAATATATTCACTATAATATTCAAGGTATCAGAGGTTTTCATTTATATCACATCTCCATCTTTAGACTAGCTAACATACTTTCTTTCTTACAGGTAATTATTTCTTTTTAGACTTGACATTCTTAGCTATGCTTTTATCAGCTATATTGTTACTTTTTGTACTAGTTGACAATTTGCTTTGGTTCACTTGAGTATTCTTAAGATTATATACTTATTTTGCTGCTTATAGTACTCATGCAGTTGGTTTTTTCTATCTAGAGTTTACAATATTTTTTATTTTCACAATAGTTCATTAAGTTTTTCTTAATAAGTTATATTCATCCTGAATTATCAGGGCGTACAATGTTCGTATACTAAATGGTTTTTTGTTTGATGTTCTCTGACATATTTGGTGATGTACCATATTTGATAATTAATAAACATTTTTCTTTCCTTTCATTCCATTATAACAATAGTTATCTTTACAATTAACACTCTTTGTTATTTTTCTTCTCTACTCCTTCAAGTGATGGTGGTTCTCACTTATTCTGGATGATTTTATATAATATACAATATTCTATAATTACAATTTCATGTGATAATATAATGACATACTAATATCTAATTTATAGACATTCTTGGGGTTTATGGTTTGTTTTATAAACATTTTTTCTCTTTCCTTACTTTCCATAATAATATCCTTCTTTTATTTTACACACTTTGTTATACTGCCTCTCTACTCCTTCAAAGGTTAGTTGGGTGAACCTTTATTCTGGACGATTTTAATTAATATTTGAGCTTTATGAGAGGTACACAATAATCATTTTATAAAATTTAGTTACATATAATATTCATTTGGATAAACACATTTTTTCTCCTTTTTCTAAGTATAGTATAGTAATGGTAGTTATATGCCACTACTGTCTCTTTGTGACATAATAGATGTCCCTTTTCTTATTAAATCATTTAGTTGACATTACATAATTTTCTATCCCTTGGTGTGATAGATCTGGTTCTTTTTCACAAGTAACAAATAATTTGGCTTATATCTTAATCCTACACACTTTTGTAACTCAATAGGGCAAATAGATTTGTGATAGTCAATTAGTTACCTTCAATAATTTGGAGCTTAACATGTGATTCTGTTAAACCTTAAATGAGTTTGTTTATAGTAATTATTTTTAAACATATATTTTTCTTTTATACCCTAAACATTCGGGTGATAAATGTTGCTTACTACTACGTACTATCTGTTCTTAATAGTAATCATTTTTTATGGTTGGTATTCATGGGGTTATTTTGTGCTCTTCCACTTCTCTTAATACTCTCTCCGAGGGATTACTACTGGGATGGTACACTGCAGTTTTGTATGTTTTTATCCCATATTCCATCAGTGTGTCCTTCCACCTACGTCCTTTAAATTGTGTACCATGGTCGGTGATCATGGTTTTCGGACAACCTACCTCAGGTAAATAATTATGTATTATTAAGTTGAGTATCTTCTGGGTAGTTGCTCGATTCATAGGGTATAGTTTTATATATTTAGTGTAATGGTCTAAGATAATCAATAAATACTTGTACTGGTGCCGACCTCCGCTCCTAGGAAATGGGCCGCAGATGTCTACAAAAACTTTTTCTAGTTTCCCCGAAGATGTTATGGGTATCATCTGCCCCTCCTTTCTTTCATTCGTGCATTTTACCATCTGGCAAATTTGACAGGTTCTGATGCACTGCCTCACTCTTCTATTCATATCCTTTATATACATATGTTCTTCCAACGCCTTGATTACCTTTACAGCAACCAACACGAACCATAACGAACATGGTAATCTGTGATTATTTCTTTCTCTATGGTTTTAGGTACAACTAACTTCCAACCGTTATCGTGATACTTAGTCTTAATAAACAATATATTATCGATTACACAGTAATATGGGGTTATTCTTACATCTTGATTACCCAACCTCTGGAAGATTTGTGCCAGTCTACCGTCTTGTCTTTGATGTAACTCTATTTCTTTGATAATGCTTTCCAATTCTGTTCGGCTTTTTAATATGTTATACACTTTGGCTAGTGTCTCTTTTTCGCCTTCATAAGTCTGATTTGTAAGGTTTACCCGTGATAGTACGTCAGCGGCTATATTCTTTCTGCCAGGGACGTATTCCCAATTAATGTTATACTCTTGTAGGACCAATGTCCACCTTGCTAATCGCCCATGACTTAATTTGCAGCTCTTCAAAAAGGATATGGACTTGTGATCTGTCCTAACAGTAACCGAGTATCCTAATATGTATGTGCGGAATTTGTTACATGCGAATACTACACTCAGGAGTTCTTTTTCAGTGACATTGTAGTTTCTTTCACATTTATTTAAGGTACGGCTTGCAAAGCTTATTACCAGGTGGTTTCCTTCACAGTCTTCTTGGTATAAGGTGGAGCCTAAACTGATGACACTGGCATCACAATTCAAATAAAAAGGTTTATCAAAGTCCGGATGGTGTAATATTACTGTTTCTAAAAATTTTGTTTTGATCTTTTGAAATATACTTTCCTGTGCTGGACCCCATGTCCATTTATCCTTCGAGGACAATTGCGGAGACAATCTGGTGGTTAGTTCAGAATAATTATTTTGAAATTTTCGATAGTAGTTGCACAATCCTAAAAAAGATTGTAATTGTTTTTTATTCTTGGGGGTGGGGAACTTTTGAATAGCTTTGATTTTTTCTGTTGAAGGGGTTATCCCTAATTCGGTGAGCTGAAAACCTAAAAACTGTACTTCCTTTGCAATAAGTTGGGATTTCTCCAATTTTAGAGTAATATGATTTTCTGATAGCTTGTTTAGCACGTGTTCTACTCTCTGACAATGTTCTTCCCAATTGGTGGACGTTATGAGCAGGTCGTCTACATAGACGGTCGTGAATTTCAGTGCTTCCTGTCCTAACACCTGATCCATGCATTGTATGAATATGGCTACTGAATTTATTAGCCCGAAGGGCAACCTCTTAAAGTGATAGTTGCGTCCCTCAAATATAAAAGCAACATATTTTCGACTGTTGGGATGCAGCTCGATCTGCCAATATCCGCAGACCGTATCCCACGAGCTTATGTATTGTACACCATGGAACTTCTTTAGAATCTCTTCAATTTCACCCGGAGGTGTTTGTTTATTTCTCGTGCGTCTAAACAAAGTCTTACCTTACCGTTTTTCTTCTTAATAGCCACTATAGGGCTGGTATAAGGGGACTGACTGGGTTCTATTATATCATCCTCTATTAACTGATTGATTTCAGACCGAACCGCCTACTTAAGGGAATACGCAATGGGGTAGGATTTGCGGTTAAAATTTACCGGTTCCTTGAAATTCAGTATACATTGATAATTTTTAACTTTTCCTGGGAGGTCTGAGAATATGTGTCTATATCTATTATATATTGTTATTAATTTTTCGAGTTGGCCTGGGCTTGGTGATTTTGTTCTGTTAGTCGACTGGAATTGTCTTATTTCCCTAATCTTTTCTTCCCATAAATCATTGTTATCGTTGTTGTACTCCAGCTCGTGCCTAAATGTTTGGTTTCTAGGGTTGGTTGTTCGCTGGATATGGAATACCGTTCTCTCTAGGGGAACTTCTCTGTTTCCTACAATGTCTGCAATCCAATCCGTGTCAGACGTTTTCAGAGTTAATTTGTCCAAACTTAAATCGATTATGGCTGAGTGCCTACGTAGAAGGTCGCAGCCGATCAAGCTACGAAATGGTAGACCTGTTGCTACTAGAAAAATCATTGGTATGGTCACACCTTGGCTGGTTACTTCTAACCTAACCTGCTTTTTTACTGATTTATTTTGTCGTCCTGTAGCTCCTATCAGGATGATGTTCGTAACAGGTAACGTCGGTATGTTGACCCTGCTCTCCTCCTGAATACGATTGAGCTCGGTGCTATCCATTAGGGAAACATTGGCCCCGGTGTCGACCATTAATGTGACAGTTACTTCGTTAATTGTGGCCGTCACGTACACGATATCGTGGGTGTGTTGCTGGTGATCGGTTATTCCTTCTTCTAACTATTCCTGCCGTATATTTTTCAGGTAATGGTTATACAATATGGTGATTTTATTCGTACTAGTGCTGTAATCATACCCAATAGAGTGGTTCAGCGAAGGGTTTATGTTACCATAATTTTTCACTGCCGCGAGGAGTTTAAAGAGCTTGTACTCTCCTCGTGGCGTCGGTCTTGATCATTTACATTACTCCTGTCGTCCGTCGTTGTACGTCCTCCCTGATGGGCTGGTTCCTGGTCTGGAACAAAATGTACATGTGGTCGGTAGTCGCTGTTGCGGTCGTCGCCCTCAATGCTACTACTCCTCCATCGTCCTCCACTACTTCCTCTGTCTCCACTGTAACTGTTTCTCCGTTGGTATCGTCGCCTTCTATCGGAGTCGTAATTGGCTTGTACATAATTGGCTCGGCGATATTGTGATGGTGGATTATTTCCGCCTTGGTTTGATGGTCGATTGGTGTTATTATTATAATTGGGTCGCCGGTTGTTGTTATTATTATTGTTATTCTGGTTGCCGTTATTATTATTGTTATTATTACTGCTCGGGTTATTCGGCCTATTATTATTGTTATTATGATTAATGTTATTATAATTTTGGTTTGTATGGACATTATTATTAAAATTACTTCGGTAGTTTCTGGAGTTGTTATTATTGTTATTGTTCGTGTTGCCGCCCGTATTATTAAAATGGTCTTTCCTCCGACGACTCCTACGGTAATATCCCTCATGCTCCTGATCCTCGAGCAACGCGGACATAGCTGCTATCGTCTTAATCTGCCCCCACTGACGTGCCTTCGCGACACCCTCCTCAAAGTGGTAAGACAGTTTTGTAACGAGACATTCTTCCGGTATTTTTGTTTCTAGGTTTCGTGCTAGACATACCTGACCCAAAAAGTAAGAAGTCATGGTTCCTCCTCTGTTCGCATCGTATTTTCCGTGACATATATGATCGCGTACTATGTTTTGCGTAGCCTCGGACCAATATTTTGCGCGGAATTGAGTCTTGAATTCCTCGTAACTGTGAACTTCGTGGCGCGTTGCGGTCCACCAATTATCATATATTTCTTTGAAGTATTCATCTATCAAGCTTCTTATGTTGTTCCATCTGGTCTCTCTGATCCGTGCCAAGTTTTCTTCCACACGCGCTAAGAATTCGATAGGGTTTCTTCGATAATTTTTAAAATTAATCGCGTCGCGGTTGTCATTTGGTAGCAGATACTGACCTTGGATCGGACGGTTGCGGATAACCTCAATCTCCTCCCGCATTTGCACTATTTCCTGTTGTCTGAGTTCCTCAATTCTCTCTCGATTAGCGACAGTTAAATTCCTTACTGCGTCTACTGATGTACTTACCTCTTCACAGCGCTCACCTACGTCTATCCTTACCCGTTTGATCTCATCTTGATTCATCCTTTTCAAAGATTCTATTCTTGCTTCAGTCACCTCCTCCATAGTATTGAGCCTCCTGTCGACTTCTTCCCTAGTTCGCTGCAAATCCTGGTCGTGTTGTTCGCACCTTTTGTTTACTTCCGTTATTTCTTCCCTCACAATAGCAATCTCCACGTCTATTCTCGTGTTAATTTTCTCATTGCCTTCTTCCATCCTCCTGCTAATTTCAATCAAGGTGGTGTTCAATTCTTCTCTGATGGCTCTACTGTTATCATCTATTTTACTGTTCAGCGTGTCCATGTATTTATGGGTACTGTCAATCTTTTTATTCAGGTCTTCCCTCATTGACTCTATATTTTTATTCAAGTCACGGTGATCCTCCTTTATTGACTCTATATTTTTATTTATTGACTCTATGTCCCTTTTTGAATTTTCATTAATTTTTGTGAAATTATTATTAACCTGTCCGAATTGTTCCATCATCATTCTCATCATGTGATCCCATCTTGCCTCTTCGGATGGTTTGTCTGGTTGGTCGCTGACTATTATTTCCATCTCTGGTTCTGCATGAGGTGTTTCGGCGGTACGAGTTTCGATATTATTGATGGTGATGACTTCCATTTCTTGCATGGGTTGTGCTTCATAAGCCTCTGTATCCCGTTGTATTTCTCCTACCCTACTGTCCTTATATCTCGTATCATATTGGTGGGTGTGCGGCATGTTAATTCTTTCGTGTCTACCGGGCTGATATAAAATATAAAAAATATTTTTATTTAATATTTTTTAAGCCACACTAGTTGGTGCGCTAATTTGTAATCATGTAAAATCCGGTGTGTTTATTTTTATGTTTATATTGTAAATAAATCGATCGAATACGGTGTATACGTTAACTTGTAATAAAATAAAAGTGTTGCTGCTGTTATTTAAAATTATGTTTGTGTTTAAAATATTAAAGGTCTTGTTTAAACAAAGTTCAATTATGTGTGAAATATTCTTTTGAAATAAATCAAAGTTTGAACTAGTTGTTTCTAATTGAAGGTTACTAATGTGGTAAAGTAATTTAAAATGTAACATTCGAGGTTACTCACAGTGTGTTTACAATGGTGTAATTATACTTGTTTGAAACGAATTCCCTTATATGAAACAAATAAAATAATTGAGTTGATAATAATTAAATGCTAAATTTGCTTAATTTGAAATGTAAAGTAGAACAGTTGGTTGCTTGATATTGATGGACGTCTGGTTGATATTGGCTGTAAAACTTTTCCTCCAGGTTGCTGATAGTCTTAGTACGTTGCGTCTCATAATGTCTGGACAATATAAATAACTAAATATACTTTCACGTACCTGGTCGTGTTTTCTAGAAGTTCACTAAGCTGTCAGCTCAGTTTACAAACACCAACTCACTTTAGTAGCAAGGTTAGATTGCCTTGTTTGCTAGTTAGTGGGCGCCACACGGATTTATTTAGGGAAAATCCCGTGTAAAACCCACAAATAGAATTACTGAATGATTAAAAAATTTTAAATAATGGTGTATCACCTTTATGGCAATGCTATTCCAAAATATTAAAACACAACTGAAGGTTGTTCGAGTTTTCTTAATAAAATATTTAATTACCAAATAGAAATAAATCAAATCGAGTGATGCTGTTAATAATGGGTTTTATTTACACCCTTATAGAGAATTCAAAAACAAATATAATGAAAACATACAAGGTTGTACAATTATAAATCAGTTATTATATGCCTTATACAGCTTGCTCAGAACATGAATTATAAATCTGGCTAAGTCCAGATGTTATTTATTTTTAACATTACAATTATGAAAATCTCAGATGTGAATTCTTTGAGACACGAAAAAGAAAATTATGCCTACACAATATCTAATGATTTGCTGATAAAATATTGGTTGATAATGTTTTGAGGTTACTTTCATTAAGTAAACAAATAAAAAATGACCTGTTGAGAGGTCGCGCGTTCGTCAACGCTTGCTTTTTGATTTACAAAATTTATCATGTGAGAACACGTACAACTAACATACAGCTTAATTCATAATAACAAATTCATATAATAAATTGAGACGTGGTGTAATCTTGAAATGTTTCTGTGTTTTGCGTCAGTACAGATCAGTGTAGAAAAATTGTACAGGTTATGGCGCTCTGATAAAAAGTGAATAATGATTGCACTGTTACCTTTTGGTTTTAATTATTTAATTAAAACTCATTAACCACTTCGGTAATCGGATTATAATGATTACTGGGTTTTGCACAACACACGCACCAGAACAGAATATTGCGATCCTCTTCTGACTAAATGGATCGTGAATGATGATAATTAATTATTTTCTATTCATTATTTCCCGCACAAAATTGAAATAATACTGCACATAATCACTGTTGTTTTCTGTAGATTAACTTGAAGTAGTTGTTTCTTGGTGTTGAACTATTTATTTCGATGTATTATGTAGATGACGCTAATAGTTATTAAAAGTGTAGAGATAGCGAGCACACGTCTGTGCTGTATGAAGTTTGGTAAGAGTCTCTTGAGAAATTCGTTGCTTCCTCTTATATACCCTCCTTGTCGATCGGTCTTATGTAAAAATGTTAATTACTAACTAATTTTCTGATTGGTCCTGGCAGGTGTGACGAGTATGACGTAGTTTTATTTTGGCCGTTGATAACGGTTTTTTAACTGTCAAACGCTGATGTGACAGATAGCTTTCATTGTTGTTGTTATTCATAAACCAATTTCTGATGCATATTTTGCAAATGATGCTAACATCTTTCCCGCACTTAATACAGTTGCGATTGGGTTGATATCATTATCAAATTAAAGATCATTTTTTCTTCTTTAATTTGATATCACTCGATACCAAGTTAACTTCACTTTGACCGACATTGTTATAAAATCAATGTTCGGGTACACCATTTTCACTGTCGTCTGCTTTTTCTGAATCGCCGATTTTACACTTTGGTTAATATTGTTTGTGTTCACATATCATTTTATTATTCAAACGTTTATGTGGGAACACTATTAACTCTGAACTGACATTTTTACTGAACATTATGAGTACACCTAAACTATATACACTGTACTGAACGATCCTTATTACTATGACATTTCGTTTTATGCTAACTCGTTCTATTCTACTATTTAACAATTGAATTATGATTAAATCTATCATTTTAATAATGTTTTTTGTCATGTCAGAGCATAACAATTGTTTTGTGTATTCTAATTTACACTTATGTTAACTCCTAATAATTAATTCACTGACTAATGCTTGGTCTAGACGTTGTTAAGACATATTGCTCATATTGGAATTTTGCCTTAACAACACTTATTGGTTCTCAATTCGGTAATTTGTTGAGGTACTTTACTTGTATAAGGTTCCCTCACACAGATGGTTTTTCTTTCTCATCAGTATCTTTGAGATTGAAATATATTTTTGTTCTCACTCTGTAGCCATTGCTAATGTTCGTTTTGGCATTCATAATTTACTAGTCATGGTTAAATTTATTATCAGCAAAATGCTAATTCTGATTTCACAGTATTCAGATGCTTATTGATTTACTTTTTTATTTACATATAATATTCGGTTTACATTAACTACTGACTTGATTGACAGCTGAGTGTAAATTTACTCTGTCCATCAGTTTGTGTTAGTCTTTGTCTGGTTGTAGTGTCAAACAGTATTTGGGTTTACTGCTTCATGTGGTACTTCTGCTTCATTCTTCTTTCTTGGTTTCTCCTTTCTTGGTTATTCTTAATACTATATTCCCTAATTACATTGTTGGTTTGTCCTTACAAAATCTGATAACATACATTTAGGTTAGGTAACATTTTGTTATGTTACATATACACCCTCCTTAAAATTGATCATTTGAGAAAAATTTATTTTTTATTAAATTATCAATTCATGTCAGTTTCTTAGTATATTTCTGTAATTTTTTTTTTCTTGTACTCTTTGATTTTTTAAACATACTATTGGTGTATTACTCTAGCTTGATTTTTTGTCTAGTGATACAATTCTTAACTTACTAGTATTTTCAAGTTGCTTACTTTCTAAGTCATTTAACTACAATAGATCTCGTTTCTTGAGTTAACAATTTCCTGTCTTATTCACATTCTACTTTCTTATTACATATCTTTACATTCGTGATTATCTTAATGGTTATTATAATTTATACCTCACAGATTCTTCCATAATAGTCCTTGATACATTAGTACAATATAACTCCCTAACTGTTGTAGAGGGTTCGGAATCAGGGTGGCTCACTGTGGCTAACATCCTCTGCCGTTCCTCAATACACATTCTCAGATTCAGAGGCATTACTCTTCTCTGTCTGAGAAAAAAAAAATAAACATTGCACCTGGCAATAGTTGCACTATCACAACTCAAAAAAAATATAACACATATCATTCATATTCAATAATATAATATATTCACTATAATATTCAAGGTATCAGAGGTTTTCATTTATATCACATCTCCATCTTTAGACTAGCTAACATACTTTCTTTCTTACAGGTAATTATTTCTTTTTAGACTTGACATTCTTAGCTATGCTTTTATCAGCTATATTGTTACTTTTTGTACTAGTTGACAATTTGCTTTGGTTCACTTGAGTATTCTTAAGATTATATACTTATTTTGCTGCTTATAGTACTCATGCAGTTGGTTTTTTCTATCTAGAGTTTACAATATTTTTTATTTTCACAATAGTTCATTAAGTTTTTCTTAATAAGTTATATTCATCCTGAATTATCAGGGCGTACAATGTTCGTATACTAAATGGTTTTTTGTTTGATGTTCTCTGACATATTTGGTGATGTACCATATTTGATAATTAATAAACATTTTTCTTTCCTTTCATTCCATTATAACAATAGTTATCTTTACAATTAACACTCTTTGTTATTTTTCTTCTCTACTCCTTCAAGTGATGGTGGTTCTCACTTATTCTGGATGATTTTATATAATATACAATATTCTATAATTACAATTTCATGTGATAATATAATGACATACTAATATCTAATTTATAGACATTCTTGGGGTTTATGGTTTGTTTTATAAACATTTTTTCTCTTTCCTTACTTTCCATAATAATATCCTTCTTTTATTTTACACACTTTGTTATACTGCCTCTCTACTCCTTCAAAGGTTAGTTGGGTGAACCTTTATTCTGGACGATTTTAATTAATATTTGAGCTTTATGAGAGGTACACAATAATCATTTTATAAAATTTAGTTACATATAATATTCATTTGGATAAACACATTTTTTCTCCTTTTTCTAAGTATAGTATAGTAATGGTAGTTATATGCCACTACTGTCTCTTTGTGACATAATAGATGTCCCTTTTCTTATTAAATCATTTAGTTGACATTACATAATTTTCTATCCCTTGGTGTGATAGATCTGGTTCTTTTTCACAAGTAACAAATAATTTGGCTTATATCTTAATCCTACACACTTTTGTAACTCAATAGGGCAAATAGATTTGTGATAGTCAATTAGTTACCTTCAATAATTTGGAGCTTAACATGTGATTCTGTTAAACCTTAAATGAGTTTGTTTATAGTAATTATTTTTAAACATATATTTTTCTTTTATACCCTAAACATTCGGGTGATAAATGTTGCTTACTACTACGTACTATCTGTTCTTAATAGTAATCATTTTTTATGGTTGGTATTCATGGGGTTATTTTGTGCTCTTCCACTTCTCTTAATACTCTCTCCGAGGGATTACTACTGGGATGGTACACTGCAGTTTTGTATGTTTTTATCCCATATTCCATCAGTGTGTCCTTCCACCTACGTCCTTTAAATTGTGTACCATGGTCGGTGATCATGGTTTTCGGACAACCTACCTCAGGTAAATAATTATGTATTATTAAGTTGAGTATCTTCTGGGTAGTTGCTCGATTCATAGGGTATAGTTTTATATATTTAGTGTAATGGTCTAAGATAATCAATAAATACTTGTACTGGTGCCGACCTCCGCTCCTAGGAAATGGGCCGCAGATGTCTACAAAAACTTTTTCTAGTTTCCCCGAAGATGTTATGGGTATCATCTGCCCCTCCTTTCTTTCATTCGTGCATTTTACCATCTGGCAAATTTGACAGGTTCTGATGCACTGCCTCACTCTTCTATTCATATCCTTTATATACATATGTTCTTCCAACGCCTTGATTACCTTTACAGCAACCAACACGAACCATAACGAACATGGTAATCTGTGATTATTTCTTTCTCTATGGTTTTAGGTACAACTAACTTCCAACCATTATCGTGATACTTAGTCTTAATAAACAATATATTATCGATTACACAGTAATATGGGGTTATTCTTACATCTTGATTACCCAACCTCTGGAAGATTTGTGCCAGTCTACCGTCTTGTCTTTGATGTAACTCTATTTCTTTGATAATGCTTTCCAATTCTGTTCGGCTTTTTAATATGTTATACACTTTGGCTAGTGTCTCTTTTTCGCCTTCATAAGTCTGATTTGTAAGGTTTACCCGTGATAGTACGTCAGCGGCTATATTCTTTCTGCCAGGGACGTATTCCCAATTAATGTTATACTCTTGTAGGACCAATGTCCACCTTGCTAATCGCCCATGACTTAATTTGCAGCTCTTCAAAAAGGATATGGACTTGTGATCTGTCCTAACAGTAACCGAGTATCCTAATATGTATGTGCGGAATTTGTTACATGCGAATACTACACTCAGGAGTTCTTTTTCAGTGACATTGTAGTTTCTTTCACATTTATTTAAGGTACGGCTTGCAAAGCTTATTACCAGGTGGTTTCCTTCACAGTCTTCTTGGTATAAGGTGGAGCCTAAACTGATGACACTGGCATCACAATTCAAATAAAAAGGTTTATCAAAGTCCGGATGGTGTAATATTACTGTTTCTAAAAATTTTGTTTTGATCTTTTGAAATATACTTTCCTGTGCTGGACCCCATGTCCATTTATCCTTCGAGGACAATTGCGGAGACAATCTGGTGGTTAGTTCAGAATAATTATTTTGAAATTTTCGATAGTAGTTGCACAATCCTAAAAAAGATTGTAATTGTTTTTTATTCTTGGGGGTGGGGAACTTTTGAATAGCTTTGATTTTTTCTGTTGAAGGGGTTATCCCTAATTCGGTGAGCTGAAAACCTAAAAACTGTACTTCCTTTGCAATAAGTTGGGATTTCTCCAATTTTAGAGTAATATGATTTTCTGATAGCTTGTTTAGCACGTGTTCTACTCTCTGACAATGTTCTTCCCAATTGGTGGACGTTATGAGCAGGTCGTCTACATAGACGGTCGTGAATTTCAGTGCTTCCTGTCCTAACACCTGATCCATGCATTGTATGAATATGGCTACTGAATTTATTAGCCCGAAGGGCAACCTCTTAAAGTGATAGTTGCGTCCCTCAAATATAAAAGCAACATATTTTCGACTGTTGGGATGCAGCTCGATCTGCCAATATCCGCAGACCGTATCCCACGAGCTTATGTATTGTACACCATGGAACTTCTTTAGAATCTCTTCAATTTCACCCGGAGGTGTTTGTTTATTTCTCGTGCGTCTAAACAAAGTCTTACATTACCGTTTTTCTTCTTAATAGCCACTATAGGGCTGGTATAAGGGGACTGACTGGGTTCTATTATATCATCCTCTATTAACTGATTGATTTCAGACCGAACCGCCTACTTAAGGGAATACGCAATGGGGTAGGATTTGCGGTTAAAATTTACCGGTTCCTTGAAATTCAGTATACATTGATAATTTTTAACTTTTCCTGGGAGGTCTGAGAATATGTGTCTATATCTATTATATATTGTTATTAATTTTTCGAGTTGGCCTGGGCTTGGTGATTTTGTTCTGTTAGTCGACTGGAATTGTCTTATTTCCCTAATCTTTTCTTCCCATAAATCATTGTTATCGTTGTTGTACTCCAGCTCGTGCCTAAATGTTTGGTTTCTAGGGTTGGTTGTTCGCTGGATATGGAATACCGTTCTCTCTAGGGGAACTTCTCTGTTTCCTACAATGTCTGCAATCCAATCCGTGTCAGACGTTTTCGGAGTTAATTTGTCCAAACTTAAATCGATTATGGCTGAGTGCCTACGTAGAAGGTCGCAACCGATCAAGCTACGAAATGGTAGACCTGTTGCTACTAGAAAAATCATTGGTATGGTCACACCTTGGCTGGTTACTTCTAACCTAACCTGCTTTTTTACTGATTTATTTTGTCGTCCTGTAGCTCCTATCAGGATGATGTTCGTAACAGGTAACGTCGGTATGTTGACCCTGCTCTTCTCCTGAATACGATTGAGCTCGGTGCTATCCATTAGGGAAACATTGGCCCCGGTGTCGACCATTAATGTGACAGTTACTTCGTTAATTGTGGCCGTCACGTACACGATATCGTGGGTGTGTTGCTGGTGATCGGTTATTCCTTCTTCTAACTATTCCTGCCATATATTTTTCAGGTAATGGTTATACAATATGGTGATTTTATTCGTACTAGTGCTGTAATCATACCCAATAGAGTGGTTCAGCGAAGGGTTTATGTTACCATAATTTTTCACTGCCGCGAGGAGTTTAAAGAGCTTGTACTCTCCTCGTGGCGTCGGTCTTGATCATTTACATTACTCCTGTCGTCCGTCGTTGTACGTCCTCCCTGATGGGCTGGTTCCTGGTCTGGAACAAAATGTACATGTGGTCGGTAGTCGCTGTTGCGGTCGTCGCCCTCAATGCTACTACTCCTCCATCGTCCTCCACTACTTCCTCTGTCTCCACTGTAACTGTTTCTCCGTTGGTATCGTCGCCTTCTATCGGAGTCGTAATTGGCTTGTACATAATTGGCTCGGCGATATTGTGATGGTGGATTATTTCCGCCTTGGTTTGATGGTCGATTGGTGTTATTATTATAATTGGGTCGCCGGTTGTTGTTATTATTATTGTTATTCTGGTTGCCGTTATTATTATTGTTATTATTACTGCTCGGGTTATTCGGCCTATTATTATTGTTATTATGATTAATGTTATTATAATTTTGGTTTGTATGGACATTATTATTAAAATTACTTCGGTAGTTTCTGGAGTTGTTATTATTGTTATTGTTCGTGTTGCCGCCCGTATTATTAAAATGGTCTTTCCTCCGACGACTCCTACGGTAATATCCCTCATGCTCCTGATCCTCGAGCAACGCGGACATAGCTGCTATCGTCTTAATCTGCCCCCACTGACGTGCCTTCGCGACACCCTCCTCAAAGTGGTAAGACAGTTTTGTAACGAGACATTCTTCCGGTATTTTTGTTTCTAGGTTTCGTGCTAGACATACCTGACCCAAAAAGTAAGAAGTCATGGTTCCTCCTCTGTTCGCATCGTATTTTCCGTGACATATATGATCGCGTACTATGTTTTGCGTAGCCTCGGACCAATATTTTGCGCGGAATTGAGTCTTGAATTCCTCGTAACTGTGAACTTCGTGGCGCGTTGCGGTCCACCAATTATCATATATTTCTTTGAAGTATTCATCTATCAAGCTTCTTATGTTGTTCCATCTGGTCTCTCTGATCCGTGCCAAGTTTTCTTCCACACGCGCTAAGAATTCGATAGGGTTTCTTCGATAATTTTTAAAATTAATCGCGTCGCGGTTGTCATTTGGTAGCAGATACTGACCTTGGATCGGACGGTTGCGGATAACCTCAATCTCCTCCCGCATTTGCACTATTTCCTGTTGTCTGAGTTCCTCAATTCTCTCTCGATTAGCGACAGTTAAATTCCTTACTGCGTCTACTGATGTACTTACCTCTTCACAGCGCTCACCTACGTCTATCCTTACCCGTTTGATCTCATCTTGATTCATCCTTTTCAAAGATTCTATTCTTGCTTCAGTCACCTCCTCCATAGTATTGAGCCTCCTGTCGACTTCTTCCCTAGTTCGCTGCAAATCCTGGTCGTGTTGTTCGCACCTTTTGTTTACTTCCGTTATTTCTTCCCTCACAATAGCAATCTCCACGTCTATTCTCGTGTTAATTTTCTCATTGCCTTCTTCCATCCTCCTGCTAATTTCAATCAAGGTGGTGTTCAATTCTTCTCTGATGGCTCTACTGTTATCATCTATTTTACTGTTCAGCGTGTCCATGTATTTATGGGTACTGTCAATCTTTTTATTCAGGTCTTCCCTCATTGACTCTATATTTTTATTCAAGTCACGGTGATCCTCCTTTATTGACTCTATATTTTTATTTATTGACTCTATGTCCCTTTTTGAATTTTCATTAATTTTTGTGAAATTATTATTAACCTGTCCGAATTGTTCCATCATCATTCTCATCATGTGATCCCATCTTGCCTCTTCGGATGGTTTGTCTGGTTGGTCGCTGACTATTATTTCCATCTCTGGTTCTGCATGAGGTGTTTCGGCGGTACGAGTTTCGATATTATTGATGGTGATGACTTCCATTTCTTGCATGGGTTGTGCTTCATAAGCCTCTGTATCCCGTTGTATTTCTCCTACCCTACTGTCCTTATATCTCGTATCATATTGGTGGGTGTGCGGCATGTTAATTCTTTCGTGTCTACCGGGCTGATATAAAATATAAAAAATATTTTTATTTAATATTTTTTAAGCCACACTAGTTGGTGCGCTAATTTGTAATCATGTAAAATCCGGTGTGTTTATTTTTATGTTTATATTGTAAATAAATCGATCGAATACGGTGTATACGTTAACTTGTAATAAAATAAAAGTGTTGCTGCTGTTATTTAAAATTATGTTTGTGTTTAAAATATTAAAGGTCTTGTTTAAACAAAGTTCAATTATGTGTGAAATATTCTTTTGAAATAAATCAAAGTTTGAACTAGTTGTTTCTAATTGAAGGTTACTAATGTGGTAAAGTAATTTAAAATGTAACATTCGAGGTTACTCACAGTGTGTTTACAATGGTGTAATTATACTTGTTTGAAACGAATTCCCTTATATGAAACAAATAAAATAATTGAGTTGATAATAATTAAATGCTAAATTTGCTTAATTTGAAATGTAAAGTAGAACAGTTGGTTGCTTGATATTGATGGACGTCTGGTTGATATTGGCTGTAAAACTTTTCCTCCAGGTTGCTGATAGTCTTAGTACGTTGCGTCTCATAATGTCTGGACAATATAAATAACTAAATATACTTTCACGTACCTGGTCGTGTTTTCTAGAAGTTCACTAAGCTGTCAGCTCAGTTTACAAACACCAACTCACTTTAGTAGCAAGGTTAGATTGCCTTGTTTGCTAGTTAGTGGGCGCCACACGGATTTATTTAGGGAAAATCCCGTGTAAAACCCACAAATAGAATTACTGAATGATTAAAAAATTTTAAATAATGGTGTATCACCTTTATGGCAATGCTATTCCAAAATATTAAAACACAACTGAAGGTTGTTCGAGTTTTCTTAATAAAATATTTAATTACCAAATAGAAATAAATCAAATCGAGTGATGCTGTTAATAATGGGTTTTATTTACACCCTTATAGAGAATTCAAAAACAAATATAATGAAAACATACAAGGTTGTACAATTATAAATCAGTTATTATATGCCTTATACAGCTTGCTCAGAACATGAATTATAAATCTGGCTAAGTCCAGATGTTATTTATTTTTAACATTACAATTATGAAAATCTCAGATGTGAATTCTTTGAGACACGAAAAAGAAAATTATGCCTACACAATATCTAATGATTTGCTGATAAAATATTGGTTGATAATGTTTTGAGGTTACTTTCATTAAGTAAACAAATAAAAAATGACCTGTTGAGAGGTCGCGCGTTCGTCAACGCTTGCTTTTTGATTTACAAAATTTATCACGTGAGAACACTTACAACTAACATACAGCTTAATTCATAATAACAAATTCATATAATAAATTGAGACGTGGTGTAATCTTGAAATGTTTCTGTGTTTTGCGTCAGTACAGATCAGTGTAGAAAAATTGTACAGGTTATGGCGCTCTGATAAAAAGTGAATAATGATTGCACTGTTACCTTTTGGTTTTAATTATTTAATTAAAACTCATTAACCACTTCGGTAATCGGATTATAATGATTACTGGGTTTTGCACAACACACGCACCAGAACAGAATATTGCGATCCTCTTCTGACTAAATGGATCGTGAATGATGATAATTAATTATTTTCTATTCATTATTTCCCGCATAAAATTGAAATAATACTGCACATAATCACTGTTGTTTTCTGTAGATTAACTTGAAGTAGTTGTTTCTTGGTGTTGAACTATTTATTTCGATGTATTATGTAGATGACGCTAATAGTTATTAAAAGTGTAGAGATAGCGAGCACACGTCTGTGCTGTATGAAGTTTGGTAAGAGTCTCTTGAGAAATTCGTTGCTTCCTCTTATATACCCTCCTTGTCGATCGGTCTTAGGTAAAAATGTTAATTACTAACTAATTTTCTGATTGGTCCTGGCAGGTGTGACGAGTATGACGTAGTTTTATTTTGGCCGTTGATAACGGTTTTTTAACTGTCAAACGCTGATGTGACAGATAGCTTTCATTGTTGTTGTTATTCATAAACCAATTTCTGATGCATATTTTGCAAATGATGCTAACATCTTTCCCGCACTTAATACAGTTGCGATTGGGTTGATATCATTATCAAATTAAAGATCATTTTTTCTTCTTTAATTTGATATCACTCGATACCAAGTTAACTTCACTTTGACCGACATTGTTATAAAATCAATGTTCGGGTACACCATTTTCACTGTCGTCTGCTTTTTCTGAATCGCCGATTTTACACTTTGGTTAATATTGTTTGTGTTCACATATCATTTTATTATTCAAACGTTTATGTGGGAACACTATTAACTCTGAACTGACATTTTTACTGAACATTATGAGTACACCTAAACTATATACACTGTACTGAACGATCCTTATTACTATGACATTTCGTTTTATGCTAACTCGTTCTATTCTACTATTTAACAATTGAATTATGATTAAATCTATCATTTTAATAATGTTTTTTGTCATGTCAGAGCATAACAATTGTTTTGTGTATTCTAATTTACACTTATGTTAACTCCTAATAATTAATTCACTGACTAATGCTTGGTCTAGACGTTGTTAAGACATATTGCTCATATTGGAATTTTGCCTTAACAACACTTATTGGTTCTCAATTCGGTAATTTGTTGAGGTACTTTACTTGTATAAGGTTCCCTCACACAGATGGTTTTTCTTTCTCATCAGTATCTTTGAGATTGAAATATATTTTTGTTCTCACTCTGTAGCCATTGCTAATGTTCGTTTTGGCATTCATAATTTACTAGTCATGGTTAAATTTATTATCAGCAAAATGCTAATTCTGATTTCACAGTATTCAGATGCTTATTGATTTACTTTTTTATTTACATATAATATTCGGTTTACATTAACTACTGACTTGATTGACAGCTGAGTGTAAATTTACTCTGTCCATCAGTTTGTGTTAGTCTTTGTCTGGTTGTAGTGTCAAACAGTATTTGGGTTTACTGCTTCATGTGGTACTTCTGCTTCATTCTTCTTTCTTGGTTTCTCCTTTCTTGGTTATTCTTAATACTATATTCCCTAATTACATTGTTGGTTTGTCCTTACAAAATCTGATAACATACATTTAGGTTAGGTAACATTTTGTTATGTTACATATACACCCTCCTTAAAATTGATCATTTGAGAAAAATTTATTTTTTATTAAATTATCAATTCATGTCAGTTTCTTAGTATATTTCTGTAATTTTTTTTTTCTTGTACTCTTTGATTTTTTAAACATACTATTGGTGTATTACTCTAGCTTGATTTTTTGTCTAGTGATACAATTCTTAACTTACTAGTATTTTCAAGTTGCTTACTTTCTAAGTCATTTAACTACAATAGATCTCGTTTCTTGAGTTAACAATTTCCTGTCTTATTCACATTCTACTTTCTTATTACATATCTTTACATTCGTGATTATCTTAATGGTTATTATAATTTATACCTCACAGATTCTTCCATAATAGTCCTTGATACATTAGTACAATATAACTCCCTAACTGTTGTAGAGGGTTCGGAATCAGGGTGGCTCACTGTGGCTAACATCCTCTGCCGTTCCTCAATACACATTCTCAGATTCAGAGGCATTACTCTTCTCTGTCTGAGAAAAAAAAAATAAACATTGCACCTGGCAATAGTTGCACTATCACAACTCAAAAAAAATATAACACATATCATTCATATTCAATAATATAATATATTCACTATAATATTCAAGGTATCAGAGGTTTTCATTTATATCACATCTCCATCTTTAGACTAGCTAACATACTTTCTTTCTTACAGGTAATTATTTCTTTTTAGACTTGACATTCTTAGCTATGCTTTTATCAGCTATATTGTTACTTTTTGTACTAGTTGACAATTTGCTTTGGTTCACTTGAGTATTCTTAAGATTATATACTTATTTTGCTGCTTATAGTACTCATGCAGTTGGTTTTTTCTATCTAGAGTTTACAATATTTTTTATTTTCACAATAGTTCATTAAGTTTTTCTTAATAAGTTATATTCATCCTGAATTATCAGGGCGTACAATGTTCGTATACTAAATGGTTTTTTGTTTGATGTTCTCTGACATATTTGGTGATGTACCATATTTGATAATTAATAAACATTTTTCTTTCCTTTCATTCCATTATAACAATAGTTATCTTTACAATTAACACTCTTTGTTATTTTTCTTCTCTACTCCTTCAAGTGATGGTGGTTCTCACTTATTCTGGATGATTTTATATAATATACAATATTCTATAATTACAATTTCATGTGATAATATAATGACATACTAATATCTAATTTATAGACATTCTTGGGGTTTATGGTTTGTTTTATAAACATTTTTTCTCTTTCCTTACTTTCCATAATAATATCCTTCTTTTATTTTACACACTTTGTTATACTGCCTCTCTACTCCTTCAAAGGTTAGTTGGGTGAACCTTTATTCTGGACGATTTTAATTAATATTTGAGCTTTATGAGAGGTACACAATAATCATTTTATAAAATTTAGTTACATATAATATTCATTTGGATAAACACATTTTTTCTCCTTTTTCTAAGTATAGTATAGTAATGGTAGTTATATGCCACTACTGTCTCTTTGTGACATAATAGATGTCCCTTTTCTTATTAAATCATTTAGTTGACATTACATAATTTTCTATCCCTTGGTGTGATAGATCTGGTTCTTTTTCACAAGTAACAAATAATTTGGCTTATATCTTAATCCTACACACTTTTGTAACTCAATAGGGCAAATAGATTTGTGATAGTCAATTAGTTACCTTCAATAATTTGGAGCTTAACATGTGATTCTGTTAAACCTTAAATGAGTTTGTTTATAGTAATTATTTTTAAACATATATTTTTCTTTTATACCCTAAACATTCGGGTGATAAATGTTGCTTACTACTACGTACTATCTGTTCTTAATAGTAATCATTTTTTATGGTTGGTATTCATGGGGTTATTTTGTGCTCTTCCACTTCTCTTAATACTCTCTCCGAGGGATTACTACTGGGATGGTACACTGCAGTTTTGTATGTTTTTATCCCATATTCCATCAGTGTGTCCTTCCACCTACGTCCTTTAAATTGTGTACCATGGTCGGTGATCATGGTTTTCGGACAACCTACCTCAGGTAAATAATTATGTATTATTAAGTTGAGTATCTTCTGGGTAGTTGCTCGATTCATAGGGTATAGTTTTATATATTTAGTGTAATGGTCTAAGATAATCAATAAATACTTGTACTGGTGCCGACCTCCGCTCCTAGGAAATGGGCCGCAGATGTCTACAAAAACTTTTTCTAGTTTCCCCGAAGATGTTATGGGTATCATCTGCCCCTCCTTTCTTTCATTCGTGCATTTTACCATCTGGCAAATTTGACAGGTTCTGATGCACTGCCTCACTCTTCTATTCATATCCTTTATATACATATGTTCTTCCAACGCCTTGATTACCTTTACAGCAACCAACACGAACCATAACGAACATGGTAATCTGTGATTATTTCTTTCTCTATGGTTTTAGGTACAACTAACTTCCAACCGTTATCGTGATACTTAGTCTTAATAAACAATATATTATCGATTACACAGTAATATGGGGTTATTCTTACATCTTGATTACCCAACCTCTGGAAGATTTGTGCCAGTCTACCGTCTTGTCTTTGATGTAACTCTATTTCTTTGATAATGCTTTCCAATTCTGTTCGGCTTTTTAATATGTTATACACTTTGGCTAGTGTCTCTTTTTCGCCTTCATAAGTCTGATTTGTAAGGTTTACCCGTGATAGTACGTCAGCGGCTATATTCTTTCTGCCAGGGACGTATTCCCAATTAATGTTATACTCTTGTAGGACCAATGTCCACCTTGCTAATCGCCCATGACTTAATTTGCAGCTCTTCAAAAAGGATATGGACTTGTGATCTGTCCTAACAGTAACCGAGTATCCTAATATGTATGTGCGGAATTTGTTACATGCGAATACTACACTCAGGAGTTCTTTTTCAGTGACATTGTAGTTTCTTTCACATTTATTTAAGGTACGGCTTGCAAAGCTTATTACCAGGTGGTTTCCTTCACAGTCTTCTTGGTATAAGGTGGAGCCTAAACTGATGACACTGGCATCACAATTCAAATAAAAAGGTTTATCAAAGTCCGGATGGTGTAATATTACTGTTTCTAAAAATTTTGTTTTGATCTTTTGAAATATACTTTCCTGTGCTGGACCCCATGTCCATTTATCCTTCGAGGACAATTGCGGAGACAATCTGGTGGTTAGTTCAGAATAATTATTTTGAAATTTTCGATAGTAGTTGCACAATCCTAAAAAAGATTGTAATTGTTTTTTATTCTTGGGGGTGGGGAACTTTTGAATAGCTTTGATTTTTTCTGTTGAAGGGGTTATCCCTAATTCGGTGAGCTGAAAACCTAAAAACTGTACTTCCTTTGCAATAAGTTGGGATTTCTCCAATTTTAGAGTAATATGATTTTCTGATAGCTTGTTTAGCACGTGTTCTACTCTCTGACAATGTTCTTCCCAATTGGTGGACGTTATGAGCAGGTCGTCTACATAGACGGTCGTGAATTTCAGTGCTTCCTGTCCTAACACCTGATCCATGCATTGTATGAATATGGCTACTGAATTTATTAGCCCGAAGGGCAACCTCTTAAAGTGATAGTTGCGTCCCTCAAATATAAAAGCAACATATTTTCGACTGTTGGGATGCAGCTCGATCTGCCAATATCCGCAGACCGTATCCCACGAGCTTATGTATTGTACACCATGGAACTTCTTTAGAATCTCTTCAATTTCACCCGGAGGTGTTTGTTTATTTCTCGTGCGTCTAAACAAAGTCTTACCTTACCGTTTTTCTTCTTAATAGCCACTATAGGGCTGGTATAAGGGGACTGACTGGGTTCTATTATATCATCCTCTATTAACTGATTGATTTCAGACCGAACCGCCTACTTAAGGGAATACGCAATGGGGTAGGATTTGCGGTTAAAATTTACCGGTTCCTTGAAATTCAGTATACATTGATAATTTTTAACTTTTCCTGGGAGGTCTGAGAATATGTGTCTATATCTATTATATATTGTTATTAATTTTTCGAGTTGGCCTGGGCTTGGTGATTTTGTTCTGTTAGTCGACTGGAATTGTCTTATTTCCCTAATCTTTTCTTCCCATAAATCATTGTTATCGTTGTTGTACTCCAGCTCGTGCCTAAATGTTTGGTTTCTAGGGTTGGTTGTTCGCTGGATATGGAATACCGTTCTCTCTAGGGGAACTTCTCTGTTTCCTACAATGTCTGCAATCCAATCCGTGTCAGACGTTTTCAGAGTTAATTTGTCCAAACTTAAATCGATTATGGCTGAGTGCCTACGTAGAAGGTCGCAGCCGATCAAGCTACGAAATGGTAGACCTGTTGCTACTAGAAAAATCATTGGTATGGTCACACCTTGGCTGGTTACTTCTAACCTAACCTGCTTTTTTACTGATTTATTTTGTCGTCCTGTAGCTCCTATCAGGATGATGTTCGTAACAGGTAACGTCGGTATGTTGACCCTGCTCTCCTCCTGAATACGATTGAGCTCGGTGCTATCCATTAGGGAAACATTGGCCCCGGTGTCGACCATTAATGTGACAGTTACTTCGTTAATTGTGGCCGTCACGTACACGATATCGTGGGTGTGTTGCTGGTGATCGGTTATTCCTTCTTCTAACTATTCCTGCCGTATATTTTTCAGGTAATGGTTATACAATATGGTGATTTTATTCATACTAGTGCTGTAATCATACCCAATAGAGTGGTTCAGCGAAGGGTTTATGTTACCATAATTTTTCACTGCCGCGAGGAGTTTAAAGAGCTTGTACTCTCCTCGTGGCGTCGGTCTTGATCATTTACATTACTCCTGTCGTCCGTCGTTGTACGTCCTCCCTGATGGGCTGGTTCCTGGTCTGGAACAAAATGTACATGTGGTCGGTAGTCGCTGTTGCGGTCGTCGCCCTCAATGCTACTACTCCTCCATCGTCCTCCACTACTTCCTCTGTCTCCACTGTAACTGTTTCTCCGTTGGTATCGTCGCCTTCTATCGGAGTCGTAATTGGCTTGTACATAATTGGCTCGGCGATATTGTGATGGTGGATTATTTCCGCCTTGGTTTGATGGTCGATTGGTGTTATTATTATAATTGGGTCGCCGGTTGTTGTTATTATTATTGTTATTCTGGTTGCCGTTATTATTATTGTTATTATTACTGCTCGGGTTATTCGGCCTATTATTATTGTTATTATGATTAATGTTATTATAATTTTGGTTTGTATGGACATTATTATTAAAATTACTTCGGTAGTTTCTGGAGTTGTTATTATTGTTATTGTTCGTGTTGCCGCCCGTATTATTAAAATGGTCTTTCTTCCGACGACTCCTACGGTAATATCCCTCATGCTCCTGATCCTCGAGCAACGCGGACATAGCTGCTATCGTCTTAATCTGCCCCCACTGACGTGCCTTCGCGACACCCTCCTCAAAGTGGTAAGACAGTTTTGTAACGAGACATTCTTCCGGTATTTTTGTTTCTAGGTTTCGTGCTAGACATACCTGACCCAAAAAGTAAGAAGTCATGGTTCCTCCTCTGTTCGCATCGTATTTTCCGTGACATATATGATCGCGTACTATGTTTTACGTAGCCTCGGACCAATATTTTGCGCGGAATTGAGTCTTGAATTCCTCGTAACTGTGAACTTCGTGGCGCGTTGCGGTCCACCAATTATCATATATTTCTTTGAAGTATTCATCTATCAAGCTTCTTATGTTGTTCCATCTGGTCTCTCTGATCCGTGCCAAGTTTTCTTCCACACGCGCTAAGAATTCGATAGGGTTTCTTCGATAATTTTTAAAATTAATCGCGTCGCGGTTGTCATTTGGTAGCAGATACTGACCTTGGATCGGACGGTTGCGGATAACCTCAATCTCCTCCCGCATTTGCACTATTTCCTGTTGTCTGAGTTCCTCAATTCTCTCTCGATTAGCGACAGTTAAATTCCTTACTGCGTCTACTGATGTACTTACCTCTTCACAGCGCTCACCTACGTCTATCCTTACCCGTTTGATCTCATCTTGATTCATCCTTTTCAAAGATTCTATTCTTGCTTCAGTCACCTCCTCCATAGTATTGAGCCTCCCGTCGACTTCTTCCCTAGTTCGCTGCAAATCCTGGTCGTGTTGTTCGCACCTTTTGTTTACTTCCGTTATTTCTTCCCTCACAATAGCAATCTCCACGTCTATTCTCGTGTTAATTTTCTCATTGCCTTCTTCCATCCTCCTGCTAATTTCAATCAAGGTGGTGTTCAATTCTTCTCTGATGGCTCTACTGTTATCATCTATTTTACTGTTCAGCGTGTCCATGTATTTATGAGTACTGTCAATCTTTTTATTCAGGTCTTCCCTCATTGACTCTATATTTTTATTCAAGTCACGGTGATCCTCCTTTATTGACTCTATATTTTTATTTATTGACTCTATGTCCCTTTTTGAATTTTCATTAATTTTTGTGAAATTATTATTAACCTGTCCGAATTGTTCCATCATCATTCTCATCATGTGATCCCATCTTGCCTCTTCGGACGGTTTGTCTGGTTGGTCGCTGACTATTATTTCCATCTCTGGTTCTGCATGAGGTGTTTCGGCGGTACGAGTTTCGATATTATTGATGGTGATGACTTCCATTTCTTGCATGGGTTGTGCTTCATAAGCCTCTGTATCCCGTTGTATTTCTCCTACCCTACTGTCCTTATATCTCGTATCATATTGGTGGGTGTGCGGCATGTTAATTCTTTCGTGTCTACCGGGCTGATATAAAATATAAAAAATATTTTTATTTAATATTTTTTAAGCCACACTAGTTGGTGCGCTAATTTGTAATCATGTAAAATCCGGTGTGTTTATTTTTATGTTTATATTGTAAATAAATCGATCGAATACGGTGTATACGTTAACTTGTAATAAAATAAAAGTGTTGCTGCTGTTATTTAAAATTATGTTTGTGTTTAAAATATTAAAGGTCTTGTTTAAACAAAGTTCAATTATGTGTGAAATATTCTTTTGAAATAAATCAAAGTTTGAACTAGTTGTTTCTAATTGAAGGTTACTAATGTGGTAAAGTAATTTAAAATGTAACATTCGAGGTTACTCACAGTGTGTTTACAATGGTGTAATTATACTTGTTTGAAACGAATTCCCTTATATGAAACAAATAAAATAATTGAGTTGATAATAATTAAATGCTAAATTTGCTTAATTTGAAATGTAAAGTAGAACAGTTGGTTGCTTGATATTGATGGACGTCTGGTTGATATTGGCTGTAAAACTTCTCCTCCAGGTTGCTGATAGTCTTAGTACGTTGCGTCTCGTAATGTCTGGACAATATAAATAACTAAATATACTTTCACGTACCTGGTCGTGTTTTCTAGAAGTTCACTAAGCTGTCAACTCAGTTTACAAACACCAACTCACTTTAGTAGCAAGGTTAGATTGCCTTGTTTGCTAGTTAGTGGGCGCCACACGGATTTATTTAGGGAAAATCCCGTGTAAAACCCACAAATAGAATTACTGAATGATTAAAAAATTTAAAATAATGGTGTATCACCTTTATGGCAATGCTATTCCAAAATATTAAAACACAACTGAAGGTTGTTCGAGTTTTCTTAATAAAATATTTAATTACCATATAGAAATAAATCAAATCGAGTGATGCTGTTAATAATGGGTTTTATTTACACCCTTATAGAGAATTCAAAAACAAATATAATGAAAACATACAAGGTTGTACAATTATAAATCAGTTACTATATGCCTTATACGACTTGCTCAGAACATGAATTATAAATCTGGCTAAGTCCAGATGTTATTTATTTTTAACATTACAATTATGAAAATCTCAGATGTGAATTCTTTGAGACACGAAAAAGAAAATTATGCCTACACAATATCTAATGATTTGCTGATAAAATATTGGTTGATAATGTTTTGAGGTTACTTTCATTAAGTAAACAAATAAAAAATGACCTGTTGAGAGGTCGCGCGTTCGTCAACGCTTGCTTTTTGATTTACAAAATTTATCATGTGAGAACACTTACAACTAACATACAGCTTAATTCATAATAACAAATTCATATAATAAATTGAGACGTGGTGTAATCTTGAAATGTTTCTGTGTTTTGCGTCAGTACAGATCAGTGTAGAAAAATTGTACAGGTTATGGCGCTCTGATAAAAAGTGAATAATGGTTTCACTGTTACCTTTTGGTTTTAATTATTTAATTAAAACTCATTAACCACTTCGGTAATCGGATTATAATGATTACTGGGTTTTGCACAACACACGCACCAGAACAGAATATTGCGATCCTCTTCTGACTAAATGGATCGTGAATGATGATAATTAATTATTTTCTATTCATTATTTCCCGCACAAAATTGAAATAATACTGCACATAATCACTGTTGTTTTCTGTAGATTAACTTGAAGTAGTTGTTTCTTGGTGTTGAACTATTTATTTCGATGTATTATGTAGATGACGCTAATAGTTATTAAAAGTGTAGAGATAGCGAGCACACGTCTGTGCTGTATGAAGTTTGGTAAGAGTCTCTTGAGAAATTCGTTGCTTCCTCTTATATACCCTCCTTGTCGATCGGTCTTAGGTAAAAATGTTAATTACTAACTAATTTTCTGATTGGTCCTGGCAGGTGTGACGAGTATGACGTAGTTTTATTTTGGCCGTTGATAACGGTTTTTTAACTGTCAAACGCTGATGTGACAGATAGCTTTCATTGTTGTTGTTATTCATAAACCAATTTCTGATGCATATTTTGCAAATGATGCTAACATCTTTCCCGCACTTAATACAGTTGCGATTGGGTTGATATCATTATCAAATTAAAGATCATTTTTTCTTCTTTAATTTGATATCACTCGATACCAAGTTAACTTCACTTTGACCGACATTGTTATAAAATCAATGTTCGGGTACACCATTTTCACTGTCGTCTGCTTTTTCTGAATCGCCGATTTTACACTTTGGTTAATATTGTTTGTGTTCACATATCATTTTATTATTCAAACGTTTATGTGGGAACACTATTAACTCTGTACTGACATTTTTACTGAACATTATGAGTACACCTAAACTATATACACTGTACTGAACGATCCTTATTACTATGACATTTCGTTTTATGCTAACTCGTTCTATTCTACTATTTAACAATTGAATTATGATTAAATCTATCATTTTAATAATGTTTTTTGTCATGTCAGAGCATAACAATTGTTTTGTGTATTCTAATTTACACTTATGTTAACTCCTAATAATTAATTCACTGACTAATGCTTGGTCTAGACGTTGTTAAGACATATTGCTCATATTGGAATTTTGCCTTAACAACACTTATTGGTTCTCAATTCGGTAATTTGTTGAGGTACTTTACTTGTATAAGGTTCCCTCACACAGATGGTTTTTCTTTCTCATCAGTATCTTTGAGATTGAAATATATTTTTGTTCTCACTCTGTAGCCATTGCTAATGTTCGTTTTGGCATTCATAATTTACTAGTCATGGTTAAATTTATTATCAGCAAAATGCTAATTCTGATTTCACAGTATTCAGATGCTTATTGATTTACTTTTTTATTTACATATAATATTCGGTTTACATTAACTACTGACTTGATTGACAGCTGAGTGTAAATTTACTCTGTCCATCAGTTTGTGTTAGTCTTTGTCTGGTTGTAGTGTCAAACAGTATTTGGGTTTACTGCTTCATGTGGTACTTCTGCTTCATTCTTCTTTCTTGGTTTCTCCTTTCTTGGTTATTCTTAATACTATATTCCCTAATTACATTGTTGGTTTGTCCTTACAAAATCTGGTAACATACATTTAGGTTAGGTAACATTTTGTTATGTTACAATATTCGTCCATAAGGTTTCCCATCACCTCTGTCATTGCCTCCATACTGAAGTTAAACGTTGTTGACATGTTGAATTATTTTTATTATTTATATTTTTTAAATAATTATTATTGGTAAACCGCGACTCTATTGATTTTTTATTTAATATTATTTATTTATATTTGTTATTATTATAAATCATCTCATACCAACATTTTCTCTCCTCTTTTAGTTTTGTTGAGCACCAGTTGTGAAATACACAACAATATTACAGTTTAAATACAATAACATTAATAACAATACACTTAATTATTCTGAACCAATTTATTATGGCACGTTAATTTATTATGGTTCTTTTAATATCGAGCCTCACTTTGGGCACGCCAATTTATTATGCAACGTTACAACAATTATACAAATATATTACCATGTACTCAACGCAACTAAATATGTATTACACCGGCCAGGTCACAGGATTTTGTTTCTCGTTGCGTCAAATATATGTGGTTGCACAATAATTAAATTCTTTTTAAAGAGGAGTGAGATGTTATTGACATGAAATAAATCATTTAAAATCGTTTCAAATAATCATTCTAAGATTTATTAATTAACAGAAAAAAATATTTCAATATTAAAATTTCAAACATTAGACACATAAATATTTATTTACCTTTATAAGTTTTACAAATATACTGTAACCTGCAATGCTATTCATAACATACAACAAAAATAAACACCCATATAATCTTATTGACTAAACAAACATGTTAAACAAGTTATTTAAATTCTTTTTATTTCTGTGTGTCTGAAATTAACTCAACTTTTAAATACTAATAGCAACTCAGTTACACACAAAATAATATTAAGTTTAAAGAATTAATTTATTGTTGCTATAAACAAAAATAAAATAATCTACCATTTACTTCCAATCTATTGTGGACTTATACTGACACACCCAAAAATATGACAAAATATTATTATTTCTTTTCTAAATTTTGTTATTAAATTAACTTCTCTTATTTCTTAATATTTAAACTTACTAACTTTAATGTTTTAATGTTTATAGTTCATTTTTTTAAGAGCTCTTTTCACAATAAAATTACTATAATTGATTTTTATCACCTGCATACTGCTGTTACACCCGCGCGCGCGCGTGTGTGTGTGTGTGTGTGTGTCCAGAATGCTGAGAGTATGATGATGATGATGATGATGGTAATGTTGATGATGGTGCTGTGGTCGTTGTCTCTAAGTGTTGTTGTTGATGATGCTTCAGAATTCCTCCTTATGTCTTGGTGTGTGTGTGTGTGTGTGTGTGTGTGTGTGTGTGTGTGTGTGTGTGTGTGTGTGTGTGTGTGTGTGTGTGTGTGTGTGTGTGTGTGTGTGTGTGTGTGTGTGTGTGCAAACGGGCAGCGTAACGTCTTCTGTAGATTTGTTGAGTCCGAGTGTGTGATCGCCCAAAATTGCCAGTGGTATTTATACTGGTGGCGATTTGACAGGAACATTCCTGCTTTCGACAGGTTAGAGATGGTCAGTTCGCTCCAGAGCATCCTTTTTATTACACTCACTTTTTGGTTAATTATCGCGAACTCATGACCATATTCGTCACATGAGCGATCTCCTTGTTTGCGTAATTATTTTCTGGCCACTCACATATTATACCACACATATTAATTACTCTTTAATTATACTAGTAATTAATATTAATTAGTCAGCATCATTAACATTGCAAATTTGGCAAGAATTTTTATATCAACATATTCATTAAAAATTCCTTTATGCAATGTTGTCTTTATAATTGGCGTAAGTCTTTGCTTACAGGTTTAACACAAGTAATTAGTTTATAATAATCCTGTTAAGACCTGATTAATTGGAACAAACAATTCGTAGCGCATCACCCCATCGCGTCGTTCAAAACAGGTCACAGTTGGCTCACACACACAAACACACACACACCGTATCTTACACTGGCACAGCAGGTGTTACTATTGACAGGCTCCAGCCTGCATTTTCTTGCACAAAACTGTATAAAACTGTTCCTTATACTTTCTATGCTAATTACATATTAAACATACCGCCCTGGGCAAATATGCAAATATATGTATTGTTACAATACATATGAATAATAAAAGATTTGTGTAAGTGTTTTGCTATGTATGCACTAGTATCTTTAGTAGAAAAATGATTAACATAGCTTCGCTTTAGCAAAAAACACTTTTCACATGAGCCATCTGTTTTGTCTAGTTTTTGCTTAAAGTGAAGAACTGAGATAACTCGAATGAAATACTGCAATGTGAGGTAGTATAACTATCATAAAAAATTCTAATGGTACATTCAATGTCATGATTGTTAATAGCTGTAACATTAACAGCTTTCAGTTTATCATAGTTTCTGAAACTCATGAACCACATAAAACTCATAACTAAAATCCCTACTCTGATACTCTGATCTGAATAGTATACATATACATTATATGCTGAAAATTTAACTATTTTTACTCGTAATTTTTTTCATTTTTCCTCAATAATTAAATATCTAATGTTTCACATTTTAGTTGCAAAAGGAGTAACACCATCAACACCATCAGACTATGTTCCAATTGCCAAGAGCACGGTAACATATATTGTAATGGCTGTGATTTTTAATGAAAATGGTGAAGTTCTAATGATGCAGGAAGCGAAGAGTTCTTGTGCTGGACAGTGGTACCTCCCTGCTGGCAGGATTGAACCTGGTGAAGATATTGATGTGAGTAGAATTTCTAGTCAGACACAATTGTACATGTTTATTTTCTATACTGGAGGAGTGTCTAATGTTTGGCACTTATATATTTAATTACTGTAAATTACTACTTCTGAATGGTATAGTGAAATTCAGATTAATACAGAATAAATTAATACAACTGTTTTAATTCCACTTTAATTTTAAAAAGGTAACTTAACCTTCTCCAGAGCCCACTTCTGGCATAGTTCATTGTACTTTAAGAGCTATTTAATAGAATGTATTATGTTTTGTGAAAAATGTGTACTAAATACATTGGCATATGATCTCCTGCTTATTATTTCAGAATAACGGCCAATCAAGATGTAATCAAAATGTAACTATGACAATTTTCAGTGGGAACATACTTATAATATTATTGAGAAACAGTATAGGAGCATGATTACTAACATTACAAATTTCTTTAACATTTAATTTTAATAAATTAACACTTGGTTTAATTGTGCAAATGCCTAGTATCTGTAGAACTAAACCAAGTGTTTATTTATTAAATTTAAATATTATTCAAGTGTTCTACCAAGTGCCAAATGGCCATTTGATTAGTGTAATTACAAATGTCTTATAGTGTAAAAAAATAAGTATAGTTTACATAATAAGACAAGTATTCAGACATTTGTCATAGACCGTAGCATTTGTCAGTGAGTGTAAATATATAAGGATTTTTTTTTCAGTAAAGTTCTAGTAGTAGCCCATTATCCCATTTTGAATAGAATTGTAAATAACGTAAGATAAGTCAAATTTTAAAGAGTAATTTTACAAATCATTACTTGTATTGTACTTACGTAAATGAAACTTTAGTTATTTTTTTTCATAATCTCTTACCTCGTCTATGGTCCACCTCTTATATGAGGTCTTGAATTGCTTCCTGGAAAAAACGTTCAGCCTTGTGTGGAGACAGTTTCGTACATGAGGTCATTTCTGTGACCTCTTTATCTGAACAAACAGATTTTCCTCACATTACTTCTTTCAATGAGGACCAGAAGGGAGGAAACTAGTTTGAAACAGGTCAGTACTACATGATGGTGAGCCAGATTGAAGACCTAGAAGACAAAGGTTGTTTTTTGCCCTTATGAGGATAAGGATTATCCTGAAGCAACCACAGCTTTTGAAAGTTTATCATGTTTTTTACCTCAGTAATTGCAGTAGCTCACAGTAGATTTTACTAATTACTGTTTCACCTTACTTTGATATTGTCATTGTTCTTTGAAGTGGAAGGTGTATATTTCTGTTGTTCATCACAGAGGAAATCTGGCCTTTTTTGGAGTAATCAATCAGCTCGTAGATCTTGCAACCATTCAGACAACCCCTTCCATGTTGGTGCTGCATTATACAATTAGTGTCTAAACTTTCATCCCCTCCGAGTTAAAAAAACCTTGTCATTGCTGACATTGCCTCCTCGGTGCAGTTAGACAATGGAGCACTCACTCATTTTAAATTGGCTTCTAAGCACAATAGCAAACTGCTAATATGAAACAATACTTCCAACAGACATTTTGATGTTATGACTTATAATAAAGCAGTCAGTGCTGTTCTCTATCTGATTGGGAGAGAAATGAAAATTTCTTTTTTTTTTTACTACCCCTTGTATAAACACATACATTTACATAAATTGTAAGAGTATTTTGTGTTTTGTTAAAACAGGATGCAATAAAGAGAGAAGTATTTGAAGAAACTGGATTGGAAATGGAACCAACAACATTGGTGTTAGTTCAGTGCGCCAGCAAAGCATGGTTTCGTTTTGTTATCACAGGGCGAATAATTGGGGGTTCCTTGAAAACACCAGCACAAGCTGATGCAGAGTCACTTCAAGCCAAGTGGGTCAGTAATCCATCTCAGCTTAGTCTTAGGGGCAACGATATTCTTCCTATCATCGAGAGAGGTCAATTATACTTCAGCAACTCAGAACCTGAACATCCTCAGGTGCTTCCTGCAGTGCGACCTCATCACAAATTGTTACTCAGGCTTGTTGTTTGCATTCGTCAGAAAAGCACGTATGTAACTTATTTTACTTATTTTATATATTATGTTACAACACAAATAAGCCAAATCCCGTACCAGTGATAAAAAGGATAATTCTTAATATAAAAATACTTCATATAAAATAAAATGTTTCAAACATGTATAAAATATTAATATTATGACACGACGAACGACGATATTACCCAACCCAAGTGATTGCTCCAGCAAAATAAACACAAAGAAGGGAACCACGTAACATACTCAAGAAAAAATGTGATGGACCAAACAATTATGAACTAACAAAGGAAGATATGAACCAGAACTAAAGAAGAATCAGAGGAAGAGAACAGATCCCTACAATTAAACAGAATTCAAATCAGATGAGAAGAGGAGAACCGAACCAAGATGAAGACAATTGAAGAAGACGAAGAAGAGGAAGAATAAAGAGGAGACAGGTTAAACCCAAGGGGAGACTAACACACATATAAAGGGGAAAAATAGTATACTCAAGGATAGAATACTGTGAATAAACCCCAAACAATTATTTCTTGATGAACCAAATATTATTGTTATAATTGAATTAACTTATGTAATTATTTTAAAGACAATACGATTGTAAAGTAACGTAGTGTAGAAAAAGTACACTAACACTATTAGGAAGGTTAGATTTAATAAAAAATAACTAACCTAATATTATTAATAAATATTATGCTAGAAAGAAATAGTGAGAAATAATAGGAGAAAGTATAGGGATTACCCATTAAATAACACTCAATACAAACAGTGAACCAAAGTGAAGTGCAAAAGTGTAAGTACCCTAAAAATAGTGAAAGTGTATGTTAAGCATTAAAAATGTAATGATAGGTAAGAAAACACTTTATAAAACATTGACAAACAATCAATGATTGGAGTGATCTTGTACACATTTATATAACTAAAAATAATTAAAAATAATATATCAGATAAATACAAAAGAAGCATGTAATGTTATTCGGGGAGAAAGCCCAGACAAAAACAGTTTGTATTAACATGGTATGGAGGAGATAGTAGAATAGAAATAAAGTTTTGTTTTTAAAATTAAGACTACAAAGAATAAAACACCCCATGTTGAAAGGGGAATTAACTTATCATAATTTTGCAAGAAGTGATGATGTTTATCACTCTAGGTAGTAACAAAAGAAAGGAATTAATCTTAGAACTAACAATAACTAGTAACTTGTAAAGAAAAGTTTGGTTCAATGTTATGCAGAGGATATGGCTGAAGGGAACCTGCAGTCCATAAGCCTAATTATTGTATTTTTAAATATGTGTAATGAAAATGTATGTTGAATAGTAGTTAAAACACAAACAAATATGATAACTAAGTGAAGCCCATCAGGCTGAATTCAAAATGTAATTTAAAAGAAATACACCAAAAAACCATCATGGCTAATCTTGGCTATGAAAACATCTAACTGTCAGAGACACTCAAATGTAAATTGTAACAATTTCGCAAGAAACTTTACTAATCTAAGACCAGTAAATGGCCAGTAATTATATGTAAATTATATTAAAACAGAAATGTTATTATAAAAGTTTAATTTAAGAAGGAAATGTAATTTATCAAATGTCAAATATTTAGACTAAAGTTAATGTATAACAGAATATGACCTTATGAGGTATCGTTGTAAACTTTGAAAGGAAAGAAAGATAATAGTGATATCATTTATTACCCCAAAGGAACTGTAAAGGAATAAAACCATTAGGAAAATACTTAATAAATTTTAATAAAAATTCAAATCTCTTAACAATGCTTTTGAAAGAGTATTTAACCAATCCCAGGATTGCTGTTACCATAGTAACGAGCCGTTGAAGGCTAATTTTCCGTTAAATATAGGAGACTCGAAAAAACGACGCATGGGTAAGCGGCACGCAAAATTGGAATGATTGAAATTTTAATTTAAATAAGTACGAAAAGTTCCGAAAGTTAACCAAGATGACCAAAGACGAATAGATGTCGACCTACCAAGAATTAACGATGTCCTGGAACCAAATTGAATAAATTAATTAACAAAAATCCAAGACAAGATTGAAAAAGATGTTGGAAGCTTAAAACCAATCCAAATTGGCCGAATATCCACTACCCCGATGACCACATATCAACGCTATCTGAACTGATAAGTATCGAATAAATTCCTTAATCCCAAAAAACAAATTACCTTAAATATTTTCCAAATGATAAAATTTCTCACTATTGAACAAATATTATTTTCTTTCAAAGGTGTTAATGCATAATTTACTTACATAAAAACATTTTATTAATCAAAATATAACCTCGCTTAAGAGCACAATTTTGTAACAAAAATACGACGCTACCGAACAATTTGTAAAAACACATTATACTTTCTAAGTACGTATAAGGTATGGTAGTGTACTTTTTTAATGTAACCAATGTTTATGTCTTATTTCATAATCCAAAGAACCCCAGATTTTAAACAGAGTAATATATTGTATGTAACTGACGCCATCTCGGCAACGAAAAGTGTTTTAAAATCAATTTTGCCAACTCTGAGATATTTGTGTTTCATGCTATAAGCCGGAGTAATCTGTTATCAAAACATTCATAATCCTTTTGTAATATTAATTAATGATTGAATTTGTATTAAACTCACAGTACAGAGTATTACTATCTTTTTATTTCATAGGACGTTGTAGAGTATATGTGTGTTAGCAAATTTTATTCAATAACCAACTAGTGCTCATCACGAGTGGTCGAGACGGCAACCTGTATAGCGGCGGGAACCATTCGAACGCTCCAGCTGTCCATGCTAATAACACGTATCATATTATAATTTAACTATTTTAATTGTTTTAAGAGAAACAATTTGGCGCCACCCGGGATTCGCAACCCCTATGAATTAACAGGTAGGTTGTACTGGTAATTTTGACAACGCTACAGACTCCAGTAGTGACGTCGATTTATGTAACGACCGGTGTGAGGCAAACACACTACATTCACACTAATACACAAAATAAACAAGTGTGACACATTTTAACAGGTACGATAACCGTGTCTTCGTTACAATATATATATATATATATATATGCCACTTACCCAAGAAGAATTCAGTTCCCATAAGTAGAGTTTTCCAGCTCTTAAATAAGTAACAGTTTTTGTGACTTAATGAATATATTTAGCTCACCTTGTCACAGAAATTTTCATGCCATTTAACATATAAAATTAGCAATGGAAATTTACTTATTTTTTGTGGTCACAAAATAGTCTATTTATGTACAATGAGTGCTGGATTATATTACTAACGAATAGAGTAAGAAACAGTAATAAAATTTTTGCTAAAACCGCGCGCACGTGTGTGTGTGTGTGTGTGTGTGTGTGTGTGTGTGTGTGTGTGTGTGTGTGTGTGTGTGTGTGTGTGTGTGTGTGTGTGTGTGTGTGTGTGTGTGTGTTAATGCTTTGTATAAATATATTATTTAGATGTGCACTTATGGTATTATGTATAAATTATGACTTTCTGATGGTTAGGTTCTGGGGTTTGATTTATAATTCCATTGTTCATTCAGCTGATGTCCATTCCATTTCAGCTATATTCAGTCTGTATCCACCCTTATTAAACTTTATTACCCATTTGTTTTTCACAATTTAATTTGGTAAGCTCTCTCATGGAGATGTTCAGAGAGCTGTAGCACTTTTTTCACATCTTCTGCAGTCTTTAATATATTTTTTTGATATTATCCATGTTTTAAATTCTGTATTCTCTTTATCAATGATTCCTATGTTTTGAATTTTTGCTTTTTGTATTGTTAATTCCATATAATATAGTAAAGGGAAGAAATAACTCTTCTTGCTTGTACTGACTTGCCCTCAGTTCCCTGTTGTCTGTCCTAAATATTTCCCCTATTTGTGCTACATCATTCTTCTTTTCAGAAGAGGCCCTTTTCTTTAAATTCACTCATTCCAATGGGACTACAGCCCAAATCGAGCCGTAACCTATCAGGTAACAGGTTCCAGGCATTCTGTTTTAATCTCTCTGTCTCTCTCTCCCCCTCCCTCCACCTGTCTCTATCTCTCTCTCTTGTAACATTTTATTTATTTTAAAACATCGAAATTTCTTAATCTTACCTTTGTGACTTACCTTGATGTCACCCCAAGGTCTTATAGACGAGCTCATGAGCTACAGAAATAGGTTGCTGGATTTTGTGTGGCGTAATAATTACACTAACGCAGGATTATAATTATAAACATCTTATTTTATTCCTAAGACACAAAATGATTTCTTTTGACTTATATGAATATCTTTTACATTCTTTGTGAGACAATTAACACAATTTAAGATTCATTTTTCACAAGTATCCATGTCACTTGAAATTATATTCAAAAACTTACGTTAATAGTTCCGTCAGTGACTTACTTTTTTGTCGTTACGACGCGTTTCAAGACGTATGTCTCGTCATCAGGTGTTTCACTCGATAGGAGAGGTCGTCAATACTACGATGGTTTCAAGACGTATGTCTTATCATCAGGTGTTTCACTCGATAGGAGAGGTCGTCAATACTGCAGTTCCAATCAAACTCACTATATGACGTAGTTATTAGTATCCAAGATAAGATTGAAAACACACGGACTGCTGAGTAAATAACATACAGTAATAACAACAGTGCGGGCTTGACTTCAACGCGGTGCCCACCGGCCGTATATGTTCCGTTCATGTTTGTGTTTTTATGTGTTCGTTTATTTATTTTATTTTAATGTATTGATGACCTCTCTTATCGAGTGAAACTCCTGATGATGAGACATACGTCTTGAAACACGTTGTAACGACAAAAAAGTAAGTCACTGACGAACTATTAACGTAAGTTTTTGAATATAATTAACACAAGTTAAAACTCGACAGTTTTAATTCAACCAAATTTGAATTTGATCAACTAATATACATAGATATTTTAATATTTAGCAAACCAGTACTTCATTTATTTACGTATACATACACTCATTCACTCTCTTTCCATTTAATTATTTTCCACCCCCTTTTAATTTGAGCTCATTTTTGATTATTCTGAGATTTACGAATAAGAGTTTACTGACGTTAAATTCGAGACAGTCATTCATGTTACTTAGCTTTCAGTTGAATTCCGATATGTGCACTACCATGTTGTTCACTTGGTGCTTAGAACTTTCACCAAACTGTTTTTTACGGTTAAATTTTGCAGACCATTGTTAATGACTCACTCGGACATTCTTTACAGTTGTTTTTACATTAAATAAAATAACCTTTTTGTTGGCCGACCTAAATTTTGCTTGAGCACTTGTTTATTGAACTGCGCAGTTCTGGAGTTGAAAGTCGACTGATGAACCAAACTCAGCGTGGGTACGCGCTCCTTTGGGTGTAGCCGGACACGTGGCCACAAACTTGAGCTCTGATTGGTTGTTTCCATCGAATGTTTTATAAGCTCGGCTAAGGAATTTCTTTTATGCTCGATTCTCCGTATTTCAGCTACGGGCTTTTCTGCGAACTCACATTTTTGTACCACACCGTGCCTAGCACTGTGCTATAGGCTGTTCACAAAAGTCACACACTGGGTGGGTAAAAAGTATTACCTAAAATGGTTTGCCACAGATTATTAAACATAAAAAACCTATCCCTTAGATTTGTCCCGTTACACTCTCTCTCCCCCCTTAAAATAAAATTAGGAGTGTTACACTGTCTCTCTTTATCCCAAACTGTGGACAAACTGTCTCTGAATGCTGGACTCACAGTGATCCACTTACCACCGTATCCATGCAGACCTTAATCCAATTGAAGCTACTGTGCTAGGGATGACATCAAAGGGTGAGTAGTGAGTGTTTTTCTTATTCAATGGAAGAGAAAAAACAACTGTGCCTCAAACTTTTTTGAGAATATTCAGTGGAAAAGTGGAGAAAATGCTGTGAGGATGTATATAAAATTGAGGCAAATTACTGGAAGAAGGATTCTGTTATTAAGGAAACTGTAGACAGTTTAATCATTTCACTCATAGTCTATTACGTGAGGCGTGACTAACGGCCTATCTGCCGATTTTGAGTCATTGTCCATGTAATGTTTTGATTCCTTTTGCTATCGCTTCCTAAAAGCTAGAACAAAGTTAAGGAAACATTTTGATCCGCTCTCACCCCTAAAGGGTTGAAAACTACCCCTAAATGGTTAAAAATATGAAACGACATGAGGATGCATTTTGAAGCACTGAAATTGTACTTATAGGTTTTTAAGGGTGCTGATTACGATTCTGATGTCCAAAATTATATTCGACACAAAGGGTAGTTTTTAAAGGGTTGAAGCAGACTATAATCAGGGGGTGTAAGTATTAAACTTCACGAGAATGCCGGTCAAAGCCTCGAAAGTGAGTATCTATAGGTTTTTAGGGGTGCTTATTACGATTTTGACGTCATGGAATACATAGGACACAAGGGGTGGACTTGAAAGGGTTGAAAACCACCCCTAAAAGGTTGAAAACATGAAACAACGCGAGGATGTACTTTGAAGTCCTGAAATTGGGTACCTACAGGTTTTGGGGGTTGATGATTATGATTTTGATGTCAAGGGATACATCCCACATGAGGGTTGGACTTGAAAGGGTTGAAAACATGAAACAACACGAGGATGTACTTTGAAGTCCTGAAATTGGGTACCTACAGGTTTTGGGGGGATGTTTAACCTACAATTTCTTAAACATCACAACATTAATAATATTTAACAAAATATTACAACCCTTGCACAATAACAAACAACTCCGACGCTCAGCTGATGCTCCAAAAAACACTTGTCAGCTGTAAGCAGTGAGCATCAGGTAGCGCACAGGCCTCTTCTGGTCTCCACTAGAGAGTCCGTGTTTTTAGCGGTCGTAATTCAAAATTCAGTCGAAAAAAATATATATTTCATCTATGCTTATAAAATTTAATCAAAGAAAAGTCGAACCATAAACATTATAATATTTTATTGAAATAAATATTTTATTGATATAACGAACCAGCAGTACAGACAGTGACAAATTGCAGCAGATATTCTATTGCTTACAATAGACGTTTAAAAAATAATTTATTTATTATCAAAATACCCTTATACCATATTGGTGTCGGGTTACATCAATATGTGATAAGTACATCAACTACACTCTATATACAAATTGTTTCCATCTTACTCTATCCATTGACAATGTCTTCGCTTCCCTCCAGCCCAAGCCTTTTTCTCTCAAAATGTTTCCCATCATTCCATCCCAAGTCAGTCGCGGTCTTCCTCTCTTCTTTCTCCCCCCTGATTTTGCCTCCCAAACCTGTTTTACCATTCTATCACTATCCATTCTCTGCATGTGTCCCCACCAGCATAGTTGTCTGTGTTCAATGAAATCCAGAATCGATATCACTTCCAGATCCTCTCTTATTTGTGTATTCCTAACTCTGTTCTTCCTTGTTACTCCTACTACTCTCCTAAGATATTTCATTTCTGCCACGTGGATTTTACTTTTTTGGCTTTTGGATAGCACCCACGTCTCACAGCCGTATGTTAAAACCGGTCTATATACTGTTTTATACACACTCATTTTCGTTTTTCTTGATATCTCCTTCTTATTTATAAATCTATTGTTTAATGCATAGTATACTTTTATTGCCTTTTCAATTCTTTCATTTAATGCGGCTTCTTGTTTCCCATTACTGTCTATTATAACCCCTAGATATTTGAATTGTTTGACTTGTTCTATCTTCACTCCTCCAATCTCTATATTTATTATTTTCTCCCCCATTACCATTACCTTTGTTTTGGTCTTATTTATTCTCATCCCTTTTTCCTGGAGAACTTCATTCCATATATTCATATTACCCTGTAACGCCCTTTCACTTGTAGCCATTAGCACTACATCATCCGCAAAAACCTCTTCTAAAAAATAATAATGATATTAAATTTTATTGTCAATTTGAAAAAATTTAGTATAAATTAATAGGCTCTCAGGACCGCACCCGAACATATAATGTACGATAACAAAATCTAATTATTGGAGCGCGTTTACATTTTTGGTCATAACTCGGTCAGTTTTTAAGAAACAAATTTTAAACAAATGCATTTTGTAGGAAATTTAATGAGCTACAACTTTTATCGTGTGCACTATAGTCAAAAACCTACTGTACACTAGATAGTTTGCCTAAAAGTCAAAATTGTTTCACATGATGTCTCCAAAATACACCTTTAAACTGCTGTAACTCATCAAGTTTTAGTCATAAAGGATTTAAAAAAAATTTTTTTTTTAATTGTATAAGCTTTATTTTTGGGCCATATCAATTTTTTGATGAAACGCATTGTTACTGAGATACTTAATAAAAAAGGCGAATTTTGGCAAAAATCGAAAAACTTTTATTTTCTTAAAACATTACGCGTTACTGTACAGCAATACATATATGCATCAAAAAATCTGAGAACATTGCTAATATAATAGACAATCAGAAACTACAGTATCTCGGCTTAATATGCATATTTGACAAAATGGTAGTCGTCCCTTTTTAAATTTCTTGGAAAATATTTGCAGAAATTATATTTTCCGACAAAACTTCGTAATGTTTATCTTATCAGAAATCTTTCTACAAAAACTTGAACAAATAATAAATATAATAAAATTATATAACAAATATAATAAATAAAAATAATTCAATTATTGTTAAAATTATATTATAATAATATAACATCCTATCACCCATTAGGATGTTTCTTTAGATACGTTGATGATACTCTGTACATTTTCCAAAACAATGGTATAAATATAAATAAAACATTCAACTCAACAAATGATTTACATTCCAAAATAAAATTCACATTAGAAGGTGCATCTAATAATAAATTAAATTATTTAGACATAACAATAAAGAAAAATAAAACAGATTTTGAATAGTTGTCTTGATTATTCATCACTTCTTTCACAGCACTAACACTTATCTAAAAATGAAACTTTTTCTTGTGAACTTACTGTTTATTCTCTTCTTGTCGAACGCGTTTCGGCGTGCGTATTCGCCTTCTTCAGCTTAGAGACAGACTGCCATCATTTAGTAACGGTTGTTGTGTGGAATGTGTAGTGGGGGTGGTGCGTGGAGGAAGGGGATTGGCGCGGGGATTTAATTTAATGTTTGTTTTTTGTATAATTGTGTCAAAAAGTGTATGTGATTTATATTGTAATTGATCGTTAAGTATGTCGTTTGGTTGTGTTGTGTGGTGTTTATATATTTCGTATTGTTCAGTTGTGTTGAGTTTTCGACCTTTGGGTAAGTAATATAAAATTTCATGATTAGTGTCTATGTTGGTGTAACTGTGGTTTTCTGTGTGTATGTGTGTGGCAAATGTGGAGTTGTTGGTTAAAGCTTTTAAGTGTTCAATAATACAAACGCAGACATAGACAAATATAACAAAACAGGTGTTTACAAATTAAATTGTAATGACTGCAATAGTTTCTACATAGGCCAGACGGGAAGATCCTTTTCATCCCGTTATTCTGAACACTTAAAAGCTTTAACCAACAACAATATACACTCCGCATTTGCCACACACATACACACAGAAAACCACAGTTACACCAACATAGACACTAATCTTGAAATTTTACATTACTTACCCAAAGGTCGAAAACTCAACAGAACTGAACAATACGAAATATATAAACACCACACAACACAACCAAACGACATACTTAACGATCAATTACAATATAAATCACATACACTTTTTGACACAATTATACAAAAAACAAACATTAAATTGAATCCCCGCGCCAATCCCCTTCCTCCACGCACCACCCCCACTACACATTCCACACAACAACCGTTACTAAATGATGGCAGTCTGTCTCTAAGCTGAAGAAGGCGAATACGTACGCCGAAACGCGTTCGACGAGAAGAGAATAAACAGTAAGTTCACAAGAAAAAGTTTCATTTTCAGATTTTGAATACTCATAAAGGAAACCTTTTCAAACTGATTTAGTAATAACCAAATAATTCTAACCATCCTCCCCAACATAAAATGGCAGTATTTAATTCCATGATTTACCAAATGATTAGGATCCCACTAACTGACAAAGAAAGAAATATTATCCAACAAATAGCAATTATAAATGGATACAAAATAAAAACTATCAACCAATTAGAAAATGAAACATAAACTGACCAATCAAATTGCCCATAACACTACATCTAAAAAAATTCACCTAATAATAATGATATAAAATATATGACCTTTATTTATTATGGAATATAACACAGATATGCAATAACCATTTGATATTGCATAATTTCATCAGATTGTCTACTTTCATTTTCAAGTTGAAAAACTGCCATGTCACTACCGTTATTTACATATGTATTTAATGGACGTTACAGTATTCAGCGTTAATATGCGCTTGGAACATATTTGAAAGTAGTGGAGTGTGAGGTACAATCCATCTGTTGTCTACTTTGGTATCCTGATATTGATTATCCACCCTCATTTGAATAGTAGCCATATAACCTCCATGCTTGCTTGGTAAATGGTTGCTTTTCAAAGTTTTGCAGCTTTTCAGAACGCTGTGCTACACTACCTTGAAGATTATTTACAGAACCAAGAGCTTGTTGCCATCTATTCTGTAGTTTAAACTCATTTTGGGTATTTACATATGTCTCAACATATGTTCAATGGAAGTCTGGTAATTCTCAGAATATGGTTTCTATTGGAGCCTTAGGAGGAGATCTTGAAACCAAAGAACACCTTCTAAAAGCGTTTTCCATAAGCGATAGTTCCCCCCCTAGAATCCATGGGGCCAGCCTCCGTAGAGGGTGCATTTACCAGACAATGCCTTGCCTACCACCTAGGGTAGACTTTCAATATTTCGTTTTTGTCCATTGCTTATACTTTTTTTTTGTTTATAAGAGAAATTAGAATGAAAAAGGAAAGACACCGTAGTCCTTGAGTACTCTAATAGCATCGGCATCAGAAAAGAACAAGATTCAGTCAAGAGAGACTAGACAGGAAAGATTAAAGGAAGGGATCTCACCCAAGACAAGTTAAAGCAAAGTGATAATCCAGCTAAGGCACATCAGGATCGGGACCATGTACATGGAACTGGAGGCTACCTACACAATCTCAGTGTGGAGCTACTTGGCAAAGATCTATAAGCAGAAGCTAAGGTCTCTCCTGAACCGAGTTTGCATTGTGCCTGCCATCTGAAAGTCCTAGGTGCCCATTCTCCGAGCACCAGTATACAGATACTTTCCCAAAAGTTCTACCACAGCTGTGCCCATTTCCAGGGCAATTCCCTCATTAGTGCCCTCAGTAAACATCTGTGCCAAGTGAATCTTGGACCCAGTCTCAGTAAACACTGACTATGAATTAGACCATGTCTTGTAAAGTTATTTTACTCTTTACCTTTTAAATTGTTCACTGTTTACTTATCAAACATATACCACAGCTGGCCGGACGCCATGTTGCCAACTTCTGAATTCATACTTACTTACTTCCCGGATAGCCAGAATTCATTAGATGAACCCAAGAGAGCAAAAGGGGAGTTATTTTCAATAAACCCTAAAAATTTATAGTACCTTCTTTTTATTCATACTAAGGAAAATTTCTTTTTATTCATTGTACTTCTTTCTTAATTTTTCTTTTACAAAATGGCCAAAATGACTGACCACACAATAGTAAATTATATGCAATTTCCACCGTTTAGGATTACATCATATCATTAATACAAAAATGTTTAATACAAAATGAAATTAACACAAAAAACTTTCTATGCGAACCAGTGCTTCTTTTTAATTATAGATGTGAGTATACATTCTCACTTTAATATGCCCCACCCTATTACCGAGATCTCTTATGGTTTTAAGTGCACTTTCATGATTTTATGAATTTTGTTGCCTTTCTTTCTCCCTCTAAAATTTCTTTCTTTATGATTATGACCAATTTATTTACCCCCAGATTACTTATCTGTCTTTTGGTAGATCCACGCCAAGCCATCTTGTTTTTCACTATACCGATTATTCCACGCACATCGCTTCAATTTTGAATTTAGTTTATCTGTTAATATAGTTTACGTCACACTACTTTTGACTAAAAACTTCTCACATTTTACGTTTTAAGCTGTGGGCGCGCCCGAAATTCGTCCACGGACTTTTACACGGCCGTACGGCACAAGGTGTAACTCAGATCTGGGGCTGAAGCACTGCGCTCTTCTGGTTTTGTGGAACGTTGATCATGTGGTACTCCCTCGCTACCAAAAGTTCTCAACCTGGGTGAAGTTTAAGGCTTGGTGATGCATAACCCACATTCCTTCTTGACGTAATTTGGGCTTGGCTTGTGGCGAGTCTAAAAATAGCTTTTAATTCACTGAATGACACCCAAACTGGCCTCTCGCTTGTCGTTTTATTAAAATCACATTCAAAATTTAATACTCTCAACACCCTTTTCCCCAAGTTATATTCTATTATGGTCTGTACCATTACAGTCTTAATTGAAACCCCACAGCCAATAGCAGGCAATGAGAGAGAGACTCATGGTGACTCCTGAGAATGTTCCTCTTGACTGTTTTTGAAAAGCAGTGACAGAAGCCACTGTCAACTCATGTTCTGTTGAACTCTCCATAACTACTGAATTTATCACAAAGATTTTTATAGATTTTTCTTTTTTATTACTAGTTCTGACATTATGAGATTGTGTGTGTGCGCACGTGCGCACACACGTGTGCTTCAAATTTCCTGTGAATGTCAATCTTATTACTGATATGTGCAAGAAATAATTATGTTTTTTGTGTTTGCAGTAACCGTTTACATATTTTATTATCAGAAAAGACAGAAGTACATCTTCCATTATGTGAAATAAACCACAACCATAATCTTCACTCAACATTGCGGAAATTTATGGTGGTAAGTCGCTCACTTTAATCACAGACTTGGTATTATTGAACAATTCATTTGTGTAAAAACTCATATTCAGTTAACAATCCTGGAAAATGGATCAAATTTGCAGTCACACTGTTTATTCTTAATCATATTAGTGTCTTGCAAATCACTAATCTTATTATGTATGTTATATGCGTTTTATTTATTTAGCCATTCTCATATATAAAATGAGGGTAAATTTAGTTCAGTACTGAATGATTGTTTTTGATATCGTTAAATGATATCTTTCATAAATGAGTTTCCCAATGCTCTGAACTAGCTCAACATCAATACACTGAACTACAGACTATCAAATGGGACTGCCTTTTTTCTTTGTCATTGCTTTTTCATGTGTAGGCTTCATTGACAGTTCCTAACCTCAGAGTTGGCCAGGGTTGGCCCATATCCCTTCTTCTTCTGTACTATATGAAAAAATCTTCACAACATGCTGTGTCTATTCTATCCATCATTTTTTTTTAATAAGTTATGCTTCCAAGCTTATCATTTCTAATGCTAGTGTTTTATAATTGCACACTCTTCCATTCTCGGACTCCCTTGTACTGACTAATGGAACTTCCCTTATGCGACTTGCAAAGCACTTCAGTCCATCTTTCTTGTAACACTATGGATACATCAGTGGCCTTGTTGAATGTGTATTGTACCATCTTCCAGAACATTTTCTTACTATTTGTTCGTTTGTGCCAGATTCATTACAATTTATTCACTTTAATGGCCAAGTATTTATCTTCATCACAAGTCAGATCACAATATAGTATGGATTGAAGTATGGATATTGTAATAAACGAAATGCATCGTGTGTATATAATAATAATATTTGTTTGTGTAGTATGTTGATTTTTGTTATCGAAAAATTCGAATAGTTCGCCGCCTGGCTTGTGACTGATTCTCGTGTGAGTGGGGGAATACTTGTTGCCAACTTGAATTAGTGTTGGTTATGTCAACCCACTGCTAGCAAACAAAACATACATAATATATTCTACAAATAAATACTGGACAGTTTGTTATCAGTACGCACTTTTTTATTATACTTTTGCTTGTTAATTATCGTTAAAGCTTCATGAAAATAATGACTGTTATAATAAAAGTTTTAGCCTCGGCAATATAATCTCTCGCTCAGCATAGCGCTGGGTTGGCAGTGCAATGTTTACAAATGACTCTGGTTATTATTTCACAAAATAAATCTGCCAAGTGGGTTCTTTTAAGTACGAAACAGAGGTTTACATAACAAGATAACAAAATTAGAACATATAATTAAAAGTTTGTGATCATTAATATTATACAAGGTTTGTTATAAATTGAATATTGTGGTGTTGAAGTGTGACAGCGTCTTTGTGTAACATAGGTTATCATGTGTTCATTCAATGCTTACAAAGTTATTTCTTTGGTTTATTAATCCTTGAAAATATTCAGTTATAGTGAGAGTTTTATTTTTATAGTTAAAATTTTGGAAAGAGAATTTGTTTTATAATGATAATCAAATAACTTCAGCAATACTCAACGTTAGTAGTTATGATGGGCATAGTCATTCGTCCATATGAAGTAATGTGTCAATGTAGATTCTTCCTACTTCTGATCTTGGGTTCAAAATTGGGTTGTCATCTTCTTCAGATTGGATTACTAGTATTCTCCGGTCATCTGGATTAATTTCGGCTGGTCCTTGGTAGATATTGGTTGTAAAGGCCTCTCATCTGATGTACTGCTATTCCTTCTCCAAATTATGGGCACTTGTATGTTTTTTCTAATGAAAATTTGGGCCCTTCATCGCGTGGCGTCTCTTCAGTTTGGCATCACTACATAAAGTCATTGTTCCTAACTGAATTTTGTCAATATTCGGTTGTTGTCATGGTTACTCAAAGTTTTTTGATTGGCTGAAATTGGTTAATTATTATTTGAATTTGTATTCAAACTGGTTACAGATCTTCTAAATGTAATTAATCTTCAGTACTCCCTTTTTAGTAGTAAATATTATCACCACTGTTCATATTTTTGCTCAAGGATTAATTTGACATCCAATATTATAGTGTTCACTTAGGTATCAACATTTTGACAGTTTTTTGAATCTTACTTAATTATACTGTTTTCTCAATTTACATTATTATCATAATATTTCTGTCTTATAATGATTTTCTATTTGTATTTCATAGTTTATGTGGTTTAGTCTTCCTAATGTCAGTGTTTAATTCTATAAATTGAAGTTTTTTGGTAGTTGACAGTTTGGAATTTGCATAGGCTTAAACAGCAATTGACTGTTTTCCTTGTAATGGGTTATGATTGTTTGAATACAAGATTTTGTTTATTTATTCAATGTTTAAGTCGGTTCTTGTAATTGCGTATAATTTTATTGTTTCCCTATTATGTGGTTCAGTCTTCCTAATGTCAGTGTTTAATTCTATATATTGAAGTTTTTTGGTAGTTGACAGTTTGGAATTTGCATAGGCTTAAACAGCAATTGACTATTTTCCTTGTAATGGGTTATAATTGTTTGAATACCAGATTTTGTTTATTTATTCAATGTTTAAGTCGGTTCTTGTAATTGCGTATAATTTTATTGTTTCCCTATATTAACTTGTCTACTGTGATAATTCATTTTTGGTGTCATTGTATTTGAATGTATGGTTTGTTTCTTGTTTACTGGTGTCTGTTGGTTTTTAAAATCTTATTTCTTATAACATATAGCATAACATCTAATGGTTTTAACTATTCTCATAGCCATAATTCTTATCATTTAAACATAATTATTGGAACATAAACCTTAGTCATTAAAACACAATTCTTATCCATTTAAACATAATTATTTGAGACATATTATTCACTCATACTCTTCATCTCCCCATACTCTTTGACAAATTATAATTATTACTTGACATAAAAAATAAAGACATAGACATGAATTAATTATTAATACAATGGTATATTGTTATGACTAACTCTAAATGACATTAAGCCATAACTGACTTTTCAACAACTGTTTATTATCTAACGTTAATATCTTGTTTTTATTATTATCAGTTTGTCATGAAAAATATTCTCTAATGTATCATTTTAAATTAATGATATTGGATTCTTATTCCTGTGAATAAACTCATATATCTTGGTGTATTAACACACTGATAGTCATTCGTTCTTGAATACATGATTAACAATACTAATTAACAACTTATTCCCTAATATTAAGACTTGCAAACTAAAATGTGGCAAGTAGTAAGTACTACTATTATCTAAAATCTACTTATTATCTAGTCTGTTACACTTTGCTTCATTTTGTTTTTAATACACTTGTGTTCACTGGATAATTGCTATTAAGTGTCACAGTCCTTTCTGTGACTAGCCATTATCAGCCTTCACTTATTATTTTACCACTCACTGATGGTCTTCGATCACTCTTAACTCTTTACTAATGGTTTCAACACTGATTATTTGGTGTCAATCCCTATCAATAGGGTTCTGTTTAATTTGGGGTTTTCACACTGAGCCATTCCACATCAAATCAACGCAGGGTATAAACCTGACCATCTCAAAATTTGATGAAATTTGGTATGTAGGTAGTCCTCATGGAGATTAATAAAAATACAATTTTTTTTTCAAATATCTCAAACGGTTTAGAAATTACGGCTATGTAAATTTTCAAAAAACGGCCAAAAACGCACGTCCGACATATTTTGAAATCACCTAATTAAGCTAGAGAGATGGGAGTGGTGTTATTTTACTCAGTTTTTCATGCAGTTTTCAATGATATACAGCACAACATACCTTTTCATAAAAAGTTTTTTTGTAAACACAAAATCAAAATTTTAAATTTAATTTTCTCAAAAAGTGCATTTTTGAAAATTTTTTAAAAATTCCTACAAATAGTTTAGACCTTTGGTAAGTGATTCTCGAAATTTCAAAGTGGGAGGCTAATGGGTTCATAGTTAAATAATAATTTAAAAAAAGAGCGTTTTATAAAACTGATAGTAGGCCTAGATATTAAAACATATTTCATTACTATATTAAATTATTTATACACTTTACATTAAATCTTTAACACTTACATCTTTAGCAAAATTTTATGTAGAACTTGATGATAGAGCTTGTGAAGTTGTTGTGGCTTCTTCAGGTGTTATTACATAAATCCTTCCAGTAGGAGTTGTAGGATCAACTTTGCTAAGCACGTCTGTCAGTGATATCCCCAATACGTCCGGCTTCCTTGGATATGAAAATGATGATGAAGGGCCAGCAGGATGTAGAAATGTCACTTTTAGTTCATCCTCTTCTTCATTCTTCTCCAACACATATGCCAGCCACCACTTTTGGTCATATACGGCCGTTATATAACCGCTTACTTCTGACATTTGTAGTTTTTCTGAGGATTTTTGGATGATCACTGTTCCTTCTGTTGTATCTTCAGAGAATATTTTTACACAAATCTTTGATACGCTTGAATGAACAGGTATATAAGCATGATACTGTTGAGTTCCCTTAATAGTTACTGCTTGGCTGAAACGGTCATTCAGAAATGTTTCGGACTCAACATACTCATCTTGTGTGGAGAAGGTGAAATTAATTCCAGATAAATTTTCAACTGCCCATTCATAAAGTTGGATAGGTGTTAAATTTGGTTGTCATATGGACGTTGCAGGCTTGCTCTTGCAGCAAGTCTCTTGACTGAGCCCCCAACCCCATCACTGTGATGGTACAATCATGGTACATTTATAATTAACTTTAAACATGGTAAATAGAACATAACTATTGTATTTTTCTATTTTTGTCATACTAAACCCAACCTTAAACACCCGATACGAATATACCGTGAGTGGAGTGTATAACAATATTTGTCAGGATTTGAACCAATTCATAGCAAAAACTGTGAAACATCACAAAAAACAGTGTGCAGTTATTGCGATAAGCAAGCCGAACCTTAATTACGTCAGAGGCGGAGAATGTGTTGACATCAACAACGACGCTGTCAACAGTTTTAACAATGGGATTGTGACGTAAGTTCACCCCACTTCCGCAAAATCTAACAAAGATTCTTGATCATTTCGTCTGCAGCTGTGATCAATGCCGGCCGGCAACCCATTCACTTACGGGTGAATTTTAACTTTTTAGACCACCGTAGGTGGTTAATAAACAATGTAAATATATTCAAAATGTACTAAGGAAAATTAGACAGTTCGGCTTTGTGTAGGCGTCCTCGGCCGATGAATCGTCCATAAAGATCGGTGTATAGAATCAGTCCCACGACGGTGGGTTACGTAGGTCGACACGACAGTGCCCCGTCAGACGCCGTAAAATTATACCGATTGTGCCGATGTCGGGACGATGCTAGAAGTGCGAGGAGGCCGACACGAAATGGGTGAGAACGTTCCTTGTGTATTTTAAATCCTTATTTCATTATTTCCCAGTATAAAATTTTGTTGCAGAAATCAATTATTTAAAATTTCAATTATTTATAAGGAGCTCCAACATTAATATATTATACCATGAGTGTGAAAGAGAGAGAGAGGTTGAGTGTGTGTGTTATAATTTCTAAGTGCTGGGTTGTGCGGAAATCTATATAAAAATGTTTATCATATCTATATCATAATTAGCTAAGACAACACATTTTTTGATATATGTAAGGATTTTGGAGGGTAAATTGATTCTTGAAACGCCCATGGCAATATGTGGGTCATATATATTTCACTATGTAGTAACTATCACTTTAAATACTAATAAAATACTTTATATATGTTATTTGGTGTATGTTTTTATTTCAGGTAAATTGTTTCACTAAACTGGTTCGTGTTACACGAATTCTGGCCCTAAAAGTAGATTTCGATCATGTTACCTTTTACAAACATGGCGACCGAGATTATTTACTAGTATAGACGAAAATACATTTTTCACTATAAGTAATAAAACGATAAAAGTAAAAGATTACAATTGGCGCGTGCCGAACATGGACTCGACATAAAATGAAATTTATGGAGAGTACACCTACTGGTATGTGAAACAGTTACTTGAAATAATAGCGTAATAGTTCGCAAAGCGTGCGTAAGGTAAGGTTACAATTTTAGGTTATAAACAAATATGTTTTAGTAACCTAAAATAAAACAACATGAGTACTAGTGACAATATTGTAATAGAAACCAGTACCTCTGATATAAATTTAAATAGAGAAATGGAGGTTCAATTAAACCCAATTAGTCAGACTGATGAGGCAAATACGCCTGGGCCTGCAGAGATAACGAAAACTGACACATCCATTTACACTATTACAAATAACAAACCCGATGGTACTGCTCTTATGATACAACTTTTATTAAACAAATTTGATGAAAAATTCGATAAATTTGATATCCAGTTCAATGAACTAAGGAATGAAATAAAATTAGGTCATAATCACCTTATTAAGAAATGTGACAAGCTCATCACAAAACTAGATGAGAATTTAAATTTGGTAGAAAGTCAATTAGAAAGCCAGAAAGTAAATAGGAGTACCCAGCAAAATGCTGTACTGGATAACAACATATTTAAAAATAATAATTCAAATAATGAATGTACAGATAACTCAAATATTACAAGTAGTAAGATTGTGGTGTTAGAAAAGGATAAAAATGATAATGAAAGTATAATTAGTGAAAATGAAATGTTTGAATTTATTAAGTCAGAAAGAAAGTTGAGAGAAAGTATTTTAGTACAAGGAGTGCAGGGGGTAGAATTTTCTTTTGATGTATTAGGGGGTGAAGAAAAATCTTCACGAATTTTTTATAAGGATAAGAGTTCCTTAAATTTATATTTGGGAGACGAAAGGTCTACAAATAAAGTTACTTTATGTTTTTGTGTACCTAATAAGTGGTGCACTTATGTTAGGGATAATTTTATGTTAGGGACCCCTGCATATTTGGAGAGAGAAAGTGTATTTTGGTGTTATGGAGAGAAATGTATTAAGAGAGAAAGTATAGAGAGATATTGTGAGAGTAAGAAAGTAATAGAAATATTTAAAGTAAACAGAAATTACAGACAATTGTTAGAAAGGTTAGGGTTAGATGTGGTATATGAAAATGATGAATACTTACCTGATAATAACAATAAATTGGAAATAACAAGAAATGAGAATAAAGACATTAGGTACTTACCTGTGGTGGAATATTATGGGGATAATTATGGTATAAACCGATTAATGACATATGATACTGAGATAAACGGAACCCTACTTGATTGTGACTGGAAATATTTGGTTAATAACAATTTCATAAAGGAATATGAATATAATGTAGCTAGTAATAAAATCTATTTATTAAATAAGCAATTAAATAGACCTAAGATTCGTGTGTTGTTCAATGATGGTGGATAGACTGTTTTAATTGTGTATGAACATTAAAAATAAATATGTGAACTGTGATATTGAATTGGACTGCTATGAACTGAGTTTGGTATATAACAAGATAATGAGTTGGAGTGTATATTTTTCATTGTTTTATATGTATTTATCTATCCATGTATTTTTGATATGTATTATGTATTACAGGTACACCAATATGTATTATTATATATTTTAATAACATGTTTAATAATAATATTTTTTTAAAAAAACAATTGAATTCTTTAAGTAATTAGTCTTTATTAAATTGTAGTACAAAAGAAAAGTGTACTAACTTAGTAACTTTATAAATTGTGAATTATCATAGAAAGTTTTATTAAATTATTAATTAATTTGTATTGAAGGTAATTACTGATGAATAATAATAATGTTTAAGTAAGAATATATATTTGAATTTTGAAAAGAGGTATTATTATAAGTAGGTAAGAGAGGAATTTTATAAGAGAACTGTCAATGATTACAGTAAGTGTTTAAACAGGAATAGAGCCTGGGTATAGATAAAATGCAGGTGAGTTTAATTAAGGAAAATGGAGTTAGAAAGATAAGAATTTTTAAGAAAATACAAAGAGAATTATTAGATATTTAGGGACACAGTAGTTAGTGATTATTTGTAGAGAAGGTGTTTAAGTAAAGGTATAAACATATAATTATTGTTGATGAATTCTGTAGTGGGGGTGAGGTGATAAAGAGTAGCCAACCAATAGTGTTGTGGCAGGTAATAGCGTAGTTTAATGGAGTGTTTGCCGAATTATTTTGGAAGGGCAAAATAATATGGATGTATATAGCCAGTTAGGGAACACCCAACTCATTGCAAAGACGAGCGGTGCCATAGGATTTAAATGAAATTAGTAATGAAGTTTATAATTGAGATATTGGTGTCATGATAGGTAAATTTGATGGTCGGTTAGAAGAAGGTGAGTAAGATTATAAAAAATAGAAGTATAGTGAATACAGGAGTCACCCAGACTAAACAATGATAGAAGGTGAAAGGTTAGGTAGGTAGAAAGTTCAGAGTATAGAGGAAGTAAGAAGTGAATAATGAAATAATAATAATAATGTAGTATGAATACTAATAATAAATTTGAAATAAATATTAATAATTAAAAATAATAAAATTGATGTCTAATTAATGACTTAACTGAAATTGTAATTTTATAATTAAATGCAATTTAGTTAGAATATGCAAATCAAGATTAAAAATGAATAATTTATTTTAATGTATTAAATGTATTAATGTGTAATTATTATGTAAAATGTATTATGTATTTGTTATAAAGTTTTTAACATTAGGTTATAACATGGAAATAATGTGTAGGAAGAAAAAAAAAATATATATATATATATAATTGGCGCTGTTAATAGCCAGATTATTAACTGTTAATAATAATAATAATAATAATTTGTTGTTGTTTTATCATTCAATAAAAGGTATAAATAAATCCTGTAAACTTCGTTATCCTGTAAAAATATACAGAGTTATTGATTTTTCTTAATTTGTTTTTCTCCATGTTTGGGAGATATATAATGTGTAATTTTCCTATTTTCAATTAGATTTTAAATTTTATTATATCAAGGTTTATGTTACAATTACAGTAATTGTAAAAGAAAGAAGATAAATATTATCGATAGGAATCGAAACCATTTATCAATTCAGGGTTTGTAATATGAAGAAGGGAAATTCTTTCTAATTCTTGAATAAATATAACTTTTATAAATATATTAAGCCAACCCAGTGCTTATTGGCACAAACCAGCACTTAGCTAAGGGGAACCAGATCAGTTGAGGATGGAGTGATTTACTAAGCCACTATTTTAATATTTATTATGTATTGTTTCAGTGTTTGGTGATATGACAGCGGTCCTGAGCTGGCCAACGCGTCAGAGCAGGGGCGTTAAGAGCCTAAGTGGCCTTATGGTGTTGGGATCTCGTAGGAGAAGTCCAGTAAGGTCATGTAGGTACGGTCATCATCACCAGACCAAGGGTGAGTTGTTGTTATTTTTTATGTAAATTTGTAAGGGGGTTGTGGCGACTTGTCCTGGCTGATCCCTTTAGGAAGTATGAAAGGGTCAGTGAAAGTTTGTGTGCTTCGACACACAATCTTTCATTGAGGGGGTTTTGTGATGGTACAATCATGGTACATTTATAATTAACTTTAAATATGGTAAATAGAACATAACTATTGTATTTTTCTATTTTTGTCATACTAAACCCAACCTTAAACACCCGATACGAATATACCGTGAGTGGAGTGTATAACAATATTTGTCAGGATTTGAACCAATTCATAGCAAAAACTGTGAAACATCACAAAAAACAGTGTGCAGTTATTGCGATAAGCAAGCCGAACCTTAATTACGTCAGAGGCGGAGAATGTGTTGACATCAACAACGACGCTGTCAACAGTTCGTAAGTTCACCCCACTTCCACAAAATCTAACAAAGATTCTTGGTCATTTCGTCTGCAGCTGTGATCAACTCCGGCCGGCAACCCATTCACTTACGGGTGAATTTTAACTTTTTAGACCACCGTAGGTGGTTAATAAACAATGTAAATATATTCAAAATGTACTAAGGAAAATTAGACAGTTCGGCTTTGTGTAGGCGTCCTCGGCCGATGAATCGTCCATAAAGATCGGTGTATAGAATCGGTCCCACGACGGTGGGTTACGTAGGTCGACACGACAGTGCCCCGTCAGACGCCGTAAAATTATACCGATTGTGCCGATGTCGGGACGATGTTAGAAGTGCGAGGAGGCCGACACGAAATGGGTGAGAACGTTCCTTGTGTATTTTAAATCCTTATTTCATTATTTCCCAGTATAAAATTTTGTTGCAGAAATCAATTATTTAAAATTTCAATTATTTATAAGGAGCTCCAACATTAATATATTATACCATGAGTGTGAAAGAGAGAGAGAGGTTGAGTGTGTGTGTTATAATTTCTAAGTGCTGGGTTGTGCGGAAATCTATATAAAAATGTTTATCATATCTATATCATAATTAGCTAAGACAACACATTTTTTGATATATGTAAGGATTTTGGAGGGTAAATTGATTCTTGAAACGCCCATGGCAATATGTGGGTCATATATATTTCACTATGTAGTAACTATCACTTTAAATACTAATAAAATACTTTATATATGTTATTTGGTGTATGTTTTTATTTCAGGTAAATTGTTTCACTAAACTGGTTCGTGTTACACGAATTCTGGCCCTAAAAGTAGATTTCGATCATGTTACCTTTTACAAACATGGCGACCGAGATTATTTACTAGTATAGACGAAAATACATTTTTCACTATAAGTAATAAAACGATAAAAGTAAAAGATTACATCACATGGTCCTTTCCCATGTGCAGTTGCGGAAAAATGCCATTCAGCCTCTACACCAAAGTCTTGCTTGTGATAACATAAATTGATAAAATTTTTCTTATTTTTATACTGTGCAGCACACCCATCTGAGTCATAAAAAATCTTTTTTGGCACTGTTTGAAACTTTGTTGTCATGAACTCGACAAGTTTTTTTTGGAATGTATACACAGAAACAGTGTTATGCTCTAAACAAGGTGAAATTACAACAAAACTTGAGTGTTTAATTTTATCATCTCTGTAATAAATCACAAAAGGGTTTATTGTCACATGTTCGCTTGCCCAGTGATAACTTTGAGCTTCGTCCTGAACGACAATGTTATAGTTTTCAGAGAAATCTAAGTTTACTACAAACTCTGACTCTTTAAATTTTCTTTTTTGTCATTAATGAATGAAGACTGCTGCTTTGCAATAAAATCATGTTTGATTAAGAGAGTCAGTTTGTCACAAAAAACATTTATAAAATCTTCATTAGATTTCTGTAAAGTTTCAAGGTTGCAACGATCAACAGACACCCACTGACGATAGGTGACATTTTCTATAAGATTTTCTTCAAAAGCGTCTTCAATGATTTTGCGAATTGGGGCAACACCAGGGCATTCTCTACATTCACTCATATAGCAATTAATGTTTGGTGGATTACACAGCATTTTTGCCAAACAGTGTTTATATGTATTTAGTTGTCTATTTGTCAAAGCTCCTAATTTTGTCTTTTCTATCATTAACTTTACGTTCTGGTGAATTGTGCATACACAAACTGCATGTGTGCCACTTTGGCCTGCCAATATGCAATGCTTTGGTCGAAGTTCAGCAAATTTTGAAAAACCTATTGTAATATCTGAGAATTTTTCCTTAAACAATGAGTAAGCCTCCTTAAGATTACACAAAATTAGTCGTTTTGACATTTTTGTTTTAATTCCATTCGAGTCAACTACAGTCATACAGTCCTTAATACCGGGCATTATTCTGCTGATTTCATCATTTTCATAAAATGACTTAACAGTATCAACAATAGCTTTTGAAAGGGCCTTTCCAGGCTTTGGGTTAGGGCTTTCTAAAATACCCTTTTCTTTTAACACTTTTTTTTGCCTGTCTCACCATATAATCTGGTGCATTAAATTCCCGCATTATTTTTCTAATACCCCATTTTTCTGGGAGACAGGTAAGTATCATTAACTTCTTAACTCTATTTGTTGAATTAGAAAAATTTTCTTTAAGGTTTTGTAAAATTAACTCATCTAGATTCTCATCATCACTAGATGAATCTTCAAAAAAGAGTTTACGCTTCAATGCAGAGTTAATCTTTTTTACTTTCTTTGTAGCATACTGCTTAGATTGAATTTTTTTAACGTTAATAGGAGACTCTTCTAGTTCCACAATAGAAGTATTCAATTGTTCAATGACAATTTTTGATTCTAAAGAAAAGGTTGGGTCTTCTGGCTCAGAACTGCATTCCTCGCTAATGTCGATTGAATAACAAGGCAGGCCAGAGGGACCAGGTTGATTTGTATTGTCTACCTTTAACTTTCCGATATCTTTTCTACAAAGATCACAAATTTTAGCTTCTTTAGGTATTTCAGGAAATAAACTAAAGATCCATGATGTTACATTCTCAGTCTCTTTTTATCCCTAATTGTGTGATTAATTTTGTTTAATGGGTTAAAACATTGTAATCTAATGAATTTTAATTCGCTTTCCATTATCTTTAATTTATTGCTTTAAATACTTTTTTAAGTTTTATAAAAAGATCATCTCACAAAAATCATAGTTTTTAAATTATATTTTTCATTGTGTATATCAAAGAGCTTCAATAAATATTTAATTTATCATGTAGTACTTACAACATAATCTTTTTTGAAACATCACCAAATAAATATTTTTAAAAACTTACTACAAATTTATTACTTTATAGATAAACACTCTAATATAACTTAGACAAAATACTTTAAAAACTGTTTGAAACCACAAAAGATTTTTCACTTAAACACAGATATAATGTACTGACATCCTACTCATACCAACTGCAGTCACAGACTAATGATAAATTGCACAGACAGAAGAGGGAATTGAGTGAGCCTGTCTCAACTTGTCTGTGAGAGCTTGCTTGTCAGCACATGAAACACTCAAACAGTAGGCCTACCTACTATGAGTCACCTTTCATGTCACAACATGATGAATAATCTACAACAGACCACTGCTGATTGTTATTTTAGTGACTTTATCCTTTGCATCCTGACACAAAATGCATAAAGTAAATTATAAAAACTATTTCTCATTTAATTTTGAAAAACTTACTGAGTAAATAATAAGACTAAAATGACTAAATTGTGGACATAATTTGTCTTAAAGACAGCCCCCCTTGGCACAGAATTATGGTAATAATCACCATTGTAATACATTATGTAAAGGTACATAGTATTAAAATTATGCATCAGTTTTATAAAACGCTCTTTTTTAAAATTATTATTTAACTATGAACCCATTAGCCTCCCACTTTGAAATTTCGAGAATCACTTACCAAAGGTTTAAACTATTTATAGGACTTTTTAAAAAATTTTCAAAAATGCACTTTTTGAGAAAATTAAATTTAAAATTTTGATTTTGTGTTTACAAAAAAACTTTTTATGAAAAGGTATGTTGTGCTGTATATCAATGCCAACTGCATGAAAAACTGAGTAAAATAACACCACTCCCATCTCTCTAGCTCAATTAGGAGAGCAGCTGTGGTAATTTCAAAATATGTCGGACGTGCGTTTTTGGCCGTTTTTTGAAAACTTTACATAGCCATAATTTCTAAACCGTTTGAGATATTTGAAAAAAAATTTGTATTTTTATTAATCTCCATGTGGACTACCTACATACCAAATTTCATCAAATTCTGAGATAGTCAGGTAAAATTTTTAATTTTAGCGCGTTGATTTGATACGGAATGACCCCACTATCACTTTGCACTTTATATGTTTAACTTAAGTGTTACTAGTGGGTATTACCTAATTTTAAATTCTCTTTCTCACTCTACTATGTTCACTATTTCTCTAACTCTCTACCTCTCACTTTACAAGGTTTAATTATAATATTAACAAGTTCATGTTGGTTTATTGTATCACAAATATGTTAGTATTGTGCTAATGTGATTTGTCATAGTTTACTCTATCTGTTTGGGGTTTACTGTGCCCTTCTATATTTTAATTACTTAATAATTAGTATCTTTAGTTTGTCTGTCCTTACAATTATTAATGTGATATACAATTTTCTTTGGTTTAATACAAGTTTGGTGTTCTTTCTTAGTTCATTTTCTTTTGTCATACATTATCCGTCACTTCCTTAGTGTTGTGGCTGATTATGTCACTATACTTATAGGTTAATTGTCTTTTAGTCACTATTCTTCTTATTTACACTTGTGTTGGTGCGATGGCTATTTCTATTCTATTTGTAGTTGTCATCATCAGGTTGTTCTTGGTCCTTTGGGGCTAGTTCTACTCTCTAACTTACCATCTATTGGGCTATTCGGGTTAAATCGTCTTGTTTCAGTATTTACCATTTTGACTTGTATGTTTGCTACTACTAAGAATTAATATAAGTTACTGTTCTGACTACCTTGATATGTCTGATTGTTTTATTATTCTGATTCACCCATTCTTCCATTATAAATCATCCCTTTTTACTCTAGTGTCAATGACTAAATAAATTATCTGGTCATGTCTTCATTATGGTTAGGTGAAGATATGTACCATTACAATATTTGTTCTAATACTATATTAATTATATTTGTCAAATATTTTAATTTATAGAACTCTGCTTCTGTGCCATTCCCTAACATGTCCTCACACTTTAAGTTTGGTCTGTATTACACCCTGCGTAATTCTCTGCTTAAGTTTAACTCCACTGTTGCATTTAGTGTAAAGCATTTATCACTATATGAATTTTATAGTAACAAAAGTATTACTTGTAACCCAGAAGACTGACTAAATGGCCAGTCAAATAGAGTAGCAAAGTAACAAGATTGTTACTACTGTGAATTGGCAAGTCACTAATAATATGCTGAGTCTACTATTTAAAGTATGTTTATTTGTAAATAATCAGTACATTTTTTTAACATGCTTTCTAATGCAGTCTAATTTACTAAACAAATGATAAATTAATGAAGTCATACATTTATTCTGCAGTATGCAAGTAAGATAATAAGGTTAACACTATATACAAGCAACCCTTTAATTCTCGAATTGATAAAACCAGGCATTCATAGAGTTGCATGGACCCATAGTCCAGCTGAACGTAGTAGTAAATCTCCCTTCCACTGATAGATGTGAACCTGTAAATACCTTGGATATGAATCAGATAAACTGACTTATCATTTCCTGCAGATACCAGTGGCGGGCCGTGCTTAGGTTGCATGGTTGCACAACCCCCATTAAATCCTGTAAATTTAATTGTATTTTTAATCCTGTAAATCCCCCATAAACTGTATTTTAAATTATAAAATTATGAAAAAAACAACAATTAATAAGTGTTTTCAAGCTAAATAATCATAATTAATCATTTGTTGATTGAAAAGTGCAGAGCACTTAATAAAAACTGTACACCCTCTCGCCGCGGTGTACTACAGGTGTGTACACCAGCTGTGACGCGCTTGGTATATGGAGAAACACAATGTAGTTGTGTTCTGGCTGGCTACACTAGGGTGTTCCTATTACATCGCTATAGCTTCGCCTGGTGTGATTAGGGACTGCAAACTCCGCTTGCCAGTCACGGCGCCACCAGTTTGTTGGTAAATAATACGTGGTGCAACAGTTGGAATTTGTATGGTTATGTTGTTTTATTAGTTCAGTTCATTAGTGTCGGTTGAATTTTTTGTGAAGTTTATTGTTAGTGTTAGTACAATTCTTTGTTAAATATAAATAATAGTGCATATTAAAGGATTAAGGCGTCATAGTGTAAGATATTCGTTATATATAACTCGTAGGACGCAATGAATTCTGTCGAAAACTTAACGAAAACACCGTTCAGTTTACGTCCAATTGAGGAAAAAATTGAAATTAAGAGATTAGGTAGACCTACACCAGATCTTTCAAGTTTTAATCAAACTGTAAAGTCAGGTAATAGAATTTTTAATTATAAATTTAAAACAGACTTATACAATAAATATTCCTGGTTATGTAGGTGTGACACTAAAATTGCATTATTTTGCTTTCCTTGTATATTGTTTGGAGAGGAGGAGACTTGGACTAAGACTGGATTTAAAGACTTAAACCATTTTAATGACAGAACTAAAAAACATGAGGCTTCAGGTACCCACATAAAAAATAGTTTACAGTTAGCATTGTTAGGAACAACTAACATAGCAGAACAACTAGATACAGCTTATAGGAGAAATATTGTAGCTCACAATGAACAAGTTAAGCAGAATAGATATGTGCTAAGTATTATTATCAACTGTATTCGTTTCTGTGGTGTGTTTGAACTAGCTTTAAGAGGCCACGATGAGTCTAAAGAATCAAATAATCCAGGAATTTTTAGAGGGTTAATAGATTTTAGTGCAGAGCTAGATACAGTTTTAAAAAACCATCTTGAAACTTCAACAGTATTTAGGGATACTTCTAAAACCATTCAAAATGAATTACTACAAATAATGCTAGAAGTCTGTCACGAAAGAATTTCAGATGAAATTAAACAAGCAAATTTTTTAGCTGTTATTGCTGATGAAACCAGCGATGTGTCTAGTTTATACCAAGTAGCTGTTGTCTATAGGTACATAGCAAAAAACAGACCTGTAGAAAGATTCTGGACTTTTCTTAACCCTTCTCGTCATGATGCCAGGGCCTTAGCATCATGTATTCTTGATGAGTTAAAACACCACAAAATAAATGAAACTCCCCAAAAGCTCATTGCACAGACATATGATGGAGCATCTGTAATGGCTGGAACTTCTAGTGGTGTACATGCAATTGTAAAAAATTGTTATGCCGATGCCCAATATGTTCATTGTCATGCACATCAGCTGAATTTAGTTGTGATGAAAGCTGCATCAATAAACAGGGAAGTTCGAGTTTTCTTTGCCAATGTTTAAGGTCTTTGCGCTTTTTTCTCAGTTAGTCCGCAAAGAACATCAATACTAGATGTAGTAGTAAAAAAGTGGTTACCCATATCTGTACCTACCAGATGGAACTTTCAATCGAGAAGTGTCACAACAATTTATGATCACAGGCAGGACCTAATACAGTGCATGAAAACAATATTAGATTCTGATCACATAAAAAATGACAGTACTCTTTCGCAGGCTTCTGGCCACTTAAAAGTTTTAGTAAGTCAAAACTTTATTTTTTGGCTCTCATTTTTTAGAAAAATTATGCCACTTACTGACATACTCTTTAATCAGCTCCAGAAAGTAGATATTGATCTCACTGTTATAAAACGGTCTCTTACAAGTTTTAAAGAAAATGTGTTGAAAATCAGAAATAATATTGACACAGACACTGGAGACCCACAACAGTTATCACAAAGTTCACCTCCAAGGAAAAGGAAGATTGACAAAACTGAGTGGAAGAGACAGGCGAAGGAAGTATGTGATGTGATTATATGCCAAATAAAGGAACGGTTTAGATTCACGAACCATCTTGTAGGAGCATCTTTGTTCATGTCAGAAAAGTTTCCAGATTATGATTCTAAATTTCCAGAAGACACTGTAAAAACTGTATGCAACGCTTACAATTTTCTCAATTTTAAAAAACTCTGTATGGAACTTGCAACAATCTATAGTGCAACGGACTTTAGAAGACTGTCAGGGGCTGTTAGTTTGTACTCTTTTTTCAAAGACAATAAGTTAGAAGAAACTTTTAGTGAAGCTGTAAAACTCTTAGAAATTTTGATTACAATACCAATGACCTCTTCTGAAGCAGAAAGATGTTTTTCGACGCTTAAAAGAATAAAGACATTTCTAAGGAACACCATGTCACAAGAGAGGTTGTCTGCATTGGCCATACTCTCAATAGAAAGGTACCTGATCATGGAAATTCCTGATTTTAATCAGAAGGTGATTGAAAAATTTGCCAGTCTGAAAGAAAGGCAGATGGATTTTCTTTTCAAATAAGGGTAAGTGACAAAATTATTCCCAAGTATAACTATATTTTTCAATATTAATTATGTCTACACAGTAAAATAGTTTATCTAAAGTGAATTAATACTAAAATAAATAGGCCTGTTATTACGTTAACTAATTTCAAAATAATTTCAATACATTTTTTGGATGCTGTTACACAGAAAATGTTATTTTACCATATAAGTCATAATTTTGAATTAAATAAAACAATACTAACTTTATCATTCAGTCATATAAACTTAGTGATATTTTTGTATTTTCTATTTAAACAATTTAATACCATCCAACCCACAACTGCAACCCCCAAAATTTTCAACCACCAGCCGCCACTGGCAGATACTAAGTAAATGGTATTACATAATGTACCTAAACTTGTTAGAAATTAATAGTGAAATTGTGAAATTAAAAAGTATTTATAAGTAATACAAGCATGTAATTTTTAAAGACAGCAAATTAGTTCCTTAACAATCTACTTGTTTTTATCACAAAACGGTGCAGGTCATTCAAGTTAGGCTCTTTCCATGTCACGTTACCCAGCACAAGTTGCTTAACCAACTTTTTTTTCTAATTTGCACATATGCCATCCTATGTTTGGTAAGTAGTTTTCCTGATATTTTAATCACATCTGGTTTTAGATAAATAACTAATTATGTAAGCCATTACATACATTTTCCATAGGTAAGCCCTGCAGTGTTTTCTAAAGTTTAATGGTAAATGTATTTTATTGTGAAATAATAATCTGTTAATAAGCATTGCATTCAACTTGCACAAGCTAAAATTTTCATTATTAAAGCATTAAATTCTTGTAAGTTATAAGACAGAATCCAACATATAATAACTTATGTGTTAATTTAGTAAGATATGTGTGTATGTAATAACATATAGTAACATTTGTGTAATTTCAAATAATCACCCATGTTGATACAGTCAAACGTCTTTATAACGAACCTCGATATTACGAAAACCTCGATTTTACGAATTTTTTTACTGCACCGCGACGTTGTAATAAAACTATGTATAAATTTACCTCTATTTAACGTATTCATACCTCTATATAACGAAATGGTGACACATACTGCATATCAACATACAGTAATTTTTACTCAATGTTTTGTAAAAATAATGCCATTAAATTTAGTGCAAGACATCTCTGTGAGTTTAAAGGTAGTTATTCTTTTGATTTCTGTACCTATGTACGATATTATTTTGAAAGATTGAAAGTAAGACGGCTTTCTTACTGTATAATTTGATAGCCTCTGGTGAGCTCTATAGCAGCATAGCATGCAGAATTGCTAACAAGAAATAAATAATATTAAAATGACTTACCGTAATCTCACGACTGGGTTGATCCTGACACTCAGGCAGGATAGACTGGTTGGGAAGAGGAGAGGTTACATGCAAGGATTTCTACCTGCCGAGGAGTCCCGACTCGTGGATGGTGACACCGACTCGTGGATGGTGACACTAAGATGGTTGGCGTACGACAAAGGCTTCAGGTCCAGTGCATGAATGGACCCTACAAACGTCATAGTGCCAACTTCGGAAAAATGAAAATTGTTGACCGGTTCAATCCGAAATGTCGAACACCGCCCCCCATTGACCGCAATGGGTCAACCACCAACTACACCAAAAGACATGGCCAAAATACATTACAAAAAATTTGGCTTTTGGTGAACAGGAACACTCTGAAAATTACCCTCCAACATAGGAGGGGGTCACACGCAAACACAAGAAAATACAAACATAACAGAAAAACATGCAATTAATTAGAAAACCATGCCGAATAACTCCTCCACGGGCGCATCGACCAGGCGAGCAATCCGAAAGGTTCGGGTAGAGCAGACAAAACCCAACAACATGCAATGAACAATGGCCCAGCCAAACACAATGTAAAACTCAGCAAATCAACTTAGTTAATATTCCCTAGTTTTTTTTACATTTTTTTCCTTTTTATTTTTTGTTCCCTTTATTCCCTTTTTTTTTTTTTTTTTTTTTTTTTTTTTTTTTTTTTTTTTTTTTTTTTTTTAGCATCCATAACTCCCAATAAACTGGCACAACGCCATGCCAGAAATATTCCACAATGTAAACTTCACTGCAGACAACAGCTGGAAGGAATCACCTGGGAAATCCCAGGAAAGTGTCAAGTAAGTCCACAACACAATCATTGAAACTAATTCTGCTCACCCGAAAAACAAGACAAACCCAATCAAGAAGATATAGGCAACCTGTATAATTTAATAGCAGGTCGTTCAAAAGAACCTGTGGAAGTTTTAACTGAAGCGCGACGAACAACCCCGTCGCTCCCCTGAAACACAGCTGAAACTCGGCCAAGAGGCCACATCAGGGGAGGAGAATTCTGTTCCTCCATAACCACCAGGTCCCCAACCATTAAGTTTCTGGACTTAGACGACCACTTCGATCTGGCATGAAGTGCTGTCAAGTATTCCAAACGCCACCTTTTCCAAAATGCTTGGAGCAAAGCAGCAATTTGTTTGTAATGATGGATGGTCCCTTCATTTAACGAGACTTCAGCTTCCGGGGCCGCGGTAATAGGGCGGCCGACCAGAAAATTACCAGGCGTTAGAGCCTGGTAATCACTTGGATCTGAAGATAGGGCAGTTAAAGGACGGGAATTTAAGATTGCCTCAATGCGAATGCATAAAGACGAAAATTCTGCTACGGTCAACGACCTTAGCATGTGTTTCATGTGAAACTTGGCCAACTGGACAGCCCGTTCCCACAAGCCACCCTGATGAGGGGCAGACGGAGGGATAAATTTAAACTCAATGTCGTTGTCAACAGCAAAAGCTGTTATCTGAGCTGACAGATCAGGATTGGAAAGAACGTTTTTGAGCTCCCGTTTAAGTTCGGAGCGCGACCCCACAAAATTCCTACCACAATCCGAATACAGTGTTTTCAGAGCACCACGACGACTAATAAACCGCTTCAACACATCAATAAACTGGGGCGTTGAAAGATCCATAGCTACTTCAAAGTGAACTGCTTTAGTGGCTAAGCAGATGAAAATGCATAGATAAGCTTTGACTATAGGTGCCTTCCGAACAGCGTAAGCCCGTACCAAAAAGGGGCCAGCATAATCCATGCCGGAAGAATAAAATGGAGGTGCCGGATTAACTCTAGGAATTGGCAGATCCCCCATTAACGGGTTGGTGGGACGAGGACGCGCCCTGAAACAAGGAAGACATTTCCAAATTATGGTTCGTATGACCTGACGTGCGGACAAAATCCAATAATTTTGGGCAAGCTGAAATTGAACTTGCAAGGGCCCAGCATGACCTAACCACACATGGGTGTGATGAATTAGCAACCCTACTAGGTGGTGATGCTTGGGCAGTAAAACCGGAAAACGATTTCTAGTAACCGCAGACAGGGCCCGCTCTAGCGGTTACGTCGCCCCGGACAAAAAGACAAATTGCCGCCCCTTAAGAATATATATATATATATATTAAATAAAGGTAAATATTTTTTTATTTTCAATAAAAATCAAATCATTTTATTTAAATTTTAATAAAAGCATATATTTAGAAAGAAACATGTAACATAACATAATATTGACAATCAAGTAGTAAAAAACAGTAGATTCTACTTTTTATGTTAAATAAAAGTCAAATCGTTTTAAATTATAATCAACACATACATATATACATATTTAGAAAGAAACATGTAACATAACATAAAATTGATAATCAAGCAGTACAAAACAGTAGAAATTAATTAAGAAATATCTGTACCTAGCCACAAATTGTTAACCATAATTTTTTACATTTTTAAATGCTATTAAAAATGTGTATTATTGCACAATCAATCAAAATGCCATTATTTTGAAAATAAAACAAGGTAACATCAACTACGCTAAAATCACAAAAAACTTTTTTTTCTCACTTTCAGTTCTGCAAACTTTTTTATTACATCTTTTAAATTTACTTGATCAGCAATTTCATGCTCAATTGCCAAAATGGCCAAACCATTAAGACGATTTTGTGTAGTAGTCGAACGTAAAAAGTTCTTAATTAATTTTAACTTAGAGAAACTCTTTTCGCCACTTGCTACAGTTATTGGTATCGTTAGCAATATTCTTAAAGCAATAGTAAGGTTTGGGGCAAAATTTAACTTTGTAATTAAGCTCAGTACATTGCTTAGGCTTTCTTTTTTGCCCAAAAGCGCAGATACTGCTGAAATTCCTCTGCTAATTCTACCCCATTTATGTCAACAGAATCACCATCAGTTAAAATACATTCTAAATTCTTACAGTGTTTTAGTAGCATTTCTTTGGACATGGTATTTAAATCGTATATATTATATAAGAATTGAAAATAGTTACTATGATTACTAAGTTGTTCAAATCTAGCATCTAGTGCATTTAGTGCTTGATCGATTGTAAAATACAAAAAAATCTATTTTATATTTTTCTTTTGGATCTTCGATCGGTTCATCTCGTGCTTCGTATGAGAAGTTCCTTTTTATTCTTCTTACGTGGTGTCGTGTTATTGTTGATCCAAAATTAGCCTCCACGTCAATTTCGGTAGCAAGTTCTTTTGTATCAATAATAGTTTCATCGAAGGACGAATCCGATCAAAGATTCTTGAAAAATATTTTGCAGTTTTGTAAAAGATCAAGTGCAGAGGGTAGATCAAAATCTTTTGTTTGCATCAACTTGCTTATTGGATTAATGCAATTTAGTATTTTATACCAAATAACTAATGAACACAAAAACTTAAATTGTTTAATTCAATTTAATAAACCCGAGGCCTCGTCTCTTATTAAATTATCAATTTCTTGGTTTTCGTAAATGCTTAGCAAGGCGTTGTATACATCTCCCAAATGGAATCTCAAAGGCTTTAAGGCCTCTATCCTACTCTCCCATCTAGTGTCACTCAATGGTTTCAAAGTTAAACCTTGAACATGTTTTAAAAGTATTGCCCATCGAAAAGTAGATGCCGAAAAAAATAAATATATTTTTTGGACCATGTTGAAGAAATTAGCGGCTTCCAAGGATGCTTTTGCCATATCATTAACAACAAGATTGAAAGAGTGGCTGCTACACGGAACATAGAATGCTCGTGAATTATATTGTTTAATTTTAGATTGCACTCCTGCTTTATCGTCCCTCATATTAGACCCGTTGTCGAATCCCTGCCCTCTGATATCCTGCAAATTTAAACCCAAGTCATTAAGTTCTCCAATTATAATATCAGTCATTTGTTTTCCTGTGGATCTTTCGACTGGTAAGAAGCCTAAAAAGCTTTCATTAATTTTAATTTCAACATCAGCGTCAAATTTATTGATTGAAACATATCTGATTACAAGAGTCATTTGCTCTACCTTACTAATGTCAGGAGTACAGTCTAAAATTATGGAAAAATATTTAGATTTTTTTATTTCATCAATAATATGAGACTTTACACTTTGATGCAGCAGATCTATTATCGCGTTTTGTATATTTTTCCCGAGATAGTGAGCTTTAGTCTCTTCTTTTTTGAGCACTCTACGGACGTGCTCTTCCATAATGGGATCAAATTCAGATAGCAACTCAACTATTTTTAAGAAATTACCGTTATTATACTCAAACAACTTGTCGCTTGTAGCTTGAAAAGCCAGACAACTTTTACCAAGCATTTTAGTAATTGCTACGATTCTTAGAAGCACCGGAATTATAAAAATTTACTTAGATTTTTGTAAGTTTATAGTCAACTTTTATTGTTTAATGTGTTTAACATACATTGCCGTAATAAATGTTTTAAAAAATGAATCACCGTCCAATCTTTCATATCTCTGAAATCTTTAAATATTGTGATATGTATCACAATCTTACGAAATTAAATTAATGCTGAGATTTTCCGTTCTCCCCTGAAACGGAAAAACGGTTATTTAATTAAACATACCGCTCTTTTATGATTGTTTTCTTTAGAATCAAGAATTGTAAATATTTTTAGCTTTTAGACATAAACAATATAAATACGCTACGCACTGTAAATTTTTAGCGAACGAAAAAATCGATATGTGAAATTTTCTATTAATTGGGTATTTAACACATCAATATTTTTTGCTCACACTTACAGCCAAAATGCCGCCCCCAAATTTTGGCGCCCCGGACAAATGTCCGGGTTGCCCGCCCCTAGAGCGGGCGCTGCCGCAGAGTTGGTCAAGCGACCGCGTACTCGAATGAGGCCAAAATCATCTATAAACAGGACCAGGCGCTGAATGCGGACCGGGAGCCGCTTACCTAAACAAAGAGCCGCGAGCTCCTGTCCAAACACGCTGCGCTGAATGTAGCGTAAAATATACTTAACAGCCAACTTCTTCCAACCCATGGCTGTGGAAGCTTCAATCCGCGAAGGCATAGCCCACCTTAAGATGACTGATGTAACCCCCACCACTAAGGGCCACGAGGACAAGTGCTCAAACAATTCCACCCGGGGCTCCTGAATGAGAAACGAAGAGACCTTGGTCTCCAAGGCAACATCTTGCACGTCGTGATTCGGGCGATAATTAATAGGGGGCCAGTGCAGAGCATCAAGCTTTAACCAATCTGGCCCTGACCACCACAATGTCGACGACTGGAGGCTGGAGAGTGACGTACCTCTAGAGGCTAAATCAGCGGGGTTAGAAACACCATGAACATGACGCCAAGATTTAGTATCGGTCCACTCGTTAATGGCAGCCACCCGATTAGCAATAAACGTCTTCAGTTTAAAAGTAGGCATATTCAGCCAATCCAAGACAATCGTCGAGTCCATCCATAAGAAAACTTGACTCAATTGAATGCATGAAGAGAAAAAGCCAACATAATGACGAACAAGTTTGGCTAAAAGATAAGCTCCCAACAACTCCAAACGTGGGATTGATAAAGTTTTAAGAGGTGCCACTTTAGTTTTAGAAGACACCAACGAAACCACCGGAGGACCAGAGTCAGTATAAATGGACAGGTAGAGGACGGCCGCGTAACCCAACTGGGAAGCATCACAGAAGCCATGTAAGATAACCCTTTCAATATGCCCACCTTTAGGGAGGAATGGCCGAGAAATAGTTATTACCGAAAGATGATTCAGAGAGGACAGGAATTGACTCCAATAATCATTTAAGTCTTCACTTGGAGGAGCATCCCATTCCAAGCCCTCAGCCCAGAGTTTTTGGAAAAAAGCCTTGGCCCTGAAAATCACTGGCGAAAGCCAATCACATGGGTCACATAATTGTGCCATCTGGGATAACACGACACGTTTGGTAAATTGAACCTGAGCATTATTGCAACAGGCCAAAGGAGGAAATGAGAAGCAATCGGTTGAATGGTCCCAACTTAAACCCAGAATATCCTTATCGTTAGCAACGATGGAATCACTCGGAGCGGCTGATTCAGGTAGGCAGTCGGGTTGATTAGTACACCATTTTTTCAAATTGAACCCTCCTGACGACAACAACAGAATTAGTTCCTGTTGTAATTTGCAAAGCTCTGATTTTGAATCAGCACCAGCAGCATATCATCAACAAAAATATTACTGCTAAGTACCGCCGCTCCCACAGGAAAATTAATTGCCTCATCCTGAGCCAGCCGCTGCAAGGTTCGCAACGCCTGAAAAGGGGCGCAAGCCAGCCCGTAAGTAACGGTACGCAAAGCGAAAACCCTTAGTGGGGCGGTAACCTCCTCACGCCATAAAATACACAGGTACGCCAAGTCATCAGGATGCATAGCAATTTGGCGATACATCTGTTCGATGTCGCACGTGAAAACATGGCTGAACCGCCGAAACAAAGTCAAAACGTCGGACAGTAAGGTCTGCAACTTAGGGCCGACACATAACACGTCATTTAAGGAAATCCCAGAGGACGTCTTCATGCTGGCGTCAAACACCACCCTTATTTTTGAAGTATCACCTCTAACTTTAAAGATACCATGATGAGGGATGAAATATTTTGGAAAATTGGGGTCAGACACCAACGACATATGCCCCTGAGCGACATAATCCGTTATAAATTGCACATACTGGCTCTTAAACTGACTGTTAGACGCAAATTTTTTTTCTAACGCAAAAAACCGAGACATGGCTCCCTTAAGGGAATTTCCCAAAGTGTGAGAAGCGTTTTTGAAGAACGGCAAGCGCACCTGGTAACGACCCGACGGCAACCGACTTGTTGACTCCATGTAAAACCTTTCAGCAAAGTGATCCTCTTCAGATAATTGGTGGGGCACAGCTGGAGGCTTTTCGACCTCCCAAAACCGAGGAACTTGCTCAAGTAGGTTTGTTGTATCCGTTGATAACGTTGTGACGGAAGGATAAAAGTGGTGGAAATGACAGTGCAGCTGATGTCCAGATACTAGATCCAAAGGAAGGCCAGTGAGACCGCTAGCACAAGTCAATGCACAATTAAGTGAAATTGGGGCTCTACCCATAATCACAAACCCAAAACGTGTCCTAACTGCAACAGGCAAACCTGCACCCAAGGGAATAGTCTCTCCCAAAAGAATAGCCGCTACAATATCGGCTCCAACCAACTCATCAATTGGGGCTGCTACATCGAAGGTAGGGTCAGCTAACAAAAGGTCTTTTGTAGCCTGTTTAACTTCAGGCAACACCTGGAACCTAGGTGAGTCCGACGAGATCTTAGACAGAACTATGAAAGCATGGTTAGACGCCACAATCTCGCGTTTTAAAGTTTCCAAGGACAGATGGCACACCCTTTTTGCTTTGGTGGCAATATCACCTACCCCATTGACACTTATTGAAGCGTCAAAACAAGCACACTTTAAGCGAGATGCACACGCTTCAGTGATGAAAGAAGCATGGGACGCGCTATCCAGGATGGCCCTAACTACGATATAACCACCACTGGGAGACGACAAGACTGCTAGACGTGGCTAACAGAACCCCTGCAGGATGGGGCAGAGACACGGTCAGAGTAGTGCTAGACAGATCAACTTGGTCAACAAGCGATGACCCCGAAGACTTGAGTTCAGCTGTTTCAGAAATCTGTGAACGAGACGGAGACGGACGAGCATTTTTTAAATGAAGTAAAGTGTGGTGGTACTTAGAGCCACACGTTTTGCACCTATTTTTGCACCAGCCCGAATGTTTAGGTTGGAGGCACGAAAGACAACATTTTTTATTTTGAAGACTTTGAAATCGAGCCCTAGGGTCCTTACTCAGCCACGCCGGACACTTGAGAAGCACATGGGTCCGGGAATCGCAATGAAGGCAACGTGAACTAGATGCATCCCATTGCGTAACCTCCGCAAATAACGTAGACAGAGCAAGAGGAGTAGCCTTAGAAAAGGAAACCTTCTGGGTTTTCTGGTGGCTAGTGCTAGGAAGAGCAGGTAAAGCCGATTCCAAAGATGCCTGTTCTTTCTGTTCCGCCATGGCAGTTAAAAATGTCATAACTTCTGTTAGGGCAGGCAGATTCTCTTTGTCCGTAACAGATGCCTCAAAGTGTTCACGCAATGATAGATCCAGCCTTGACAATACAAAAGACGCATATATTGCTTGATATATATCAGCAATGTTTAGAGCTGACAACGCTGAACAGTTAGCATTGAAGCTGTCCACCAATTTTCTAATAGACGCAGCTGATCGCATAGAAGTGGCTGGTAACTGAATCAGATTGGTACAATAAACCCGGGTGGCCAAACGAGGATTGTGATAACGGTTTTTAAGAGTTGACAGTGCAAGCGAATAACTATCGTCAACTATGGGAAGCGCGGCAACCTTCTCATACGCCTCACCCTTAAGATGAGTCAATAAATATAACAACTTCTGCTTTGGAGTGAGGGCAGGACTTTCGTCCACTAATGTGGTAAACTTTGACCAAAACTCGGACCAACATTTGGCCTGGCCATCAAAACAAGGTAAAGAAAGCTTCGGCAACTCATGAACGAGAACACCTGAGTGCCCGCCACTTGCCGATGAAAACCGACCGGAACCAACCGGTATCTCTGGTTTAGTTAGTTTTGACGCTAAAATACTACCCCGGACATAAATATCCTCAATTTGCGCTACCACTGAAAAAATGTGGTCCTCATCCAATCCCTCGGGCAATGACTCTGCCAATAGGTAAGGATCCACCTTACCTAGAAGATCTTGATATTTTTCGGACAACCTGGAGGCCAAGATACCGGCTTCATGTTGATCCACGACCCTCAATTGCGGCAACCCTTCCAACCTATTTATTAAATGTTACAACGCAAGTATTCCCACCGAAGTGGTCCGGTCAAAAGCTGCCAGCGACAATTTAGCAGGCATACTGAATTAAAAAATATCGCGCAACCGACAACCACCCTGAATGAGAGAATTAGAATTTGAACAATAATCACGACCAGACCTAGCCTAACCGTGATCGAGATAACTAGGCGTCTGACACAACTACTTTTCATAAACAATACCGAGCAAGATAAATACAAAAGTAAATTAGTGCAAGGCAAAATACAACTTGCACAATCCAACCGGCGAATAGTACCAAACACAATAAATTACAGACTCAAAAAACACGCAACAAATTGATTTACACAGTGCAAAAGCACGACAAAAAACACAAGTTGCACAAGATTACAGCACATACGGTGCAAAATAATGGTACACAAAAGTGTACCCAAAAAACATGTAGAATACCAAATAGAATAAATACACACAAAAAACACAGCAAAGTACAATATACAACAATTCACCAGTTACCGAACCAAACACAATAACTTGGACACATTACATGCAAAAATTGATTATCAATGCGGCGTGTATGGACAGGATATCGCATATGCAAAATATAAACCGCACCAAAAGGTAATAGTCAATGCCAAAAAAATTAACTATAAAGGCTGGCTATACCGAAACCCGAATAACCTAAAACCAAACCGTTCCCTTTACACCTGACAGTCGCAAACACTTAACGCGCAATTTCACGTGGACAGCAGACCTTAACAGGACGGAAACAAACTTCACCAGACTTGACCCAGTAATCAAAAGATTACCCACAAAACAAGGTGCAAAATTTTGAAACAATATTTGCCCACCTGGCCATGCACGTGCGACGAAACTGCTGACCACAACCAACAGCCTTAAACGCAAACTCGTAGTTCACATGCGTATTATACCAACGTGCTTCCGTGCAATAGCATGCAAATGACGAACATTCATATAATTTAAAAATTAACGGCATGCAAAACAACCACGAGCAGGCACAAAAAACGAAACGGCACGGCACGTTGGTAATTAAAATAAAAATCGCGCAGCCAAAACTGGCTTATAACCCATTTACTCACTCGAACCACCAGCAGCAAAATTACGAAACACGTGCTCCCAGTCGTGACGGCAAGCAATTTAATTGAAAAGCTAGCAACCTCATGAAACCTCTGGTAGTAATTAGATGTACGATATTATTTTGAAAGATTGAAAGTAAGACGGCTTTCTTACTGTATAATTTGTTAGCCTCTGGTGAGCTCTATAGCAGCATAGCATGCAGAATTGCTAACAAGAAATAAATAATATTAAAATGACTTACCGTAATCTCACGACTGGGTTGATCCTGACACTCAGGCAGGATAGACTGGTTGGGAAGAGGAGAGGTTACATGCAAGGATTTCTACCTGCCGAGGAGTCCCAACTCGTGGATGGTGACACTAAGATGGTTGGCGTACGACAAAGGCTTCAGGTCCAGTGCATGAATGGACCCTACAAACATCATAGTGCCAACTTCGGAAAAATGAAAATTGTTGACCAGTTCGATCCGAAATATCGAACAACCTAAATTGTACTTTTATAAAACACAAAGTATTCTTGACCACAGCCGAAAATGACAGGTTATTTTTATTGAAATTGTAAAGCGTAAATTCCCTAAATTGTCTTACATTTGTACTGTATCACCCATAATAATAAAATCCTAAGAAAAGATTTAAACACGTGTTCTGCCGTTACCTGTTGGCGACGGGCTTGGCCTGGTCGGAAAGGGAGTTATTGTAAACCTATACATAAGAGAAGCGGAATTCCCCAAAATCCATTAACTAACACAGAACACTGAAATAGACATAACAAACAGAATTCTTAGAATTCACTTGGCCCAAACATCCTCTGTTGTTCAGTGCATACATACAGTTCAGCAATAACTTTTCCTGGGATTAACTCAGTTTGTCTCTGTCTTTGGATTGCGTTAGTCGTGTTATACAGGTTAGTTGTGTACTGTTTCTGTAGTGTGCCGTATGCAATGTCAAAACGGAAGTGCCTTAGTGTTTCGGAAAAAATTAGCATTATATACGAAGTTGACAAAGGTGTTAAAAAGATTTCGCGCAAAAATTTGGAATCCCACCAAGTTCACTGTCGACAATTTTAAAAAATCGGGACGTGATACTACAGGAAGCAGACCAATGTAAAGAAAGTCTAGTGAGGAAAAAGTTAAAAAGTAGCATGTATGATGATATCGACGAAGCCATTTTAAAATGGATGACGGTGATGCGCGAAAAAAAGCTTCCATTATCCGGGACATTAATTAAAGAAAAAGGCCTGGAATTTGGTGCTGCATTGGGACACAAGGATTACCAGGCCAGCAATGGGTGGTTAGAGAAGTTTAGAAAAAGGCATGGTGTAATTCATAAAGTAATTTGTGGAGAAAGTGCAAGTGCCAGCATAAGTAACTGTGAAACTTGGAAGCAGACTGTGTTAAAACTGATTTTAAAAGAATATCCGCGAAAAGACATTTTCAACGCGGACGAGACGGGTCTATTTTTTAAATGTTTACCCAACAAAACGCTAACTTTTAAAAATGATCCGTGCTTTGGTGGTAAACAAAGTAAACTAAGAATTACGGTGTTAGTGGCTGCAAACATGCTAGGGACTGAAAGACTTAAAATGTTGGTAATTGGCAAAAGTAAAACTCCGCGTTGTTTTCGAGGAGTTAAATCTCTAGAGGTAGACTACACATTTAACAAAAAGGCGTGGATGACTACTGACATTTTTACAGGTTGGGTAAAAAAGCTGGACAAACAATTGACCATACAAAAAAGAAAAATTGTGCTTTTTATTGATAATTGTACGGCTCATCCTGGAGACATTAATTCTGTATTAAATAACGTAAAAATCGTATTTTTCCCACCAAACTTAACGTCAATTATACAACCAATGGATCAGGGGGTAATTAAAACTCTTAAATTGCACTACCGAAAAAGAATCCTGAAAAAAATTTCTTACCATTGTAGAGAACAACCAGACTGTCCCTGTTAATATTGTTGATCTCTGGGAGTCCATTTCTGAATTATCAAAAGTATGGACCAATGATGTTAGCGATGAAACAATATTCCATTGTTTTTGTAAAGCTGGTTTCAGTACCGCCACGACAGAATGGAATGAAGAAGATGATATGACACTAGTACAGTTAAGAAGTCACTGGAATTTTTTTACAAACAACTGGAAATGTCAGTAACGAAGTTACACTGGAAGATTTCATCACTGCTGATGAACAGGTTACTGTTTCTGATTTTCCGGACGTTGACGACATATTCCATAGTGTTAGCAAGTCCTCTGAACCGGTAGAAGATGATGATGATGATGACGACGAAAATTTTGAAGACCAGCAAGACAAGAGAAAACCTACCGACGACGAGGTTTTACAGTCATTTAAAGCAATTAGGCTTGCACTACATCTCAAGGATGAAGTACCTGACAGTATTTTTGAGTATTTAAATAGTTGTGAAACTTTTTTTGAACGTAGTATCTTATTCAAACACAGAAAACAACAGAAAATAACCCACTTTTTCAAGTAACGAATTAAAACTGTATCAAAAATTATATAGCCTACTGTCAACATTACCGATCAACATCCATCAAAGACTAAAGAATGCATTAGGATTAGTGCTTTTTAACATTTTAAATAAAGTTAGTGTATTCATTTTTTGTATTATTGTTGTGAAAAAATTATGTGCTAGAAATAAAAATACAGTGTTAACCTAAAACTCAGTACAACATGCTTTTACGTATAGCCTACAACCATGTACAAGGTAAGTCTTTACATGAAATACACAAACTCTTTATTCAGTACGTACTTATTATGTATTAGATTAATATGTAAAGCATGACATAAAAAATACATTTACTTTTTTAAGTATGCGCTATTAAGAAAAATAACGGTACGTAATATTAATTCATTATAGAACGTGAAACAACATTCATAAAAAAATTAGACGGGGAATTCTTGTTATAAATGGTTTATACCTCTATATAACGAAAACCTCTATATTTAACGAATTTTTTTCGGGGATTCTCAATTTCGTTTATATAGAGGTTCGACTGTGTTATCTAAATGTAAAAAGGCATTTCCATGCTTCAAACCAATGTGTTTCAAACAAAACTTTTTTTCTTAAAACTGGGCAGTTTTCAAAATTCAACCCAATGGGTATAAATAGAAGCCACATTTTATTATAAACACAGTGGCAATACGAAGTCTGGGGGTGTATCTATAATTAATCTGTATGCATCATTTTTTTTTCTAAATCAGTTTATATGATTCTATGGTTTTAGGTATTTTGTACATGTTTTGTTGTAGATGTTAATGTAGGGAGTAGCAATATTATAGATAATACATAATATAATAATCTTTTAAAAATGTATAAATAAGTTGTTTTGGAGACAAATATTCAGTAACATTTTACATTTAATTTTCATTTGAAGAAGATATACATGACATGTGCAGCAAATTCATGATGATGTATGTAATCCCTACTAGCCAAAAACAAGGTACCACATAAATCTAACAAGCAGTTATGTCACTACTTATAGTAGTACGTGGATTGCTATTTTTTGGAAATTAATTGGGAAATAATTTGCTGTATACATATTTGGCATTGTAGGCGTTCAAATATATGCTTATAGCTGACGCTGTGGGGTAGTCAGTGATCACTGTACTTCATATAATTAATACAAACTATTTCTACATTAGTTTACTTCAGTAGCAATAGTAATTATAAAAATGATGTACTTTTAATTGTAAAACTATAATCTTTAGTAATTATAAAACTGTAATGCTTGTAAGTGTATAATACTTTCTTTATCTTATACTTATCTTAAAATACTGTAATCTTTGTCACTGATCAGTAGCCTTCAGTGTCAGTTTACCAGTTTCAAGGTTACCAGTGGATCAAGTAACAAAGATATGGGCTACTCTAAAATATGATTACAATGACAGTTGCATCGCCTGCTGAAAGCATGTTTGTGATAGTTATAATACGCCTAATCTAACATTACCTTTTCTCCTGCGTCATATGATATCACTCTCCCGTCTCTTGCAGACATTATTTATTACTGAGGTCTTGTTTATCTTGTGAGGAACAAGCAGGTGCCATAAGTCTAATAAAAAATTTGTTTCGAATTAATTAATTTTGTTAGTAAATATGTGTGTAAGTCTAATAGAGAATCAGAACATGGATGGAAATGCATTTTAAAAAACAAAAATGGCTCGTTATTTATCAGCAGGTTTGACTTTGTCTTCCTCCATAAGATCTAATTACTAATAAACACACCACAACACACAGTTTATGTTAAGCTAGATTTTCATATAATCGTTTCCTATTAATTCTTATAATTTAAACTTATACTAATATTGTTACAACATTACAGAACATGCTACGTGTTCTCTGCTATTCCAACGGAGCCCGGCTATAATGTTGTGTGCGTACGTGATCTCAACATGCGTTAGCCAGACTGTCCCAGACTTCGCCAGCCGCAAGTAATTACGCTCTAGTGTAGCGCTGACGCATAGTATGGATGATTCTGGAATTTCAGCGGTGTATAAATATAGGCATTCAGCGGTACTTAGTTTCTGTTTTACTGGTGATTTATTCCAGTGCGGTTTGAAGTATTGTGGCGAAGTGTTGTGTGTTTTATAATTGTGCGGGACTCTATTAGTTGGCATTTTTATTGCGTGTGAACAATTTTTATTTGATTTGTTGTAAGAGACCATCTTGTTGGTTACAGACTACTTAATTGTGATAATTAAAGCTGGTGATTAGTGACTTTATTGGTTTTATATTCATGTTTACCGGTGTCCAAGCCATTTATTTATATATTGACTGAATAAAGTATTTACCTTATTTTGTTTGTCCGTCTGGTGGCTTTAATTCTATCTTCGTTACTACTACGCGTTTCGGGACATATGTTCCATCCTCAGGTATTGTCACTCAGCAGAGGTCGTCATTTAATTAAAATATCAAAACATAAAAACTTATAATTTACACATATTCAGCACTAAAATGTTTAAACTTTGGAGCACGCACAAAGCCGAAATGCGCATCCCGGACTACAACGGTCGACTGCTGAGCCTATGTTATTGCTCGCCGCGCACTGTGGACTTTGTCTGTATTCGTATAGCCGTATCGTATAGCGAATGTGACTGAAACTGTAACTGTTCATTTAGGAGAATTTCTTTTGTGTTTGTGTCCTTAAATGCCTTATATATTTCAAACTCCTCGACAGCACTCATGTATCTCCCACATGTAAACTTTACCACTGCACCGAGTTACGGTGTATACAAAAAACTTGCGGCGAAAATAAAAAGCAGTATGGGAATAGAGAATAATCACGGTATAAAGAATAACGTTGAATTTGTTAATAAAATGAAAAGCATTACAATACAACCCAACTACAAAATAGCCTCTTTTGACATTGTTGACTTATACACAAATGTCCCTGTATAGGAAACACTTGCTGGCCTTAAAGCAAATCTTATTAATACCAGAATATGTAACCAGGAAGAAATTAACGAAATAATCGGGCTATTAGAAATTATATTAAGCCAGAATTACTTTACATTCAATAATAATTATTATATCCAAAAAACAGGTCTAGCCATGGGGTCACCCTTATCTAGCCTGCTGGCGGATATATACCTAAATCACTATGAGAACACATATCTGCTCAGTAACAAAAATAAGTTCTCCAACAGATTAGTGTCGTATACGCACTACGTTGATGACACTTTTATAATTTTTAACGGTACATTGCGGCAGATAGAAAACATGAAAAAATACATGAATAGCGTTAATAAGAACATACAGTTCACCCTTGAAACCGAGAAAACAACAAACTTAACTTTCTCGACTTGACCGTCACAAGACTAAATAGCAACTTCCGATACCAGATATACCGGAAGCCAACTACCACAGATATCACAATAAACGCTGAGTCGCATCACCCTTTATCCCAAAAAATGGTGGCATATAACAGTTTCGTGCATAGACTACTGTCCATACCAATGGAAAAGGAAGACTTTCACAAAGAACTTAACACAATTAAATATATAGCTAGGGCCAACGGTTACAGTAGCTCAATTGTACACAATCTAATTAGAAAACATCGAAAGAAGGAAAGTAACAAAGAAATACGTGAGGGTAGTGAAAATGAGACTAGGTACATAACATCGTACTATGGTAACAGCCTACCAAAATTTTATATAGCGCGTTTAGAGACGTAAACATTAGGATGGGGTTCCGGACCAGTAACAACGTTGGTAAGATACTTCGACAAAACCACCCAAAAGCAGCTGAAGACAGGACAGGTGTTTATAAGGTTGTGTGCAGCGACTGTTGTTGTTTCTACATTGGACAAACGGGTAGAGCGTTTAAAAAACGCTTTAAAGAACACCTGCCCAAAAAAGATCCTAGCAGAATAACATCAAATTATGCACGTCATCTGGTTGACAATAATAATAGTTATACGGACTTTGCAAGTAATTTTCAACCCCTACACATTTGCAAGAAAGGGAGATACATGAGTGCTGTTGAAGAGTTTGAAATATATAAGGCATTTAAGGACACAAACACAAAAGAAATCCTCCTAAATGAACAGTTACAGTTTCAGTCAAATTCGCTATACGAATACAGACAAAGTCCACAGTGCACGGCGAGCAATAACATAGGCTCAGCAGTCAACCGTTGTAGTCCGGGATGCGCATCTCGGCTTTGTGTGTGCTCCAAAGTTTAAACATTTTAGTGTTGAATATGTGTAAATTATGTTATAAGTTTTTATGTTTTGATATTTTAATTAAATGACGACCTCTGCTGAGTGACAATACCTGGGGATGGGACATATGTCCCGAAACGCGTAGTAGTAACGAAGATAGAAATAAAGCCACCAGACGGACAAACAAAATAAGGTAAATACTTTATTCAGTCGACTTTATTGGTGTCTTGTATTTTGTTTTCCACTGCACCATACAACGATCAGTAGACGCCATAACAATATCAATATTAATAAATATTTCTAGTGTTTATAGTATTCTTTCCACTTAATTCACTCCCTCCTCACTCCATAACTTGCTTTTCCAGTTTACAAGCTGTCACAGCTTTTGTGTATATTTTCTCTTTATATATATATATATATATATATATATATATATATTTTCTTTGTTGGGCAATAAGAATCAGGCTTTATTTTGTTTGAGATGACAATAGTTCTTTGATCAGCTGGAAAATGTGTACCATAAAAATTAATTTATTTCTTATAGAAATAGTGTTTTCTGTTGTTTTAATAACTAGGAAACCCCCATAATGTATCTTTACAGCCAATATATGAATTTACAAAATAGGTTTCTGCTTTCTTGTTTACACAGGAAATTTTTGGAGCAGATGTACCAGCACATAAACCTCATGGAGTACTGAGTGTAGAACATTGTGGAAAACCAGAAGCTACCAATGATGGACTGTGTTTGACTCTTCTTGTTGCATTCCGAGTACCATTAGAAGAAGTATTTCCAATTGACAAGTATACATGGCTCATGGTAAGCAAGGAACTAGGAGACAAAATTTTACTTCGTTTACCAAGAAACATGACTGTACCTCTCCATGTCATTCGTTAATTTTTATATTTTGTTGTTTTTATTTTAATATTTGTGTAGCAATAAGTAGTATACCTTATTCCTGAGTATATTATATGTTTGTATATATACATTGTTAATACCAGCATGTAAACAATAACGAACATATACCATTTCCTTGTCCATATACAAAAACATTGTATAGTTAATGTGAGCATTACATGATGTGTAATAATGTAAATATACTTTAGTTAACATTTCTTAATTACACTTGTAATTAACATTTCTTAGTGAATTTGGAATATAATCTTTATATTTAATTTCTAATTTGTATTGTAACTTGACACAAAAAATAAAATCTGAATATAGAAATAATTAATGCAGTTCAGATAGGAAATTACTGAAAAAGTTATATATATATATATATATATTTAAAATTTATATTTATTTTACCTCAAGATGTTATTTTTCCTGATTTGGAACATGTTTCGAGAACTATTGTGTTCTCATCCTCAGCCTCCGCGGATGTTCATGAACATGTTCCAAATAAGGAAAAATTAACATCTTGAGGTAAAATAAATATAAATTTTAAATATTTTATATACATCAAGAAACGAACTGTAGCAGAAAGTGATTGAATATATATATATATATATATATATATATATATATATATATATATATATATATATATATAATAGGGTTGCTACAGCTAGTGCCGTCTCCCTTCCTTCAACCTGGCTTTCCAATTCTCCCGATGTTCCCATTGTCCTTCCTCAAGTCCTATACGTTGCATAGATTCATCCACTTCATCCCTCCAAGATCTTCTCGGTCTTCCCCTTTTTCTCCTTCCTAATGGACTCCATTCCATTACTTTGTTGATCCACCTATTTTGGGCTCTCCAGACATGACCGTACCACACCAATCTTTTTTCTCCAATATAGTCAATTGCACTTCTTTCCGTTTCCATTCTTCTTCTGATCTCCTCGTTTGTTATTCGGTCTGCTCTCGTTATTCCACAGCACCTCCTCCAATATTCCATCTCCGTTGCAAGAATCTTTTTATCATTCTTTTTGTTAATAACCCATCCTTCCGCTGCATACATCATAATGCTTTGGACTATGGTCTGATATATCATTTTTTTGGTGCTTTTTCTAATCTTTTTGTCCCATATAACACTGTGTAATTGTCTAATCCCTGTTCTAGTCTGCCCTAATCAATTTTTTATTTCCTCTTCCGTTGTGCCTTGTTTACTCAGTGTGAATCCTAGGTACTTGAATTTATCTGTTCCTCTAATTTTAACATTTTCGTCTACTTCTAAATCTGTTGTTTCTTCATCTCTAATTGCCAAGTATTCAGTCTTTTTTATGTTTATTTCCAATCCCATCTTTGTGTATTCTTCATTCAGCTTGCTGACCATGTAGCTTAGATCTTCTTCATCCTGGGCTATAACTACCTGGTCATCGGCGAAGCATAGTGTGTACAGGTGTTCATTTTGTATCGGTATTCACATTCCATGGCATTTCTGTTTGCACATGGTTAATGCATATTCTAAAAATATCTTAAACAGCTGTTTAAGCTGTTTATATCTTAAATAGATGTTGGGCAGCCTTGCAATAACCCTTTGGATGTTTTAAACCTATAGACAATTTTGTTACCTACTTTAATTTGTACATTGTTGTTTTTATATAGATTTTTTACTGCTTGTGTCAGGACTTTCGGTATTTCCAACTGTGATAGAGCTTTAACCATTTCTTGTCTGGGTACTGTATCATATGCTTTTCTAAGGTCGATAAACGCTAGACGTACTGCTCTCTTTTCTTCGCTTTTTTCTTTTCTATGATCTGTTGGATTGTATATATATATATATATATATACACATGATCTCTCCCTCTCTCTCCTATGGCGCTACAGCCCAAGTCGGGCCCTGGCCTCCACCAATCTCCGCCTCCAATCCACTCTATCCACTGCAACCCTCCTCCAGTTTCTTATCCCCATGTCTCTCGCGTCCTCTGCAACGCCATCTTCCCACCTCTTCCTCGGTCTACCTCTAGGTCTCGTTCCCTCCCATGTACCCAGCAAAGCCCTCTTAGGGTTCCTGCCACCCTCCATTCTCATAACATGTCCGGCCCAACGTAATCTTTGAATTCTTATAAATTTTGAGACTGGTATCTCTTTATATATTTGATACAGTTCGTTGTTGTATCTCAGTCTCCATGAGCCATTTTCTTGTATTGGGCCTATAATGCGTCTGAGGATTTTCCTTTCAAAGGTGTCTATTCTGTCGACTGTTTTCTGTGTGATTGCCCATGCCTCACACCCGTAGCATAGCACCGGTCTGATGACAGTCCTATATATTTTCATTTTTGTTTCCCTGTGCACATCCCCAGACCTAAATGATGGCAGCAATGCGAAGTACGCCTTGTTAGCCATGGTGATCCGTCTTTGGATCTCCGGCTCCTCTGATCCAGTCTTTGCTAGATTCACTCCGAGATACGTGAAATTGTCCACCACCTCAATTGTGTCCTCCTCTATCTCGATGTTGTTATGAACCTGGTCCCTTCTTGTTTGGATAAGCATTTTTGTTTTATCCATATTTATGGCTAGCCCAACTTCCTTGGCTTTGTTTTTAAGCTCTATAAATATTTCTTTAGCTGCCATGATCCGTCTTGACATGATGTTAATGTCATCTGCATATGCGGCTATCTGTACAGTTTTATTTGTTAACAGATTGGAGCTATTTATTGATAAGCCTCTAATTACATATTCCAATGCAATATTAAATAGTGTTGGGGCCAACCCATCTCCCTGCTTTAGTCCCCGTGTAATATTTATGGGTTCAGTTAGTTGGCTATCCACCTTTACTTGGGCTTCAGTCTGCTGCATAGTAACTTGGGTTAATCTTACCAGCTTGCCTGGTATTCCAAATTCATGCATTATGATGTAGAGTTTGTCTCTATTAATAGAGTCATACGCTTGCCTGAAGTCCACAAAGATCTGGTACACATCAATATATACACATGATCTCCCGGCTGTAAAACCTGCTTGTTCTTCTCCAGTCTTTCCCTCTATATTTTCCTCGATTTTATTTCTTAGCACCCTACCATACAGCCTTCCCATTGTTGCTCTGACACGTATGTCTTTATAGTTTTCGCAGTCTTTTCTATTGCCCTTTTTAAATATCGATGTAATTCGTGCCTCTTTCCATTCCGCCGGTAAATCTTCTCCATTTATAACCTTCTCGAACATTCTTCTTATCATTCTCATACGTTTTTCGGTTCCGTACTTTATTAGTTCCGCTACTAACCCTTGGGCCTGATGCTTTGTTGTTTTTCATTGAGTTTACTGCTTTCCTTATTTCTGCTGCCGTTATAGTAATTATATTTTCTGTTTCTGTCTCTATTCTTCTTCATCGTTATTCAGGAATTCTTGTCTACTGCTCCGTAAGTAGGTTTTTGTAGTGTGTCTCCCACTCATTGTCTTGTATGTATTGAATATAGGTTTTATCCTTCCTATTCGTTCGTAATGATTTAATTACATTCCATGCTTCTGAACTCCTAGCTCCTCCTATGAATTGGTCTACATTTCTACACCTGTTTCCCCATGCTTCATTTTTCTCTTTGCTGACCATTTCCTTCACTTTCTTGTCCTTCTCTCTATAGTTTCTCTAATCTTCTTCTTTTTTTGTGGATTTTGTTATGTAATTTGTTATATAATTATGTAAATTTGTTATATTATTTTTTCTTTACTTTTATCTCTTCTATCGTCTCTTCCTTCATGTCCCATTTGTATGTATTATTTCCCTGTTCAGTGTCGCCCAGGGCTTCTAGTGCTGCTTGTAGCATAGCTTCTTTTATGTGTGCATATGTGATGTTTACTTCTTCATCATACCTAAAGTCTATTAACTTTTGATCTAGACGTTGCTTGTATAGGTTCCTTATCGATTCGTCCTGTAATAATTGAATTGAATTTTGAATTTTTTTTCCTTACTTATTTGTGTTGCCGTAATTGTCTCTTCTGTCTTTGTTGGCATTTTGGCTCCTGTCCATGGGAATTTCATTTTTGCTATCAGTAGTTTATGGTCTGTTCCACACTCCGCTCCTCTCTGAACTCTGAACTGAAAAAGTTCCTTTGTCATATCTTTTTAAAATATTGTAAACTTACTCTTCTTTTATTTTACAAATATTAAATAATTGAGTTACTCTATTACGCCTCACGTTGTAAGCGCCAAATCTGTAAAGTTTCAAAATATTTGATTTCGTTATTTCCTAGAGCCCCTAGTTGTTGGTGCCAATGTGTAAAGTTAGATGATTACTTGATTGTATATTTTTTTATATATTGTGCTGTAATTATCTGTCTGTTTGGTAATTGCCCCTCTGTTTAGGCGATAATTGCGCGTTGTCTAATTATAGTATGTGTATAATGTTTAATGTGTTGTTTGTATTAAATATGTGATCATGAAGACTCTATCTCAGGGTAGACAACTAATATTTCTATTTAGGTTATTTAATATTGTAAGTAATTAATTATTTTCATTAGTCAGTGCCAAATAACTATAGTTAACAAAATTTTAATAAATAATATTTAGATAATATACCGTATGAATGCTAATCATTTGAATCCCCGCTCTTCCAAACTGCGTCGGCTTCAATTCTCGTACTGTTGTAGTTCACTTACGATTTGTCAACAGCATAGAGGTCGCTCCGAACAGTATTAACCTTGTTCATACAATTTGTTCCACTGTTTGCTAGTAAAATATATTATTTTATCCTCTGCTTTGTGTATTTAAGTGTTAATTAATTCTTGGTATTATTATTCGTGTTTTAGTAGAAGTTCGTGTGTTATGTATCTTAATTATGTTAATTATTTCACTTCATGTGTGTGAATTGGACGACTAGCCTTCATGCACATTTGTTTTTATTCCAATTTGGGATTACAACACCGATCAGTAGTGGATGATGGTACTGTGAATAATTTATATTAAACCTTTAATAGCATTCCTCATTAAACTTCTTTTAATTATAATATTTTACAAACTCCGTTACAAATTCAGAATAGGTTATATTTCTTTGGCCTATTGTACCAAGATTCTTTACAAGATTAATTCCTTTCCTTTTAAATTACTTTTACAGTTCTCAATTCTTCTTATTAATTTATAATTGGGACATAGCTCTCTCCCTGATATGTGTGTAGTATAACACTTATTTCCAGACTTATTTTAAATATTACAGGATCTCTCACACTCTCTCTCTCTGATGTGTGTAAGATTAAATATGAAATTAGACTTTCTTCTTTTATTATTTATACAAATTTAATTCTTCTTAATAAATTTTCAATATGTTACGTAAACTCTCACTGAGATGTGTATTCTATTATACTAAAATTAGACTAAAAAAAAAGTCTTACATTTAAAAAAAAATCAAATTATAACAATTCACATTGGCCTTGGTGATACATCATTAAATTTGTCACATACTTTCATAATACTCCTCTTAAACAACTATATAATGTTACTAATTATTATTATTACATTTCTCTGACTTTTTACATTACCCATCTTAATTTGTCTCTATTATATTATAATATTATAAACATTTGGTTTTATTTTAATGTATATCTAATTTTATTATAATATCTTATAATTGTCATTAAGGGCTAGCACAGACGGTCGATTTTTTACTCGGCCGATTAAAATATCGGTTATTTGAAGTACAGTAGAACCTCGTTAACCCGGATCAACTGGGGCCGGGGCCGATCCGAGTTAACGAAAATCCGGGTTATCCAGAAATGAGGGAAAAACGATAAAAAAGAACATGTACTTACCAAAAATATTTTTAATGGAGTTTAAAAATTATTATCGGCACACTTTCACCTAAAAACACATAATATGTATTTACACTGTACACAATATAGGTACAAACTAGTCGGTAGTAAAAAAGGCAGTGAGCTTTTGCTGCCTCAGTTTTGCGTATCGCTTACGAGCAGCGCGATCTCGCATCCGCTTTAGCATTAGAAGCTCGTTTGGCGATGTTTCGGCTTGACTCTCGAAATAAACTATCAATTTATCTATGTTTGCTACTGCTTCTGCGTGGGTCATAACCACAGCTGGTTCATCAACACTGTCTGAATCCTCTTCATTTTCATTTTCTGTAACACTGCATGATGCAATAATTTCTTCCTCTGTGATCGCTTTATAACCTCCGTTATTGTCAATTTGCAACCAATTGTCAATGTCTTCTTCATCAACATCGGAACAGCCATCGATATTTTTAAAAATGTCTATAAAATCTTCTTCCACACTTGTTTTTTCTTCTTCTTCTTCTTCTTCTTCTTCTTCTTCTTCTTCTTCTTCTTCTTCTTCTTCTTCTTCTTCTTCTTCAATTGTATTGTTTTCTGGCAAGTCACACACACCAGGCCACCACTTTTTCCATGACTTTATCAAAGTTTCTCTTCCAACCTGGTCCCAAGCTTCCGCAATCATATAAATAACAGTCTTTACAATAAAAGATTTCAGCACCTCTACCACACCATGCTCTCCTTTGTCCTCTACCAGTTGACTTAGCATTTGCCTTTTGTACACTTTTTTTATTTTTACTAGAACTCCTTGGTCCATCGGTTGAACGAGAGAAGTTACATTAGGTGGTAAAAACTTCACTGAAATTCATCTTTGACTACTTCATTGACAGACGGATGCGAAGGCGCATTGTCAATCAGCAAAACCGCCTTGTTGGGAAGGCCACAGTTCTTCAAATATTTTTTTACTGACGGCACAAAATTCTCAAAAAACCATTGTTTGAAAATGTCACTAACCATCCAAGCACTTTTTTGTGAGCTGTAAACGACAGGCAGTGAGCCTCGTTTCACATTTTTCAATGCACGGGGGTTTTTAGACTTCCCTATTATAAGGAGAGGAATTTTGTGCTTTCCTGACGCATTACTGCAAGCCATTATGGTGAGGCGGTCTTTCCCTTTTTTATACCCTTTCGCTGAATCTCCTAATTTTGAGGCTAGCGTTTTACTCTGCAACATCCGGTAAAATAAACCGGATTCATCGGCATTCTAAACTTGATCTGCAGTCAGTTCTTCCTTTTTAATAAAGTCTTCAAACTCTTTTTTAAATTTTTCTGCCGCTTCAACATCACCTGACAAGCTTTCTCCAGTGACTGTAAGTTGACGCACTCCATGCCTTTTTTCCATCTGTCCAACCACCCCGGCTAGCTGTAAAACTCGGGTCTCCGTGGGGCAACTGTTTGTTCAAACTCAATGCTTTCTGTTGGATGATGGGTCCAGAAATCGGCAAACCACGTTCTCTTTCAGCACAAAACCAGACAAACAATGCATCATCCAGAGTTTCTAGTTTAGCAGTTTTTGCTTTACACCGATTATCCAAACTGTCCTTAGAAATCATTTTGAAACAAAAGTCGTCAATGCGTTTTCTGTTCTTTTTCCAATCAGATACGGTCGATGTTCCTACTCCAAACTCAGCAGCAATGTTCTTTAACGATTCTCCCTTATCAATTCTTGTCAATGCTTCCATCCTTTTTTTCATAGTCACAACGTTTTTACGTTTCGTCGCCATCGCGAACAACGCGCTAACGAAACAGCACAACGATACTGTACCTCAACAGTGACACTAGGACAACACGCGAACACTACCGAGATTGCAGCGCAACTGAGGAATGTTGTTTCTAGGTCGATGTCAAGTGCAAGGCGTGGGGAGGGGAAGGAGAGGGTTGGCAGGTGGGGTGAGTGCAATGAACTCGCCTGCTGGCAAGTGAATTCGAGTAATGTACCTACTGAGAATAGCGATTTATCATCTGTAAAACAAGTCTTCATTTACTACGCTAAACAACATAATTTTTTTTTCCAAAACTGGTCCGGGTTACCCGGACGTCCGGGTTAAAGAGGTCCGGGTTAACGAGGTTCTACTGTACTGCCTTCAAATTGTTTTGAACGCACACGAGCAATTAAAAATTGCCCATACATGGGCGTTTTTCAGTACAGTTGTGAAATGGATTTCGATGAGACTGCATGTATCTGTGCCATTCTGTTACGTTTTCAGAAGAAAATGTTAGAAAGAAAGTACTGGGTTCACCCTATTGTTAGCCGGAGACTTTTCAACGGACAATTTTGCAAACTTTTCATGTCCCTATGGAAACATCGAAAGAAATTTTTCAATTATTTTAGAATGTCAGTGAATAGTTTCGATACGTTATTAAGGCTTATTGGTCATCGGATAACTTACTCGAATACAAATATGAGGCTGGCCGTTCCACCTGAAGAAAGATTGGCTGTAACTCTAAGGTAAGAAGGTTGTAGCTGAACTGCATGTTGGTTAACGCCTAATTGTCTGCGAGAAGATTGGTCAAATTTTATCGACTGATAAAATGTTTTGTAGTGTTTTTCGTTTCTGTTACCAATTTATGTTTGCTATTAAACCGCAATATTACGTTGCCGGCAATGATATTCAGTTTCGCAGACAATTAGAAGTTAACTGGAGCTGTTTCTTTTTTTTTCTAGTTACAACACAATATACTTTTAATTTTAAAGGAATATAACAGAATGATGAAACAAGAATTTCAAAAGGGGTAGCTTTTTCCATCATTCTATTGCTTCTGGAAAATTCCATAAGAAATTCACGGGGGAGCTGTGTACAGTAGGGGGTGCGTAGCTCAGCACTTGGTGTGTTCGGAGTGTACTATTATAGTCATGCCAAAACCGTGTAGCTGAGAGGCAACTAACGGATTGTTTTGAGGAATTAACGAAAAAATAGATAGGCAGTGTCGGACACTGCCGCAGTTATTTTCGTGAAAACGTCAATCGGGTATAGTATATTGAAATTAAATAAAATTTTTGTTTTGAGTCGTTTAATTCATTTGCAACTTACATTTATTGAATACAGGGTAGTGGTATGAGAAGTAGGATACATATGGCTTTGAAATTATTTGAATACCTCTTGCAAATGTCAAATCTATACAAGTTTTCCCTTGCGTGGTTGGTTTGTCCAAATCATTCACTAGTTTAAGTTTAAAGAATTTCTGAAGGTATGCACGTAACAGTTCTAAATTTTCGTCACTAGTGTTGAAATCGCCCATCAATACGAGCGGTATGTCACTATTATATTCTGGTTCGAATGTCTGCGTATTCACTGTATTGTATCAATTGGCTTAAGATGAGCAGCTTGATGTCATTATAAGAGAGTCCAGGGTGTATATAGATGCTTGCCAAAATTATTTGATGAGTGCTTGGTATAGTTATCTTTGTTATGGCAATTTCTCCAATATGTGACCTTACACGCAACACTGCCTCGAAATGTGGCAACAGTTTGATTTCAACTGGGATACACGACCATTCTAAGTTGACTCTGGAGATGTACACTGCTACGCCACCACCTCGCCCCTCGTTTCTTTTACAACATTTGGATACAATGCGAGAGAAGTCTGCCATGTCGATAGAGTCTGGGTCTCGTAACCAAGTCTCAGTGAGAACGATAATGTCCACCTTCGGTATTAACTCATCTGTCTGTAGGTCCCCCACATGCGCTTGCAGACTCTGTACGTTTAGATTGACTATGATGAATGTTGACATAGGGCATGGAGGCTCTCCCGGGAGGCTGTGCTGCCATTCGCAAAATTCTTTGATTGCTTGTGTTACAGTATGGAGCCGATGACTCCCGAGGCACTCGTATTCGTCTCTTTATTTCTTTGACTGACGGCGACCCTGACCCAGAGGCGTGATAGAATCTGTAATCATTCTTCTCATTTGTCAAATAAAGGCCCTTGAGACTCGTTACTCGACTCATGGCCATGTATACAAGTTGTTGTTGCTGGTTCTTATTGTAATCGTATACAATCGAATCGAATGTACCACCTTGAGACTTGTGAATGGTCAGCTCACAGGCCGGAGTAAGTGGAAATTGGATGCGCCTACATTTGATAGTACCGCCTAGACTTATATTGCTCATCCGTAATGCTATGGGTATCCATGCTCCGTCTAATACTTCTGGCTTGCTCATTATCAAGGGCTTGCTTTTAATTTTTAAACGCCGCCCAATGTTATCTGGAAATTCCATCCACACCCGTAGCGAGGGAGATGCTGTGGTAGGTACAGTAGTTGAAGTGGATGGTTGATCGGTTGTGTTGTTGTCGATGAGTTGTAACATATACACTCCTCTTCAAAACAACACTTGGTTCACTCAGATCGGATAATTAGTCTCTGAGATATGATCCCATTTATGGACACATGTCGAATCCGGAAAGTCGAAAATCGTGGGTTCACTTTGCGCGTGCGCGACATGCGGCCGCCACGAATGTCGGAGCAGTACTGGCACAAACTTTCATCCTTCCTCTTTAAAACGAGGTTAAGATGGCGGCACTATGTCTATTTTTAGCCGAGTTATTGAAGTTTGAAATTACTTCGACAGAAACTGTCGCTCATTTGGGCATGATTGCCTCCCCACACCCGGCATCGATTTTAAAGATGTTTTCATGTCAAAAATAACCATTTTATATATTTATTTAAAGTAGCTTAAAATAATGTTGATAATGAGTCAATAAGTTTAAGTTATGAAAATAACTAGCTTGGCCAAGATACGTATGTTATTGCAGTGTCGCGTACATTGTGTTGTTCTCTCGGTCTTATTTTATAGCTGTATATAATACAAGTGCCGAGCTATGTGCTTCCTACTGGTAAAAACAAAGACTTGAAAATATGTATAATTATTTCACTACGACTCGGAACACAAAACTTTTTATGGGTAAAAACGTAAAAGTGTTACCTTATAACCTGGACCGGTTTTCACTTTTAAAAAGCTTCTTCAGAGGTTTTTAAGGTGAACCTCTGAAGAAGCTTTTTAAAAGTGAAAACCGGTTTAGGTTAAAAGGTAACACTTTTACGTTTTCACCCATAAAAAGTTTTGTGTTCCGAGTCGTAGTGAAATAATTATATTTAGTTAAGTAACGGACACATCATGGACAACGAAATCCAAGAATTGAAATATGCACGAAACTTTTATTACTGACTATTTGAAGTACAAAATTCAAATTTTTTTTCAAACTACTACTACTACTATTTTTTTCAAAGAAAAATATAGAAAACAAAATATTTTACTGAAAAGACCAACAAATTCAATTCTTGGATTTCGTTGTCCATGATGTGTCCGTTACTTAACTAAATATCACTATTACTTTAATGACTCGGAATTACTTTAACCACTCCGAGTCGTTAAAGTAATGGTGATATTTAACAAATTCAAATTATAAATATTTATTGCAGTGACATAATCGAGGAATTCCATCATTATTGCATGCTGTTTCTTGTGCGACTCCTCTACTGGATTAAAACTGGAAATGTAATTCGCTGCAGACGATGTAGGTTGGATCTGCCACTGTGGAAATAGGGATGCAGAAAGTGTGTAGATGGCATAGGTAGGTTCATATGCTGCTGTGGAAATGCGGATGGATCTGATGTAAATGACATAGGCTGATTCATATGTTGTTGTGGATATGAGGATGGAGCTCTCATTACAGGTGGATTGCTGAAATATAAGTTAGGTTGCTCATGTCGTGTAGCCATGTTACCATACCTGCGGATACGATGCAGCACATTCATTATTTCTATCTTCACGTCGAATTTTTGATCTTGATTGAATGATTTAAATGTGGGCAACAACGAGAGTAAAAAATATTGGCTTCATCGATTTCTTTGTCATCATTTATCGTCTCCTACAAGATTTTTAGTAAAGACTCCTCGTAGTTTCTCTGAGAGTTCTTTTTTGAAATTTTTCTACCGGTTGGTGTTTCAAATGAATCTGTTATTGGTTGCTGAATTTCAACCAATTCTACATCAGCATCTTCCAAGTTGTCTTCGGGCTCACTGATCGGCTAATCCAAGTTACTCGTAGTTGATCGTCCTTCAACTGTTGGTAACAGAAATAACAAGTGATCAAAATAAACGAATTTACGCCTTTTTCTGTTGGCACCAGATCCAGATTTGATTTTTGTTTGTTCATTGTACTCTTTCTTGAAACATGTTCTCAAGTTTTCCATTTTTTTTTTGCAGCTCCTTCCCTGAAAAGCGTACAGTCTAAAATTAACGGACAGTTTATAAAAAATAAAATGTTTTATATCTTCGTAAGTATTATTTTCATACTAGTTTTTTAAATATTCTTTTCTTAAATATATATTTTCATTATTTTAAACATGATCATTTTTACTGAATTCAACTTCTTTTCAGGTACCTTGCAACCGGAAATAGTTTTGTATCCCTCCATTACGAATACCTATTGGGTACTTCAACTATTCGAGTAATAGTTAGAGATACATGTGATGCTATTTGGGAATGTCTACTACTTGAGTACATGCCTCCTAAAGACTGTCAAGGTTGGTTAAAAATTGCGAATGAGTTTTACGAGCAAACACAATTTCCGAACTGCATTCCAAACCGCTGATGGCAAACATTTTGAAATTAAAAATCCAGCTAACAGTGGCTCTGACTTTTTAATTATAAATCTTTTTTTTCTATCGTTTTGATGGCCATAACTGATGCAGACTATTGCTTTACAGCTATTGATGTTGGATCATTCGGATCATGCAGCGATTCATTCATTTTCCAGAACTCAAAATTTGGAAGTTTATTGTCGAAAGGTGAAGTGAATATACCCAATGCAAGAAAGTTACCTCATGACAATGAGGGAACACTTATGCCATTCATACTCGTTGGATATGAGGCTTTTGCAAACTCAAGTCAAATTTTGAGCCCATACGCCAGGCAAAATTTAACTGTAAGTAAGCGTATCTTTAATTACAGACTATCAAGGGCTGGATGGTAGGATGGTTGAATGTACCTTTGGGATTTTAGCAAACAAATGGCGCATTTTTCACCGACCACTCAATGTTAACACTAACTTCTGTGATGCTATTATTAAATCTTGCTGTATACTACACAATTACGTAAGAAAAAAAGATGGCATTGCTTTTGAAGACACACTATTTCAATACCCTATGGAAAGTGTACGTCCCACCAGAATAAGGGGTGACTTGGCTGGCCTCTCTGTAAAGATTATTTTGCAAAATACTTTGTCACACCACAAGGATGTGTGTCCTGGCAGTCGAACATATTTAATTACTACTTCTTTTTATTTTACATCTTTTATATTTCATTTGGCACAGCTGGCATAAATGTAAAAATTGTAGGATAAAATTGTAATGACAAAATTTTGTAAAATTGAAAACTGTGGAATAAAATTTTTTATAAAGTAACCAACGTTATTATATAAATATAGGCTATAATTTGAAACAGTTCATGAAAATAAAAATGTATTAACTCTGCGTAGGCCTACCGATTGTCGCAAATTTTGGCAGACGGAGCGCGCTGAAATTTGCCTAAACTTACACCGTTTTTTTTAAGCCATCCATCATCCTAAAAATTTGAAAAAATTACATTGTATTCTTACCGTACTGAAAACAGGTTCATAACAAAGAAAAACCTAATGGCTAGCGTTTTTTATTTTTAAGAATTAAAAAAAAAAATTAAACCTGGTAGTCGTGGGACTACCAGTAGACATGGAATCATGGGCAGACTTGTGCTTTGGGAAGGAATGAAGGGTTGGTTAAATAAACAGCTACATATCGCCGTATGATTTGCACAGCGGAGGTACATTGCCTTGTTTGAGACTTGCAACACACGTAGAGCACACGCCTTCCATATTACTCACACTTGAGTACTCGTCCGCTCCGAACACTGTGGCCAAGAGACTTATGTATGATGGTACGCACGGTCTTAGATCACTCTTGAACCACAAGCGATCGCAGATCCCACACACCGAGCCGAACGGATTGTTAATAAAGTGCTTAGAGAATTCCTCGTCGACTCCTTTGAAGCGGCGACTTGGACCAGGCTGTTCTGCGCAGAGCATCGAGGGTCCAATGTTGTCGAAGCACAAGTTATTAATGTTCTCATCGTCTGTTTTCTTGCTAGCTAGACGTACGCTCGATCTGAGTCGCTTTGGGGGCACGCCGGATGACCCAGGTATCGGAGATGCGGGCCCCTTGGGCGCTGACGGGGTTTCGTCAATCTTCAAATGGTTGCCATTTTCTAAGTTCTCGGCCGATTTCTTTGATTTTAGTCTCAAACGATAGGCCTGTTGACGCTCTGCATAGGATTTGCCGGTTTTCGGTTTGAAATTTTTGGTTCGAGTTTTATCGCGATTTTTAGGTCGAGGCATTTCAAATTTTTGAGTTCAAATGTTGTTATTATTTTCTGTGAGTGCTTCTGGTACTCGGAATTGGTGTTATTGGGGAGATTTAGTTCTGAGGATCACAACGCACTTTGTATTTTCGCGATCGGACTTGTAGTTCCCGAGATATTTAAGTTTAAGTGGAGCAATTTAGAAATTTTTGGCGCAAAAACACCCTCACGCAGACAAAGCCTAGAGGCGACTGAAGTCAGTTGTCAAAATTCTCAGTACTATTGTTGGAAGGGGGCCGAGTGACTCGATCACCTGACACCTGGTTTGCTGGGATTGGTTGAGCGGTTCGTGAGATAGTGGTATGCCGAAAGTACATTTGAAACATAACGGTCGATTTTCGCGAAACGTGCGAGTAAGACATTACATACCTATGGATTCCATGTCAAAATTCCATTTTCTGTCAGTTTTTATAATTTACGTCCCATTCAACAAACTCTGCATAAACGTGGGTGCGGTACGAAGTGAGTTTTAAACTATTTAGTTATTTGATTATAAATATTTTAAAATAATTACTCACCTTTTTCTTTTTTTTCTGCAGGTTCTAGTTTACTGTAATCGGGAATGAATATCTCGCATAACTCCAGCCACAATTTCTCTTTTACATTTCTATCAGAGTACTCCTTTAAATTTTTCTTATACAAAGCTGGTCTCTTTTCTACTTCCCTGATAAATAGTTCTGTATCAAACGCAGCCATCACAAAACTCACTTTTTATTAAAAAAAATATTGATCTCGTAAAAAAACAAAACTGAACTACACGTTGTCGTGGAGACCATCAATACAATAACAAGAAATTGCTCGAAGAAGGCAATACGAGGGGGGACCCAAAAGTAACGAGAATTTTTCTCTGGCAGTTGGTAGAACGCTAGTTCCGACTTCTCCCGCTAGGTGCCTTCACTAGACACCATTTTGTATCAGTTGCCCTAGCGGCATTGTTGTGGAAACATTAGCGCGGTCAGTGTGACTATTTTTTGTAAGCGCTGTTTCACGTTTTCGGCGATTTGTCAATGGCAGACATTAAATACCAACGTGCTAACATCAGGTTCTGTTTCTTGTTAGGGAAATCAGCAGCAGAAACTGTCGCAATGCTTTAACAATAAATACATATAGATTTATAGTTAGACATATATATAGTTTTATCACGATGAGTGATAGTTTTATTTTAATCTATATCTGATGATGGAGCATAAACTCTGAAACGCGTCATAGAAAAATTATAAGAAGTCACAAGGCGGACAATGGTAATTTAGTTATTAATTATTTTCCTGTTTATTGTGTAAGAATTGCCAGAATTTTTTACATGTAATATATGATTAAAAGATAAACATCTGGCTTCATTCCATTTGTAAAGCACTTTAGATAGTTGTTGAGATTTACATTAATCGGGGAGTTTGCCAAGGCTGTAGCATGTCTCCAACACTGTTTAATGTCTATATTAATAACATAGTTAGAGAGTAGAAATTACAAGTGGATCTGGGAATAAAAATAAATAATATAACATACATGATTACAGTGGTGTTTGCAAACGATCAAGTAATCATTCAAAACGATGAATGCCAGCTCCAGAGATTGTTGTTCCAGTTACAGCAAGTCTGTTCAAATTATAACATGAAAATTTCTGTGCAGAAGGCAAAAACTATGGCATTTATAGGCAAATACCCCTTTTGAACTAAGATTGTACTGGATAACAAGAGTATAGAGGTGTCACATTTCCACCTATAAAATCCATTTCATGGATTGTGATGTTGATTACAAGTTGGGTAAGTTTCAGTCAGTATACCACAATTCGTCAAGTGTTATTGGGATAAACAAGGAAAAAACTCCACTAAAATATAAGGTAATGGCTGTGTTGGTGTTATTTTATGGTTCTGAAACTTGAGTTCTGGGAAAAAAACCTCTGAGAAGGATCGGAGAAGAGATTCTTGCAATCTGTTAAAAGCTGCACACAAAGAGGTAGACTACATTGAAGACATTCATAAAGTTTTGACTGTTTCTAGTATCCAATATCGTATTACAGAGAACAAAGAGAAATTGATTGCTCATCTGAATAGGATGCCAGATGGCAGGTTGCCTAAGGAAGTTTGACAATACAAGCTTGTTGGGCAGCAAGTATACGAATACCTAGGAAGCGTTGGTGAAGTGGATATATTCCTTTGGGATTGGAACAGGTTATTTGTCTAGTCTCTGATAGACTTTTCGTCTGTTAGTTTATAATCAGGCTGAAGACAGTTGCCAACTGTTTGAGTGGTTGAAATGTCGCATTTATATTTTTTCTGTGATCCCAAAAGTTTATCATTTAGTTTCAAATTCACAATATACCAATTTGTATTACTACAAAAAAATAATATTTTGTTTTGGTTTTAACTATTTATTACCATACATGTCGAACATTAAAGAAGTTAATGTTATTATACAAGTACTTAACGGTATCTGTTCGTATTCTTTTTTGGGTTGTTTTTTCTTTAATCTAGTAAAGAAAAACTAGAGTTATCAGCTACATTTAACATATTTAATCAGGTTTGTTACAGTGTGTAGCTCAATTGGCAGTTTTCTTACTTCCTTTAAGGAAATCACCTTCAAGGCTGTATATTTTTAAGAAGCATTTTTCTTTATACTTTGCTTCACATACTCAAAATGTATCTCCTAATCTTCTTTCCAATATCTGAAACTTCATACGTAGTTGCTGCACATTCAGGCAGTAGGGAGCTTTTTGCATGGGGGGGGGGGATCAACCCTAGGTTACCCACTGAGCTAAAAAACTATAAAATTCTGTCCTTTTAATATAGGCCTAAATATTACTTTTAATAAGTGATAAGTAATAATAATTAACTGCGAGTATATACCGAAATGTTGTTAGGAGATGAGTAACTATAAATTTATCCCTTCCACTTACTGTTGGCCCCATCCTGAAACAAAATTCTGCATATGTCCATGAAGACGTGTTGTGTCTATGAAAGTAATAAATATACAGTTTAATTAATAAACTGTTATTGGTGTTAGTGGTTAATAAACTGTGTTAGTGGTTATAATCACAAATAGAAATAACACTGTTGCACACCACTATAGAAAAGTTTTTTTTCCAATAGTGGAAGAAAAACTTTATTTGTTAATAAAATGTATACATTTTTCTTTTTTTTTTTAATCGTACTTTCAAGCTTCACAGCTCATCATCAGATCGGAAATATACAATAATGGAACAAGACAACTTCTTTATACCCCCACTTGCCCTACAGTGCATACACATTTTTGTAAACAAGCAGTCACCTGTATCGGTATTTGTACATTTCTTTCTAGTAAACTGTGTGTGTGTGTGTGTGTGTGTGTGTGTGTGTGTGTGTGTGTGTGTGTGTGTGTGTGTGTGTGTGTGTGTGTGTGTGTGTGTGTGTGTGCTTTTCTATACATAACATTTTTAACCTCTCCCATCCTCCATCTCTCTCATTTTGAAACGTCCATCAAAAATATTGTTATAGTCATCACGCAGATTGTCATGTGTAAACTTAAAAATTTGAATAAAAAATGTACAGGCATTGCACAAATGCAATGCACAGAGAAGGGCATTGAAAATGCTTCAATAAATCTAAAAAATATATATATTTATGTTCATTCGCCAATCGATGAATTCATTTATCAATGTACAGATTATAAGTTAAATGTAGTTGCATTCATAAGCGAAGTTTTATATGTGTACTACGTTATTGACAACAAAGAAGTAGTTTCTATGGAAACTCACCGGTTCCCATTTTCGATCACGCACCAGCGATCAGCCGCAAATGTGCGACACGTCCTTATAAACATTTTCAATGTTAATAATTGAATACCAAAGAAATCATTAGTCCAACTTTAATATTGGTTCAATAAACAAAGACATTCATATACAACAATTCTTCAGGCTTACAATTGTCCAACACACACACACACACACACGCACACACACACACACACACACACACACACACACTAAGTGACAAACAAAAAATAACTCCAAATTAACATGTTAGGACCTTAAAATTGTCATCTTTCACCCAGATTTGTGTAATTCTCTTCTTCCTAGTGTAATGCTCATAATAACTGCAGTATTCTAGTACAAACTCTTAGTTTTAATTTTTTTACATTTAATTTTATTTGTTGTATTTTTTGTAAGTAGTGTTTTTAAAGTGATTGACTTTTTTATTTCTGATTTAATCCAACATTCTTATTTCAGATCTGTTTTTATTCGTTTGTAAATATTTTTTTATAATGAATGTAAATAATTATTTTATTGATTAGACATTGAAGATATTCAAAAATTTTCATTCGATCACAGGAGATAATGTTCTAAAACAACACAGGTAATGTTATGTTATGGTGTAACTTGTAAGCCATTAAATGGTTCACCACAGAATGTATTATTTGATGTACTGTGTGTGTGTGTGTGTGTGTGTGTGTGTGTGTGTGTGTGTGTGTGTGCGCACGCGCCATGCAAATGTGTATATGCAAGCATGTAAGTGTTTGTGTATATATAAAACAGAAATTATATGTAAAACATTATGTAATTTGCAGCTGTATAAGAGAATTTATTTTTGTATTTAAGTTTTGCTGTAATAAAAGAAAGATGTATATACACTAATTACAATTGTATTTTTGTAATTATTACTACCGTAATTTAGAAAACAAAAAATTCTACAAAAGTAATGGATACCTATAGAAGTACAATTTTAACTACACAGACAAGACATGTTAAATGAGAAACAGATAACAATAGAACACTATATTAAGTCAAAATTTATATAATTAAATTAATATTTTGTCATGTTCAGCATTTGGAATTGTTTTTATCTGTCAAAATTTGAGGTGCGTGTATATGCGCGCGCACGCGCGCGTGTGTGTATGTGTGTGTGTGTGTCTTTTATAATTCATTATTTAACCTATTTTATTTGTTATATATAAACCTAGTGATTTTGAAATGTGTCAATAAACAGTTAGTTATAAAATAATTTCCCAAACCTATAATAAAATAAAATACAGTTCTATTTCAAATTTCTTGTGGAGCAGGATCATGCAAATGTTTCAAACTTGTGTTGCGTCTTTTGTCTTTGTAAAAGTATTTTACTTTTTTTTTGAGAGAAGTTCAAAATATTTTGACATTTGCTTCCAGTGTCAGTGAAAACTAACAAATATGATATTGTGTAGATGTTTTGCTCCATGTTTATCGAATTTACAGTATTTTAAATAATGTATATTACAGTGTATGTATAACATATTTTAAACACGTTTAATGTATATTTTAATACGTATATATTTGATCTGAGATTTAAGTTAACTATAATCCATAACATTCTTATAAATAAAAGTAATTGAGTTGTTAATTAATTGTATTTAATTATAATGTTGAATGTTGACTATTTACCACAGTATTCTGTAATTACCAGTATAGTATTAACCAAAGGTTGTGGGTTCTGTTAATTGTGTATATTTTAAATGTAATGTATTGTGTGTGTAGAGTATTTTTCTTATTTATTACATCACATATTATTTATTAATTTTCCATTTAGCTTCTTTGTAAACTCTTGTTCCGTTTAAATATTTTGTTGACAGTAAGTTAAATATCAGCAGAGATAGGAATCATCCTTGTTTACTACCCTCTGGATCTGACATTCATTTATTACAATAATTCAGACAACTGCCATTTGTTTCTATGATTCACATATCTCTGTTCTCAACCCCTGTTTTCAATGTGTCAATGAGGTTTCTTATGTTTTAGGCAAAAACATCTCTGCATTGATCATAGTAGTTTTGAAGAAGTATATTTAAAAATGCAATCACTCTCTCTCTCGTTTCAAATACTTTTGTGAAACTGAAGTTGTATTCATCCAGATCTACTTCACATTTATTTTCTTATTCTACAGGAATAACACTTTTTTTTAAGAGTGTGGCTCGTAAAACTTTTTACCCTGTAATTGCTACATTTCTTTGAGTGTTCATTTTTTGGAAATGTTATAAAACTTTTTTACCAATTTTTCTGTTGGTACTTCTGCAGTAGCTTATACTGCTATTATTTTAATGATTTTAAACTGTTTAATCTTAATTATTTAATATTGACTGCTGGTATCAAGACTAGATTACATTAATGTCTCCTTTGTGTACAGATAAAGACTTACATCTGTTATAAAACATATTATGAAATCCAAGTAAGAGCAACATATTTCTAATTTCTTCCATGATTTCTTCTCATTTTCATTTTGCTTTTTAGTTATGTTTTCTTTCACAGATTAACTATACATGGCAACTGTGTCTTTCCCTTATTGATGAATACTTTACCTCTTCATTTGGCAGTCTTGCAGATCAGGGTAACAAGATTGCAAATCTGTGAATTCATACCACCAAGTGGTATTTGAATCCCCCCTCCTTTAAACAGAAAGCAGTTATGTGAAACATTGATATCATAACATTTCGATGGAACTCTGAGTACATAATTTCATACTTCTTAAATTTCCCATAGTCATTTACACAGCTGATAATAAAACTTTTTAACACATTCTCTGCCGGCATTTTTATTGATTCCGTCCTCCTGCACCAAACGGTTTTTGGTTGCATCCAGCATACCATAATGTTGATTTTCAGTTATTATGACCAAAGTAGCAGAGAACAGCCAGCAAAAAGTACTCTGTCTGTCTCCCCCCCCCCCCAACACACACAAAAGCATATTTAAGTATAATGATCTTGAAATTAAGATTTGCATTGCTTAAGTAATAGCACGATTTATGTTCTTTTAAAGATTAGGGTTTTCAAACTGACTAAAAGGGTACAGTTTATGTAAAATAAAATATCATAAAACATCAGAGTTAAATTTGGTTTAAAATTATATTTACTGTATGTCAGTCACTTCTGTAATTCAGATAGGCCATAAGTTGCTTGACAAAATATGTTACTATATTAGTGATAACTATTAGTGTTAAACAAGTTGTAACCCACTCATGAATTCGTGAGTAATAGAAGACACTGTATATAATAACATATAAAATCCTACTTTCAAACTGCGGTCACATGGAGTAACTGTATTCTGTATACCATTATGTAAATGTAAATGAATATTGACTCTGTATGACTTAAAATGAAAATCATGTACAGTTAAATTTTATATATTTTTGAGTACTATACGAATTACTTGTTAGTAAGAAATACAAATATTTGTTGAATAAGAAATGTTGTTTACTTGTAATTTTTATTTAATCCACATATGAAAGACAGATTATATTGTTAATGTTTGTATTATTACATTATTATTTGTTAATAAAATGTATACATTTTTCTTTTTTTTAATCGTAGTTTCAAAATATAAACCAAATCTTATCCAAAAAAACATGACTGCATAGTAGGAAAAATTAAACGAAATAAATTTCTCCTTACTAAATCTGCCAGCCCTAAACTTGGAGAAAGTATGAAGGGAATGTGTCTCACTATGCAAATATTTCATTGCTAATTATATCTTAAAGGTTAGAAAAGTGTCTGTTATCATGTGTCATGAAAACAGGACTCCACACATCAAGGACAACACCAGTGCACACAGATTTGATTCTGAGCATGCTTCCCCTAGTCTTGTACACATTCACTTGGGCTTGCATAATGTACAAAAATAAAACAAGTAGACTGACATAATATATAATGATAGCAACAACTACAAAATAATAGAAGTAATAATTGTGAGGTTTTTCATTACATAAATACTACAATGACCTCACATAACAGAAAATTGTATGATGATTTAATCTACACTCCTCTGGTGAGACTCAAGCAAGTGGTAAGCTGTTAAAAAGAGTATTTAAATAAGACATTAGGGTTTCCTTATCGCCAAATCCTCAGGCTACAAAGAAGGTGTAAAAATGGAGGAGCAGGTCCCTTTAGTTCAAAAGGGTGGAAGGAACAAAAGGGCAAAAGGGATTACCTGCATCAATGAAGAATACAGAATTTAGAGATATCTGGTTCCTAAAGTGCGAATATGCCATCCATGTGTTGGTGAGCGAGTCCCTACTACATGCTACCCTGGCGATGGTTGAGATGGAACTGACCAGATATGCATAGTACACGCCTGCAGAAGGTGCACTGCCAAAAGCAGTCAATAGGGCCACGAGCCGATCCATGTTCAATCACATAAATATTTTTTGAGCCAAAATACTAAACACTGCCCCCTACTGGCCAGAACCCCAGATGGCCAACAGATATTAACAATAATATAAATGCTAAATATATATATTTAATACAAAGAGAAATAAATTGAAAACAAACTTTCATATCTCGAGGCCCAAAATAAATGTAAAACATGAACAAACATGGAAACATACAAAGCTATACCTCCCTAACAGTCAGGGCAGACACGTGTGTCCTGGTGCCCTTATATAAGGTTGTCTCCCTTAAGTGACATGCTCCTGCATAAACAATTCCCATGTAAAGAAATGGAAATGAAGGGGGGTGATTGATCAGAAGATAACAATCCTCCAACAAAATGAGCAGGACTTGACCTGAGTACACCCAGTGCAGCAAAAACCCCTAATGGCCTGACATGCAGGTATATCATCATTGATCTGACCCGACATATGAGATTAACCCCAACTCACTGACAAAAGGTAGAAACTGTGGGAATTGAGTGAGCAGTAAAACCAGCCACAACATCAGAGTTCGGTAAACAAAGAAGCAAGAAGTCTGAACACACTGGCATAAAATTGAAAACGTTATGCCATTAGGATGCTACTTTAGATACAGTGATGACACTCTATATATATCTCAAAATAAAGGCAGTAATATTTCTGATATATCAAATTCAATTAAAAATTTACATAACAAAATAAAATTCAAAGCAGAAGAAGAATCGAATAATAAACTGAATTACTTAGACCTAACCATAAACAGAACTGAAAATAATTTTGAATATTCAATATACAGAAAACCATCTCAAACTAATTTAATAATTCAAAATAAGTCTAATCATCCTCCCCAACATAAAATGGCAGCATTCAGTTCATTAATATAGCGCATGTATAGAATCCCATTAAATAAACAAGAAAGATATATTATCAAACAAATAGCAATAGACAATGGATACAAAATAAAAACTATCAATAAATTAGAAAATAAAATAAAACAAACTCACTAAACAAACACCATACAAACCTTCATGTAAAATCCTTCCACTAATGATAATATAAAATATATCAACTTTTCTTATGACGGAAACATAAATAGTAAACTAAGCAAACTCTTTAAAGATACAAACTTAAAAATAACTTATAACACAGATTAATATTGTTTTTAATAAAATAATACCTAATACTAAATTCAACATTCATAATAAAAACAGTTTGCAAAATAGAATGGCCAGATTGAAATAAATTTTATGTAGGCCAGACGAAGAAAAAACTGTCCGATAGATTCATTCAACATTGTAATGCATTTTAAAACCTAATATTGTAATGTTACATAATATCACGACCACCAGGGTCCAAAACAAACGATAACCAACAATAACAAATCATAAGAAATGCTACAACCAAACTTTAATGTTAATCACAAAGATAAGTAGAAATTAACTTTAAAGGAATAAAGAATACATCTTTAACAAACTGACGAAGATGATCAAAGAAATAATGACAATGACTTAGACGAAACGTAATTAACTGACAACTAACCCAATAGATTAGGTAAAAATGAGAAAACCAAAGGCAGAGAGAAGACACTATGAGTGGAGTAAAGAAGAATACTACAAAGCCCAACTGGATACAAAAACAGAAAGAAGAATAAGATATGCCCTACACGAAACGAAAGAAGAATTAAGACAAGATGAATGGATCATAACAAGAAAGCCCAGAGTAAAGAACAGTAATAATGAAGCATGATGACCTAATATAAATAACTATGCTGACCAGTGGCGAAGTTACATGGAGGCAATGCCTACCCTAAAAATTCTGTAGAATAAAAATTATAAATACGTATGAACTACGTAACGTAAAGATTATACATTGTTACTGTGACTGTCGAATTTATTAAGCCGAAATGTGCTTTACTGAGCGACCGCTAGATGGTGACAGGTGAGATTCGGCATAAAGCGAATGAGGCAACGTGAACTTGCCTCAGAGTTTTTTGTATACATCGTATGTAAGCAATGTGCTGGCGTGAATTGGAAGTGCGGGGGAGGGGGATTGTCCCGTGCTGTACACACAGAGCGTTGAGGCATGTCTCACTTCTATGGTGCAAACAGTTAAGTTAAAGCGCGCTGTGTTGTTATAAGTGTGCTTATTTTATGCGGTTATTAAGTGTGCCTGTTATTCCGCTGAAATAACAGATGATCAAGATTGTTTTTTGAATTGTTTGTAACATTAAACATATACAGTAATATAGAAACTAATCAAATTTAAAAATTTGAAGTTCAGTCAGATGTATTATTGTGTATGACTTATACAAGGATTGTTTAATAGAAAAACGTTTAGAGCTGTAAAGCATTTTTTATTCAACGATTTTAAAAGAAGTCTCCATTAACATTAAGACACGAGTCCCACGCTTGCACTAATCTGTAGATTCCCTGCTAGTAAAATTCTTACGACTGTTTCTGGAACCATTCGCTAACAGCAAACTCTACCTCAGTGTCCGATTTGAACCACCGTCCTTTTAGTGATTCCTTAAAAAAAATTTAAGGTAAGATTTTTGCCTACCCATTCATTAACTACTAGCTTCGCCACTGATGCTGACAAAGAAAGCTTATAAAGTGAATAAAAGTCAGGAGAGTGAAGTAAAAGTAGTCAAAGTATAAATTAACTGTGTATCTGGAAGAATAATAAAAATGAATCGTATAAACCAGCCTTGTAACTACAACAAATGTAGGGACATAACTTATAGAATGATGTTAATGAATACTGTTTAAGAATGGGTAATAGAGACAGAAAGGTGTCTAATAAACCTGAAGTAATAAATAACATTAGTAATACTTTAATAATGTGAAATAAAAGACATTGAATCATAATAAAATAAACACATTATTGTCAAACCAAGATAGAACCCATAACCTCACTACATGTGAATAAGGCACCTCAAATAAAAGAATTAAATAACTAAATGATAAGTAATCCAATTTCTGTTGGAGGGTAATGAACCTAAATGTTAAAAGGGTAGTACCAACACAAAATTAATGTATAGAAGAAGTAGAATTATGTTGTAATTAGTATAAATTCAAACAATAAATTAGACATTCTGAAGTTACATAACAAATCTTGCAAAAAACTTTAACAATAAGGTATAAAAAGGTGAGACATTAGTGTCAATAGAACCAGCAAGGTTCACAGTCACTTATATAATATAAAACAATTGTAATTAGTTTAAAAATATAACAGGATAATAGAAAATAGACATACTTGTATCTTGAGACCAGATGCAAGAAGTTTTATTGAATTAACAGAGAAAGGTGATATACTATTACCAATCAAATGATGGTAACACCTTAATTTAATTACTATCACTATTTTGTAAAGGAGAATGATCACTAAAATTAAAAATAATTAAGAGTTAAGAGAAAGGATGTAACACCATATAGTGACTGGACTATAGGTTGTAACGGTACGAAATTGTCGGGCCAATTTTAACAATTTAAAAATTATATTTGCCATGTAGTCTTTGTTCACCTTTATAGAACCTCGAGTCAGTCGACCAAGTATGCAGGTTTATTACAAAACAAAACGTCTATGTTTTGTCTCCACACTCAAGCAGCATAGACAGATTGTGAAATAACACCTAACTTTGCATCAGCCGTGAATCACGGAAGAAAGTAATGTAATTCCTTATTGCACCAGGCGGCAAAATATTGCTAAATCTTACGCCTATGTTATAGCGCTCGTTTAACAGCACCAATGGGAGCGCAGTCTCACGATCACGTGATCAGAAAGAAACTCTGTGTGCTCAGTCTTAGCAGTAAAAAAGTCAGTTCTATTGCAACTCATGGCCGCGCGGCCAACCTAAAAGATCTAAGTGTTCGAAAAGTTACGTCGGCCGACACAAGTATTAAATGTGAAAAACGTGGTTTTAGTGACCAGTAAAACTCAATACCAGTTAAAAGCAAAATCACTTTAACGAGCTTCAATTGACTTTCGAAGTGCGGGGTAAAACAAGTGCATCATCAGTGGGATCAGATCAGCAACCAGGATGAGTACCCTCTAATCAATTTTAATTCAGAATTTTTAACTACATTACAATTTACATTTGCAGACGTTTCAATAAATCATGAGATCTCAAAGTGGGGTTTAATAGAATGTCAATGTAAAAGAACGAATGTGTGAGTGTGGGGACAAATTACGTATTGGTTCGTTTAATAGAAATTTAAGAAACAAATTAGTTAAGGAAGTAGTTTTAAGCGATTATGGTCTGTTCTTTTAAAAGTAGGAAATTAAAGTGTAAGGATGCATAACCAAACCATATGATTCAAATAGATGATGTAATAGAGTCAGTATAACAATAACATGGAATAAGTAAAGTAAAATCTATCTTGTTTAATAAAAGAGAGATAATTTGTTAGAACTAAAAAACTGTGTTAGAGTCATTATTTCGCACTGAAACTCAAATAATCCTTTCTGCAGCTGTTTTCGTCTGTACGACTCTGGAGTAGAACCCGAAGGTAAGAGTTTTTATAATATTCCACTAATTAATAGTGTTTCAAGGTGAATCCAAAGGGTATAATTCAGGGAATAATTGTGTCAAAACCACTAAAGGTAACAACTAGAAGTTGTAATAATTAATTTAGATAAACAAGTAACAATATTCAGAAGTAATCCAATAGCAATGAACAGACAACTGTTAAAACTAACTTGGGGGGTAATAGGCCTAAAAAGAGCCCAGAGACTGATACTAAATATTAAGTTAAACAGAGTATCAGACTAAACCAACAGTAGTAAACTCACAAGATAGACAAGACTCCAAGAAGTGGTTAAAATTTAATCAATATAAACAATGTATTCTAAGATTAAAGCAAAATAAAAATTAAGGCCTAGGTGTGCCAAACACTAAATATGTCAATAACAAAAAAACACAAAAAAGGGCATCAATTAAGTCAGACAATGTTAACCAGAAGTTGAAGGGTGAACTTAAGAATAAGTGGGAAAAGTAACTAACTCTTAAAATACCTTCAATGAATTATATCAACTAAATCTAAACCATAATGCTATCTGTACAGCAGGGTTTATACTCAATTTTAGAGTTGTTTTCACACATAACTGATTTATAATCTAACTAAAAGGCAGAAAGAGACTGAATAGTAATAAAAATAATCAGTAGTGAAGTTAAATTGTAAATAATATAAAGTAAGATACAGTAGTTTTAAATGAAAAATTATAATAAGCATAAGTTGTGAAAATAAGAAATTATCAAACAAACAGAATTATGGCTTGAGGGGTATCTAATTGATCTAAAGAACAATTGCAAACGATTGAGATGATTAAATTAGAACTCCCAAGTACCATAAGAAAGTTAAACGCATTTTAAATATTTGTGTAAATTGGAAGAAAATATTTTCGTACTCTCGACATCAAAAACCGATGCTGCCGGAAAACGCCAGTGAGGTGTCATCGAGCTTTCCACCAATCAAATTAACTATAGCGAGGCTTGGCCAACAAAGGGATGCCAAGCTAAGCGTCATTCTTATTGTACGATCGACTCAGGAAACAAGACGAGAGTTCTCGACGCCAGAAAAGTAAATTAACCTAACCTGTGCATGTAGTAAACGTCATAGAGTTAATACGGCTCAAAATGTCTAAAAAGCATTAATAAAGTGATATAAACGAAGTAATCAAGAATAGTGAAAGTGCGAATACGATTGCTAGTGTACAATCCCAGCAATCGCGGTCTTATAAATAAAAAGGGAGTATGGTGGTTTAATATTATTATTATAGACTTAAGAAATGAACCATAACCTGACACTGTATAGGATTACGAATATATAATGAACTTTGAAGAGGCATTAACCCTCGTAAAGTCAAGTAACAATTAAACTAGGAATGAGAGTTAACGAAATTTATTCACTTTAATTGTAAAATGAGTGTTAACTAGTTATACAAGGACAGTATGCTTTACTGAATCGGATAGGTTAAGTCAGTGTACAACCATTTCATAACCTATTGATATGTTGTTAGAAATAAGAAAAATACCTGAGAAAGGATATCCAATATAGTAGTCTAGCGATAGTTGGATCTGCTGAAGATGTTATAACTTTAGTAAATTTGAATTTTCTTTGTCAATTGACCATTTAGATTTTTAATTAACTTAACTGGCATTATACCCGACACGCCAGGTCTAACCTAGAAGTTGACGCAAGCCGTCTGTTGAAGTTTTTATTAATGAATTGAGATTTTAGTTATCCGAGGTGACCACTCTCCTATTAAACAATTATAATTATTGTGTTGTGTTAACGTTTAGTATCTTGTAAGCTAAAAGAACCCATATTTATTAAATTTACTGTAAACAAAAACATTGTGGAGTGTTGTACCCACATGCGCAGCTTGACCACCCTGAGATTTTAATAAGAGTTTGATGAAAATGAAAAAGTAATTGTGAAGTCTGACTTGCTTATGTTAAGGGTTCAATGAAATTAATGCACAGAATTTAACAAGAAATAAATTATGTTTAAACTAAATAATTAGAGTTGGTCCAATTATTTCATGTAGATAGGCATTTGTAGGCGTGGTAGATGACATGCAACGGTTGGCAATACAATGGCCCCATGAATGATTTTGAATTAATCTTATTTTTTAGATGAGCTGATACACTCTACCTGATAACAAGAACGTCACTCAAAGTAAGTACCGTTATCCTAAATTGTCTTGATTCCAGTTAGAACCAACGCAGCCGAAACATATCTACTAGTGAAGAAGAATCAACCTCTGTCCAATACTCAACATTCGACGAACGATGAACAGTTTAAACAATTAATAATAATTTTGAACACTTTAACTCAACGACTTCATAATAATAAATAAAACAAAAACCAATCATAAATAAGTAAAATAAATAAAACTAAATCAAAATATTACTCGTACCAATCTAAAGTATTATTACAATATTTACAAATCTAATTTAGCCACACACTGTTTAAACAATAAACATACATTTCCAGACATTCAAAATGTAAAATTAATTAAAAATGTACAAAAAGGTAACAAAATGAGTATATGGGAAAATCTTAATATTTATAAACACAATAATAATCTCCTAATTAAAGAACAAATTCAAACAAAAACAAAACAAGATGATTATTTAAAATCATACATTTATTATAAAATAAAACATTAAATATATAATAAATAGCTGACTACATAAACATTATAACAATCGAAAATCTAATCAAAGTAAAATCAATTATCCGTTAACTATATTGTAAGCGAAACATTCAAATACAATTCAAACAAACCTCTGAAGATACAGAATAATTTATGTGAAATGTGAGTCAGGTGTAAATAAACCTACTTGCAGTATATTTATTCGAAGATATTACAGGGGAGACCTGCAGGTAACTCAGTTACTTACAAAATAATAATGTGTGTGTGCAATACTTATACAAAGATATAAACCATACGCTTACAGGCAAACAAACTAGTTTTGGGGAAGTGCATGCTGTATGTTGCTTAACATGTATGCCTGCCACAGGTTGGCCAGCACAGTTTTAAATTATAATTGTTTTTAATTTTTTTAGACTGAAGACTATAAAAAGACAACAGCTGAAAAGATGTGTGCTAGATTTTTGTTTTTATTATTTTTGTAGAGACATTGTAACAGAATGTTATTACCTGGTAACACCACGAGGAGGTAGTCTCATAGTTCCCCAACATTTTTGTGTGCTCTTTATATTTGTTGTATTTTTTATAGGTTTTTTAAATGTTCACAATTTATTCAATTTATTTATTACAAGTTACAATTTAAAATATTTGTAATTTGAAGTCAATTTAAAATTTATTCAGTATTACACTTTATTCACAAATTGGTTTTTACTGAATTTTTTGGATACATGCCAAGTTTGTGAGGAATGGTCTTAGTTTCCTATCATCTTCAAATTTTTTCAAAGCACTAGAATAACCTGATCTAACTTCCGAACAGAGTTTCTTCTCTTCTTTTCTTGAAGATTTAGAGATATCCTGTCAAATGTGTGACCATAATATTCTGCATCTTTTCAGAGAGTATCAACAAATAAATAAATAATTGGATATGGTTTAGAAATAAATCTGTTTATTCTTTGAGTTTAGCCTTCAGAAATATTGTTACTTTAGTGCCGCCTGCTGGAATAGTTCCAAATTTTTCTTAGCATATATTTGGTATATAGCCACTGATCAACAAAGTAGTCGTAAAATACTTGAAGTTTCGGGTTTTCAGGCGTACTTCACTGAAAGCACAACCAGCCATCATCGATCATATTTAGCGGACTTGAGCTAAGGCAGAGCACATACAGATGTGGAGCCAGACTTCATTTTCTCTATATTCAGGAACTAGGCCAAATTCCTGCATTTCCTCCACACACATTGATTAAAATGGTAATTACCAGATGGTAATTAACTGCAGGAAATAAAACTTTGAGTGAATGATGGCAATCTCGAAGTCCAATACAAGTGATTCCATCCAGGCACTTTGTTATTAACGGTACTAAAAAAAACATGACCACAAGTGTCTTGTTTTTGTGTTTGGCCTCTCAGTAAATTCCATGCCTCACAAGTTTAATACAATGAGCACGACAAAAAAGAATATCAATGATCACTACTGATCGCCTACATCCGCACACACACACCACTTGAAAAGTTTCACCCTGTATTAGGTAGTAAATTCGTTTTAACCTGAACCATTAAAGATAGTTCAGGAGTAGCAGGAGAAGCTATACATTGCTAAGGCAGGAAAGCTACTTTGACAAATGATATGACTGTTATTAGAAGCTGCTACATGAGCTACAGACAGTGCAAATATGTTGCATGATAAGTTGATTGTTGTCAGTGTGAATGTTCTGTTTCATTTAATTGTTATTTGCAATAAAGACTTATTGTTGGCTTTATGTAGATATGTAGCCCATGTAACAGGTTTTTGTAAAACTTCATCTTTGACTTCTCACAAACGTGATTGCTTAAAAATCATAATGTAGGCAGGCCTACTTCCTGCTATCATTATGAATTTCCTGGAAGCATTGTTTCTCCAAACAAATGTCACTAAACAAAAACTTCACGCAAATATCACAACTTCACTGTTTCTTTCAAGGTCTATGAAGAAGAGGCTTTAAGGTTCTTTGAGTACTCTGTTCAGGACAGTCATTATTTGGACTACTTTATGCCCCTTCTCATTTAGTGCTGTTTTTATGTCGTTATGGTCTGTACTGCAGTATAGGTTGCTTAGTACTATGCAATAACAATTTTGCTTCTGGTAGTTTATATGTGTGTCTTACAACATTCTGCTTGTCCAACAATTCTTTGATTTGAAACATGTTATGAGTTATATGTATTATATTGTTACGCCATTACAGAACATTCTACATGTGTCTCGGCTATACCAGCAGAACCAGCTCTAATGTTGTGTGTGTACATGACTCTTAACATGTGTTAACGAGGCTATTCCAGACTTCACCGGTCTGCACGAACTGTGTTCAAGCCCACAAGCAATAACGCTCTAGTGTTTTCTAGTAGTGTTGACGGGTATTATGGATTATTCTCAGTGGGTATAAATATAAGCATTCAGCGATGCTTAGTTTCAGTTTAAGTGGTGATTTATTCAAGTGAGGTTTGAGTTTACTTCGGGCAATTACTCTGTGCATTCAAGTGGTTATTAGTGAAAAGTGATAATTAAAGCTGATTTTTAGTGACTTAATTGGTGTCTTGTATTTTGTTTTCTACTGTACCGTATGACAATCATTTAGACCATTGTAACAGTGGTGTCAGAAGTGGGATAGAACCGTTAACAGTGGAAACATGGACACTTCTACAAGACTAGTATAATTACTAATTAATAAAAAAAAATAGATCCCAGTCAGATGATGGAAAATTTCCAGGCGCTGCTGTTGCACACAGAGGGATGACAAAGACAGGAGGCAGAAGCAGCAGAGAAAAGATGCCGACATGAGGCGGAAGAAGCAGAGGAATGACAGAAACCACTAATGCTGGAAACACAAGAACGACAGAAAGCACTAATTTTGGTATCTGAAGGACGACAAGCAGATAAAACAGAAGCTCTTTATGAAGCTATGCAGAAACAGATGCAAGAACATACTACTACAGAATTGGGTCCCCTGCATGGTGACTTGAGTGAATTACAAGGTGAGCTCAATAATCAGCATACTAGAAAATCTGAAGTAGAAGAATCCATGTCAAATAAAGTAACTGAAGTAGAAAAATCTGTCTCGAGTGCGGAAAAAGCTAGCTTCAATTTTTGTGTCAACAAAAATAGAAGATTCAATTATTGCAAGTATGTAAGAGCAGATTAAGAGTGAAGTTGAGCAGTTCATGAAGATACAACCAAAACAAATTTCTGAACAGACTGTACCAATGGTAAAGACAGAAAAAGACATGGAAAATAAGACAACAGAGAAAGCCACTTCGCCTCCGGCTGGAGCAGTTCATGTCAAACCTCCAACCTTTGACGGAAGCAGTCACTGGGTAACGTATCTATGCCAGTTTGAAGCTGCTGCATGTGCAAATAATTGGACAGAGAAAGACAAGGCAGTTTCACTCATTCTCGCTTTAAAAGGACATGCCGCAGAGCTATTACAGAAAATGCCACCTGACAGCCAGAACATCTATGATAAATTGATTAAAGCTCTAGAATTACGGTACGGTGATTGCGAGATATATACTGTGCTCAGTTAAGAACAAGACGACGACGTTTCGGGGAGAGTCTTCAAGAGTTTGAAGCAAGTGTCAACAGACTGATTAGATTGGCCTCTCCTGAAGCACCAGAAGATTTTCGAATGAGGTTTGCGGTGCATTTATTGATGGCATCGGAGATTGTGAACTTCAGCAAGTGTTACGAATGTCAAGATACCGAAATAGCTCAGAAGCTCTTGTTCACGCCCTAGAGTTTGAAGCTGCCAAGTCACCATCCCGCTACATTACTGTGTTTATGCCATCACACTGTAGCCAGAAGATCCCAGTATCACATTGCCATTATGATGGGGGCAGAAAAACAATGTTGGTTGAACAAGCAATTTAAAAGTTCAAGACCGCCACAACGATTTGAAGGATGGGAAAGAGACAGAAGACCGAAGGGTTACAACTGTGGGAAACATGGTCATCTACAGGTAGACTGTTAGGAGAAGAAAATACCGAGAGAAGAGAGCGATCACACCAATTGGAGAAGTAAAGCCCCAGAACAGCTCACAGTTTCCACGTTATATAAGACCAGTTGAAACTTGATCGCTAATGGATTTGCGGAAGGTAAACCAACATCATTTACAGTTGACACAGGTGCAGCAGTGTCTATTGTGCACCCCGACTTAGTCAGCAACTGCCAGCCTCGAATTAGCTCTTGTACAATACAGACTGTGACAAGAAACCCCGTCAAGGTGGTAGGAAAGGTAAACATACATGTACGCTTGGGTCTTCTCGAGTTTAGTCACCAAATGCTCGTTCCAGAGATTGTCGAAGTGATTCTTAGCATGGACATTATGAATGCCTACGGAGGTTGGCCAAGAGAAGATAAAGCTTTGCATGACTGAAATGACAGGGTCTGCCTACCATTAGATTAAGCAAGTGGCATTGGCCAAAGAAAAGTCAACAGGTCTGGTCAAGAACCTTTCCTATTGCAGGGGGAATTGGAAGAACTAGCAGAGGAAGTACAAATAAGTGTAACGACAAAAGAAGTGATTGGAAAGCCAACTATGGGTGTCCAGACAAGACTTGCTTGTTCCTGATTTAATGGAAGCGCCCGGGAGAAACATTGCTGAAGATGAAGTTACACAAGAGGTTGTTGACGAGAGCCAATCAGACTTGGACCAGCTAATGGCGTATAGGTCATCAGTACATGACGCAATGGGAGTGATTCCAGCAAAACTAGTGGTTGAATGGAAGACTCATATTCCTGGAAAATTGATGTTCAGGTCACATGAGACTGAATTCGAAGACCTAGAGAATTATCTTTCACAAGTAGACCATCTATGTAGACTGCCTGGCCAAGTATTACTCAGAGATGGTTTACCCTCCTTAAGGAGAGGGCAGTGTTACGCCATTGACAACCAACACTCACCTAACTTCCTGTTGATAGACACTGAATTATATGGGTAAGCACACACAGTATTTACTTTAACATTGTTTTTCAATAAAAAAAGTAAGTGGAACAAAATAAAAATTGTTAATAGTTTTAAGGATTTAGTCCATTACATTTGAAACTTAGGAATAATGTTATATATCGATTAAGAAAAAAAATGTTTTTATATTTTTTTACACGACAGGCAACAATAGCAAATCTAAGGTTTTTATGGCTTTTTGATTGTTTTGTCTAATAACCAGTCATTGTGGAAAACTGGCATGAGATGTGAATTAAATGTAAAGTGTAATAAAAATTGATAGGCCTCAATTTTTAAAAAGTGGACTATTACATAAAAAGTATTTGTATAATATTAATTTCTGAAGGCCCCAAAATTGGTTTAGAAATGAAAATAAATTTTTACATCAATTATTTAGTTATATTTTTACATTAGATGATCAAACAGTCAATGAAAGTGCAGTGCTCCAAGAAGATATAAATATTATAATTTACATCACACAAAGAACGTGGATCCACACACTTCATATTTTCAAAAAATTATAATATGCTGACCATCATCATGCAGATGATGGGTCTACAAGTGGAGACGAAGAAGATGAACAGGATGATACTACTAAACAATTAAATGCTAAACCATATCACCCATTAAAACCAAGACGGGTAGATATCAACTCTTCAACAACTATAAAACCATCTGTTGTATGGAAAGAGAATGATAATGAATATTGTTACAACACAAATAAGCCACCCCAGTACCAGGGATAAAAAAGATAATACTAAAAATAAATATACTTCATATAAAATAAAATATTAAATATAAATAAAATATAAAGACGGTGACACGACAAACGACGACCTGACCTAACCCAAGTGATTGACCAAACAAACAGGAAACCAACAAAGAAGGAAAAAACCGAAACCAAAGAAGAATAAAGACAATTGCAGTCATTTTTTCGAGTAAACAAATTTAACGGAAAATTAGTAACCAACGGCCCATTTCTATGGTAACTGAAACCCTTTGATTGGTTAAGGCCTAGATTAAAAGCATTGTTATCATATTTGAAATTTTTATTCAAATTTACTATATATTTTCTGATTGATTTCATTCTTCTGTCTTCCTTCCTGGGTATTCAATATTATCACTATTGTATTTATTTCCTTTCAAAGATTAAAATAATACCTCATAAGGTCATGTTCTATTAGATATTAACTTTTGTCTAATTATGCTGACATTTGATAATTACATATTTCTTTTAATTTAAGCTCTTATTGTAACATTTTTCTTTTAAAATGATTTATACATTATTTTTGGCTAGTTACTTGCCTTAGATTTGTTAATTTCCTTGTGGATTTTATACAATTTGTAATTATTGGTTTTGACAGTTAGGCATTTCAGGTGCACTAGTATCCATTAACTATATCTACTGAATTTATATAAATGATGATATAATGATTTATATAATTCATTTTATTCTAATGTATTGTGTTTGATTAGTGGTTCTGTTATTTTCTACATTTATTGAATTTCTATTGTAATTATATTTGTATTGTCTTAACTTCTTAATCATCTATTTTGCCCTTGTTAATAATATGGCTACCACTCCCTATTCTTCCTCAATTAAAAACATAACATCTAGGTGTATGCTCTGTACAAATTCTTCAGTCATACCCTATTCATAAATATAATTATACAATTATTTAACAATTATTCAGTAAAGCTTGTTTACAACTTAATTCATTAATTACCATTTTTTGGGTGTTAGCTAACATCACCTTTTGAACAATTGGTTTTCCCTTACTATCTGGGTGTTTATTTATTTATTATTACTTGCTTATTTCCTAATTAAACTCTACTCTCAATCCATGTTAATACTAGCTGTTTATCTTTACTTGGGATACTCCCCTTTTAAATACAATCGTTACAACTAATCTTAAATCTCTTAATGGACAATGTTATTATCACTTTCCAGTGTTCGTTTCATATCACTAATTGTTTCTATTTACTATTATTATTAGAACTTTATATTTCTAATTACTAATTTGTACCACTTTTACTCACACAGTGTCTTCTTATCACTCTTCAGTGTTTATTCCACATTATGAAATGCTTACATCTAATATTATCCTGAAAACCTTACTCTTAATTATTTTTGGATTCACTATTAATCAATTATTGTTTCTTATTGATTATTGAGTGTTTTATTATCATTATTATGGTTGCTAACCATTTTGGGGTTTCACACTTTCACTATTGCACTTTTTAATTGTTTACATTAAGTGTTTCTTAGTGGGTAATCCCTATAATTATTTCTCCTCGTCACTTTCTCACTATTTCTTTCATTACAAATTTTACACAGTATTATTAATGTTATTTTTCTATAGATTGTACTATATCTAACTCTAATTTTTGGGTTAGTGTACTTTTTCTTTTTATAATATTACTTTACTGTTTTGGTTAAAACAGTTATATGAATTATTTCATTTAGAATAATATTTATTTCTGGTATTGGATAATTATTGGTTTTATTCCCAATATTATACTTGAGTGTACCATTTCTCCCTTTTATACTTGAGGTGTTTCTTATCCCTTGGTTTCACTTCGTTTCCTCTTCATTTTTTTCTTCTTCTCCTTCATTTTCAATTGGCTTCATTTTAATTTGGTTCTCCCCTTCTCGTTTGGTTTTATTTTATTTGGTTTTAGGAATTCGTTCACTTCCTGCAATTGTCTTTATTTTTCTTTGGTTTCGGTTTTTTCCTTCTTTGTTGGTTTCCTGTTTGTTTGGTCAATCACTTGGGTTAGGTCAGGTCGTCGTTTGTCGTGTCACCGTCTTTATATTTTATTTATATTTAATATTTTATTTTATATGAAGTATATTTATTTTTAGTATTATCTTTTTTATCCCTGGTACTGGGGTGGCTTATTTGTGTTGTAACAATATTCATTATCATTCTCTTTCCATACAACAGATGGTTTTATAGTTGTTGAAGAGTTGATATCTACCCGTCTTGGTTTTAATGGGTGATATGGTTTAGCATTTAATTGTTTAGTAGTATCATCCTGTTCATCTTCTTCGTCTCCACTTGTAGACCCATCATCTGCATGATGATGGTCAGCATATTATAATTTTTTGAAAATATGAAGTGTGTGGATCCACGTTCTTTGTGTGATGTAAATTATAATATTTATATCTTCTTGGAGCACTGCACTTTCATTGACTGTTTGATCATCTAATGTAAAAATATAACTAAATAATTGATGTAAAAATTTATTTTCATTTCTAAACCAATTTTGGGGCCTTCAGAAATTAATATTATACAAATACTTTTTATGTAATAGTCCACTTTTTAAAAATTGAGGCCTATCAATTTTTATTACACTTTACATTTAATTCACATCTCATGCCAGTTTTCCACAATTGTACATCTGTAATCCTTGTTTAATGTGACAAAGTTGTAATTAATTTCATTTGATAAAATTTCTTTTATTACCTAATAGTTATTTTACACAAATTGTGAAAGCATTTTGTATAGATTCCTGTATAAATTAATAAGCAAATAAATATTTGGAGAGTTGCACCTTTTAATTGCTTGTTAGTTGCAATTGTGTACCCATTAATTAGTGAATGTACATTGATTAGAATTAGAATTATTTTATGGTGCCCATAAGGTCAAAATTCTAGTAAGAACTAAATTTTGCCTCCTATAGGAAATTGCTATATAGACCAATGGTCTATGCAGCCTGTTTCACTGTGGTAAGAAAAAAAATGATGTCAAATTACCTAATGAAACTGCAGAATGAAGTTTGCTGGTTAAATATTGAAGCATTTCAAACACCTGACCCTTAACAAATATGTTGAAGTATGTTGTGTGTTTTTATTATAAGGCTACTCAATATACCCATCAAAAAACTGAATAAGGGCCTTCTTCAGCCCCTCACAAGGGAGGGGGGGGCAAAGACCTTAGTGGCGCCACTATTCTTGAGTGACCAGGAAATTCATCAGATCTCAAACTAATTGAGAATGTATGGGAGCTTTTAAAAAAAGAGAAATTAGAAAGGAACGTATAACTAATAAAATTCAACTCATTTCTAGAATAATTTGGAATCATAATGACAATTTAAAGAAAAAGGCTTTAAACTGTATTAAAAGTATGCTTAAAAGAATTGATAGTGTTGTCAAAGGTAAAGGATGCATAACAAAATTCTAAATACATTATACAAATAAATTTTTATGTGTATTTAATGTCTAAAGTTTATGTAATTTTCTCAATTTTTCATTATTTTAATGTATAATGTTTAATTTTAAAAAAATTGATGTTTTTTATTTCATGACATGGTGGGTGCCTAAACATTGTTAAACAACAAAAATTACCCAAATATATAAGTATAGTATATAATTTACCCTGTAAATAAAATTATAAAAAAACAAAACACCAAAAAGTAACAATTTAAAACATAAACTGGTAATAAAACAACTTCACAAGAACTTTACTGAATCACACAGTTGACTACAATGTTGTGTAATACCTAACAATGGATGTGAACAATCTCACAGTGTTGCCAAAATACATCACAGGCATGAAAAAGTTATTTTCCTAATGAGATATATTAAATTAACACTATGTAACAGGTATGTAATCTAAACAAAGTTGAAAATCAATTTCACCAATAAAAATTGACATGTTTTCTATTTTTTTTTCTACAGCCTCTGGATCGTTTCATATTTGATCCTTTCAAATAGTGCTGCTGATGATGGTTTTATGGCCACATCCAAGGAAAACAATTGATATTTATACCATTCGTCTTCTAGTTGGAATTGTGTTTTCATGAGTATTCACGCTGACGCTATGTACATTTCCAGTGGGTTTAGGTGTACTCTTATTTGGCTGTTCAATCCTAATGTCTTTTCTGCTACTGATTTTCTTACCACCTATGAGATGATTGTCCACATACAGATTCTCAAATTTTAGTAATTCCCTCCACCCCACCTAGGCCTGTTCACAGCAGTCGCTCTTCAACCTATACCTGTCCAAGAAAATAGGTCCTCTCTACACATCGAGTAACACCAGCACCAACTGCTCAAGGCCTTTCCAGTAGACCTGAACCTTAATGTGTTGGTACCTAACCACAAGACATTCGGCCATCCCCAAAGCAGATTCATGAAAAGACCAGCTGGGATGTCAAAGGACAAAGAGCAGAATACTGGAGAGTATGAAGAACGACTGAAAAAAGTGATTATCAGTGAAGCAGAAACTGTTAGATAAATTTTGATTCTAGAAGTGAACAAAAAAAAATCTACCAGGATGAAGACTTATCCAAAGAATTCACAAGAACAGATGTATCTGATTTTAAACCTTTTGTATCTGATGACTGGGTGACACAATAAATTTAGAAATTTTGTAGTTGTAAAATTTTTAACAAAGCCAATTTTGAATCCTTTGTGTGTTTCTTGTGTGTGCTCGGCATACACATAATTATTGATGACAAAATAACGTTTCCACAAAATATTCATAAATATCGTACACACAAAATATAAATTGACATACACAAATAAACATGTCTAGACTTGCTCAGATATTCTTTTAAAATGCATTTATTTTAAATCTTTTTTTTTATTATTACTTTACTTTGTGCATGTAAATGTCAACAAAATATTAAGGAAATATCAATCAAATCTCAAATCAATAACATATCTATAATACATTACACTCTTCAAAAATAATAAAAAATTTGCAAGTGTTAAAATCATTATAAAAATTGTCTAATCTGTTACCGTAATTTAACAATATAAAATTTACAATTATTACTATGTACACAATTACTGTATAGAGTCTATCATTGTCCCTTTTATACTCATTTTTAATGTCATTTATGAACTGTTTGTTGACAAGTAATATGGTTTTATGTCACCTTATTGAGGTGATACTCTGATTCCTCATCATGATCCTGAGTCGTGTGTCTTTGTCCAGCGTCAATCCTCCATCGTCCTCTGGTCCTCCTGTAATCCATTGTCTGGTCCTCCTGGTCCATTCAGCAACTCAGATGACTTGTACAGTGTTACTGCTCCATACATACTTGGATATCGACCTCGGATATATATAAAAATTTGCTATGCAGTTGGGCATAGCCTTCGGCTGCACAAATGTTTCAACAGAAAGTTGAACACTGACAAGTAAGATTTTAAGCTTTCCAGGGTATCTATAGGAAACTCTTTTGACAAATGTTCAAACCTTGTGCTGCCTCAAAGAGAAAGAAACCCTGTTGTCCTAGTATGTCCTGAAATCTTACATCAATTTCTATTATATCTATGTCCAAATTTTATAAAAGAGATTCTTATATTTCATATGTTGTTTGGTGTCTAGATCATTCATGCCAGACCTTCAGTCTTTTCATCTCCTACATCAAAATATAATGTTTTGTCATTTCCCTTCTTGAGAATAGTTTCCCTTGATTCTCTGATTTTTGACAAACGGTGACCAATATCTGAAGATTGTGTTACGGAAGTTGACTAAAATATTGGCAACTTCAAGTAATCATTAAATATAAAAGACATGATGGCCAATTTGAAAGCGTTGAATTTGTGCAGAAACTTTTACACTGATATACTAACTGTTTGTTTGATGCCGGATAGTCTATTATTGTTTAGAAAATCTGTTTTAGACCATCCCAATCTTGAATGACAATACTTAATAGCTTGCTATGGGAGGAACACCTAGTTTCAACACTGAACACTGGACCATATTCGTCTGCATATGGGCTCTTGGCCACACAACATCTTTTAGCGGAGTGATTAAACAAAGATGGAATACCACTGAGTACAGCAAAGAAAATGCTGCATTCTTGTAACTTACAAATACTCTCTCACAACTAAGTTCACGCGTTGTGATAAGCAATGGACAAATACAGCTTGTGGAGCTTGTTCTTTGATTTTCATTTGGAAGCCACTCAAGTTGCCAACCATAATACTAGGCTGAACACAGCACTGCCCTATTAATGTGTTTGTGTAAGAAAACTTGCACAAAATTTGTATCCAATGAATTGAATAATGCTTGTGCTGTACGGTCAGCACTAACATCATAAAAGCTGAGAAGTTGTTCAACTAACACAACTTTTATGTTAACATAATGTACAATAAGAAAAACTGAAATTTTTTAGCAATATCAATGGAATTATCAACTTGGGCAGAAAAAGTTAGCCTCCGATAACTCTGACTTAATAAATTCTTAAATACAGCCACTTATGCATTCAATTATTTAATTTTTAATATTTTTCAAATCACTAAACATAGTTTTAATATTTTTATACTGTTGTTTAATTTCTATTGAACTGCTATCAACTAATAATATAAGGAGCTCTTAAAAATGTTTCCTGTGTAGTGAATCGAAAGCTTCTCTGTGGCCCCTAAATCCTAACCCTTGTTTACGAAGAAACAAAATTGCATTAATTGGTGTATTCAATCAGACATTTCTAATAAATTTTGAAACAAATAGATGAGCATTTTCTTTCATACCTGACTTTTGTTCCTTTTAATCCAACAGAGTATTTGAACATTCTGTCAAAACAATTTGATTCCACATACCTTTCTAAACACCAATTAAAAGTTCTTGAAAAATACGACTTCCATATAGCCAAGGATGATTAACATAGTTCTGAAAATTGTTATTGTGTTGTGGTTTACTAGTATAACTAGCGTGTCTTATGGAAGAAAGGCTGGGTTGAGACTGTTAATACAATGATAAGTCTTTTTTATCACTATATGGAGAAAGCAGTTTGCAAAATAAACAATACACTAAATCATGTTCTAGTCCTATTTTGAAACTAAAGATGCAAATACTAATATTCAAGATTAAGATTAATCTTACGATGATGGTGTTTATATTGTAAAACGTGTTTTGAAAATTGAAAAAAAATTTCTCCACGCAGTGAAAGTATGTTGTTACGAAGGTTTCCTTGATTGTCGTATGGTACAGTGGAAAACAAAATACAAGATACCAATTAAGTCACTAATCACCAGGTTTAATTATCACAATTAAACCGTTTGTAATCAACAAGATAGTCTCTTACAACAAATCAAATAAGTTGTTCACACGCAATTAAAATGTCAACTAATATAAAACACAATTGTATTACAAGTGTCCCGCACAATTATAAAACACATAACACTTCGCCACAATACTTCGAATCCCACTGTGCAAATAGCCTGATATACGCCACAATACTTCGAATCCCACTGTGTAAACAGCCTGATAATAACTGACTTGACCGTCGCTGAATGGCTGCATTTATACCCCGCTGATTTCCATAATAATCTATCACTTTGGATGACTTGTTAAACAAACAGGTGCTTTCAAGAATCCACTGTAAACAGTGTCCTTGAACACACTGCACTGACCGGTACGGTCTGGTATAGGCTATATAGCTGACGCGTAATTGTCTTTAACCACAAAGTAGCAGCATTATGTACGCACACACACATTACAGCTGGAATATTTGAGATACTTGTAGAACGTTGTTCCGTATTATACAACACTTTTTCCGCATTATGTAACAATATTAATATGGGCATTATTATTCTAATTATTAGGGATAATTCATTAAATCACAGACAACTGCACTGCATTGTCAAAACATGCAACACCAATAATAAACAGCCAACAGCAGTCAAACTGTGCCTCACCTCCACCCAACAGTATACAATTTGCTTAGCTAATAGTAGGTTGCCATGGCAACTGCATTTTACCACATTACAGAGCCAGCAAGAATCATAGTTACCTACATATGTTTCATTCTAATATGTTACACACTTAAAAGAGTTTTTAAATCAATAAATTTAGTAATAAGTGGGAAATATATAACATAACCAGATTGCGGAAAGTATGTTAAATTTATTAGCCTATACTGTAGTAGTACATACCCGTAGTACATGCTGCCACTGGTGCAATTTATGCATTAGTGTAAACCAAAATCAGATTACTTTTGTCTTTCTTCTTGTGTATAATGAAGGCTTTGTCTCTTATCAAGGTAGAAGATGCCAGATCGTGTAACAGAAAAAGGGACTAAAATGATAGGTTCAACATTAAATTTCAATACTGAATTTTTAAAACTTAAATATACACTAAAAATTCTCAATAATACTTTGCAAATGTTTTGTGATTGTGTTTTTTTCAAATCTTTTATTTGTATTTAATTAATTTTAGCCTGTGTAAATCTAATTTAGTTTATTTGGTTATTAAAGTTGTATTTCAGCCTGATTCCCTTTATGTATTGTAAATGAATTGTTCATATTTCCCTTCTTATATTAAATATACATATTTTTCAATTTAAAATTACTTAGTATTTCAATCATTTCTTGTGCATAAATCATATTTAGTATTTCAATGGGTCAAACCCCCATTGAGTGGGTTAAGCCTCCCAAACAATTGGACATGCCTCCTGACCCTGAAATCAGGAGGGTTGACCCAAAATTCAGAGGGTTAAAAAACCACTTAAAAAAGAAAACAGGACATAGTTTGGTACAGGCAAAAATTACATCTTATATGCTATCTGTTGCACGTATTGGATTTATATTGCCACTGTTTAGTGACTCATTAAAAAAATATCGGTATGGAGAACCATACATGACTTCCGTGTTCTAAGATTTATATTTAAAATCATATTCGAAATGAAATATTTCCAGAGAAACTATTTCTTTCTACTTATTGCTTCAGCCTTAAACCACAGTACTGTGGTCACTAACGTATAGCACCTCACGTTTTCGCACTCGATTTTCACCGAGATGGAAGTCGATGGCACTGCCGAAAAGTCTGGTTTTGCAGAAAACATTGGACTACGGCTAAACAGCCCGGGAAGGAATTTTAACAAAGAACTACTTCTTTGTTGCCAATAACGTAGTACACATAAAAAATTCTCCCCTCCCCCTTCACCTAACCTCTTCATTTATAGATATTTCATCTACGTTTCTACAGTGGATTATTATGAGCTTCTTATCAAGATAATTTATTTATCAAAATTAAGTACTTTACTCTTGTTAAAACATAAAATGTTGCAGGTAAACTACCCCTTTCTCTAAACCGATCTTCACCAAAATCAATAGACCTTCAGTCCTCTACAATTCAGGGCTGTATGCAAAATATTATTTGATTCTGTTTGAATTTGCGGCTCTTATCGTTTGCCATAGTAAATACCCTTGTTAAAATATAAAACGATGCAGGTAAACTACCCCTTTCCCTTACCCGATCTTCAACAAAATCAACAGACCTTGAGTTCTGTGTAACTCAAAAAGGTATGCAAAAGAGTAGTTGATTCGGTTTGAATTTACGGCAGGTATCGTTCGTCATAGAAAAAATTAACCCTTGTTAAAACATAAAAATGTTGCAGGGAAAGTACCCTATTCCCTTAACCTACACCAAAACCAGCAGGTCTTGAGAACTTTACAATTCAGGGCTGTATGCAAAACATTATTTGATTCTATTTGAATTTGCGGCTGTTATCGTTTGCCATAGAAAAAAATTACCCTTGATAAGAAAAATGTTGCTGGTGAACTACCCCTTCCCGTTACCCGATCTTCACCAAAAAGAATAGGTCTTGAGTACTCTACAAATCAGAGCTGTATGCAAAACATTATTTGATTTTGTTTGAATTTGAGACTCTTATCGTTTGCCATAGAAAATACCCTTTTAAAACATAAAACGTTGCAGGTAAACTACCCCTTTCCCTTAACCAATCTTCACCAAAAAAAATATGTCTTGAGTACTCTACAAATCAGGGCTGTATGCAAAAACCTATTTGATTCTGTTTGAATTTGCGGCTCTTATCGTTTGCCATAGAAAATACCCTTTTAAAACAAAACGTTGCAGGTAAACTACCCCTTTCCCTTAACCGATCTTCACCAAAAACAATAGGTCCTGAGAACTCTACAATTCAGGGCTGTATGCAAACAATTATTTGATTCTGTTTAAATTTTCGGCTTTTATCGTTTGCCATAGAAAATACCCTTGTTAAAATATAAAATGTTGTAGGTAAACTACCCCTTTCCCTTAACCGATCTTCACAACAACAAAAATAGGTCTTGAGTAATCTACAAATCAGGGCTGTATGCAAAAACTTATTTGATTCTGTTTGAATTTGCGGCTGTTATCGTTTGCCATAGAAAAAAATCTACAGACACACACACAGATACTTTTCAAAAAATGACTTTTTTCTTGTTTTGAGTGTCGTACAATCATAATCTGCAATAATCTTGAACACAATTTTTTTGCCATCACCATACTTCCATTTCCTTAAGGAACATGGAAGTAAAAAATGTGAAAAGCAATTCAACCCTCCCTGGTCTCCCTTACTTGGAAATTTTGAAAGAAAACAGGACTCTAGGTCCCCTAGGTCACACCCTAGCCCAGCTATGGGGTAGAACCACCACTGATTGAACCATTGGTAAACTAGTCTAAAAACCAAATCATTAGTCTTTATGATTGGTAGTAACAACTTCTTCAGAATTTTATAGCCAATCTGTATTCTTGATCCTAGTAGCTTTTACATGCAAACAATTTTAAATTATGGTTACTTTCTGTATCCTTAAAACATCATTTATAAAAGGGATATCTATATCCATAAAACTCATAAAGAATCCATTTGTTACACAGATCCCACATTAACTTTATAGTAAATAACAGTTAACTGACAGAACGTTCTATAGTTCTGTAAACAAAAATGTCTACTATTTTTCTCATCACAAAACATACCTGTACATTCAAATGTTTTCAATTATGTATGCCATAAGTACAAACAACATTCTCGTATTTATGTATAATGTTGAGAAATTGAATCATCCTATGGGATGTGCAGTACACTGCTCTATCCAATCCTATATGCAGTTTTTTTAGCACCCAGCATTCCGAGCCATACATCAATTATAAATAATAGTTATATTTTATTTACAGAGAAACATGCCAAGAAGCTAAAGCTACTGGACTTTAGGGATCAAATAATAGAAGCCCCACTCAATCAAGCCATTGTATCTATTGTCCCTACTCCAAGAGCAAATAAAATCCACTTGCCAGCAAAGAGGGGGCAGGGCAATAGAAAACAATGTTCCGTTTGTTGGGCTCGAGGGGAAAGAAAGGACACTCAGTATGGTGCCCCGACTGTCCTGGAGAACCAGGGTTATGTCTTGAAGAGTGTTTTTGCAAACACCATAATTATTAATTCGTTGTAATTAACATGAATGCTTTTTATTATCAATGTTGGTGTATTCAATAGAGTTAAAAATATATTGTCCTAGTTTGTAAGTATAGTGTTGCTAAGTTTAGAATAAAAATGTATTACAATCAATTGTTTATGTTTGTAGATATTTTGTAAATACGCTTGATACTGAATTTATGGTTTATAAAATATTTTAACACTTTAACTACCATGGCGGCCATATACAAATGTATTTGGGCTCACATTTGCAATCTTTATAAAATTCTTATTGTAGTTGTATTTTGGTAAAAGGTTGTTTTTCGTTTCTGAATATTATTTTCTTTGTCCCTCAATATAAATATCTTTGAGTATAATGGTCATGCCTTCATTGCTTTATCTGTAATGATCAAGTCATATCTTTATAATTTAAAAAAATCATAAGTAATGTAATAGCTTTATCTGAAATTGAAGGTGATTTTCTTTGTCTCCACTTCCAGACGTATCAGCCTATACGAAAAGATAAATTCGTCAGTGTGATTTATAAAAACTACACTAGGGAAACAACAAACTGTAATGAAGATAAACATTTGACAGTTTTCTCTATGATGTAATAACTAAAATTATACACATTTCCAGTGGCGAAGCATGATAAAATAATTTGGGTAGACGTAAAAATACCAGCCAAAAGCAACCTCTTACTAAGATTGTTGACGTTTTAATGAACCAGTAAAACTATGGTAAATAGAGTTAATGCTACTTCTGTCAGATAATAGCTAAGTGACTGTCTGAAACACACGCATTTCGTTATATAAGTTAGCCTAAATATCAAGAAAAAGCTATCTTATTAATTATTGGTGTCGTTTATGAATCTTAATTAGAAAATATTGCCAGAAAAACATAAATTTTAAACACATTTTATAATGGTGATAAATCTGGATAACACAAACGTTTCATATGTTCTTGTAAATGAGTCTACATGCCGTGTCTCATTTTTTCTTATCATTCAAGTGGGTGATTCTAGTGAGTTTCAGGAACACTTGAGGTAAGCATTAAGCCGCCGGCGTGCAGTTAATGAGGGAAAGCTGTACTGGACCTCAGTGGGGCATATATAAAGCCATAAGCCATAGCAGCCGGGTTGTCAGTTCAGTTACGTGAGCGATTTTCGCTACTGCGGATTGAGTGTTTGTTGAAGTGAAGAATTATTGTGTCACATGTTTTATAATTGTGCAAGACTCTATTAGTAGACATTAGTATTGTGTGTGAACAATTTTTATTTGATTTGTTGCAAGAGACTGTCTTGTTCATTACAAACTGTTTAATTGTGATAATTACAGCTGGTGATTAGTGACTTAATTGGTGTCTTGTATTTTGTTTTCCACTGTACTTATGACGATCAGTAGACCGTCATAACAATATTAAAACAAAGGTTTTAAAATGACACAAACACTATTTATTAAGAATTTTCTTAATAAAGTTCTTAGCACCTCTTAAACAATGAAACAATTGTCAGAGCTTAAGAATACATTGTGAAACTACCATGGGTTTGAGTTTTTTAAAACCTTTGCAGTAATATATTTCACCAAGTGCCCAACAAGTCTTCAATCAATATGAGACACATCTATTCATAAATGAGTGGAAAAGTATTATTTTTTTATACCAAAAATGTTGACCAAATAATAGTTTCATGGACAATTTCCCAATATAAAAATGTCTTTAGTACATAAACAATCATGTAAAAACTTACCAACTGATTGTACTGAGCCATAAATTGTTAAGCAAGTCTGTCAGCGCTTATATACTGAGCAAACGTAAGTGCCCATCAAATCAGCTGCCAACATAACTGATTCCACTTTTTGTTCCAAATCATGATTTATAATAATAAACCCACATTCAGTAAATGTACATATATTTTTACCTCAACGAAGGAAGGAAAATATGAAATATGTTACTTGGTGGCTGATGTAATTAAGCATAATACACATATGACTATACCCAAACGATAGTTTAGAAGGATAACTGGTGAGGGAAATGCTATAGGGGAAGATACAGAGAGGTTCTTGAATTAATTGGCCACAGAAATGGATTTGAAAGTGCAAGAGAATTTTATACAGAGATAGAACAGGATGACTGATGACATCATAAGTGACCCACTAATGCCAGCTTGTGGTTGCAAGATGGTTTACTTGATTTCTCAAGTAGTAATAATTTAAATAGATGTATATGTTCAAATCATAAAACAGTGTGCAATAAATACTAACAGACAGAAAATGTTATTTTTTTTACTTGTACGAATAAAATATACATCCTTTTCAGTTTATTAAACAGAAAGTATACATTTTATATGAATGTGGTAGAAAAAAGGAGGTTACACCAGAACACTTACAAACTTTATTAACATGCTAACAACAAAAATGCTAATAAAAATCTAAGTGAATATTATTACATATCATTTGCCTACATACATTTTTGTTTTACTGAATGACTGATTATACCTGAGAATACTGTCAATACATTCTATTCTTCTTAATTCATTTCAAATTTACAAACCTGCTCCACAGACAAACAAAATAATGTTACAGAGATTACTTATGTTTACAATCCATAAGAGATGTTTATAAGTTTGTTTATACTTATTAAAACTTATTAATCAATATTGTTTGCACCTGTACAGGAAGTTGTTTATGTGTTTGAAAAATATAGCATTCAACATTTGTGTTCACTTTTGATTTGCATTTTTTGCATTAATAGTATAGTTGTATATGTCATAGTCAGTATTAAAAAGCTTTACCAATGATTTTCTCAACATTGTATCTCCTGATCTGAGCATCTCGACTGCAAGTAAAAATAAATCTACCATCTGTTACAACATCATAAACAGGATCACAGTCAGGCCCTGTGAGCATAACCCTACTCAAGTCATTGCTCACATGTCTATATACAACTGACCCATCAGCATGTGATGAAAAGAAACCTTTTTCCTTATATGGCAACATACTTAGAACTGCACTATTAGACTCAAACCATGTTTTAAATGCTTCTTTAGTATTTTCAATGTTGTACATATGGATCTCACCATCCTGACAACCTACTATAAAATAACTATCTGATAAAAATATTATGGAATTCACTGCTGCTGTGAAGTTAAGTGTGAATAGGATCTTCCTGCTGTAGACAGCAATGCAGTGTACTGACCCATCTTCACAACCAAGTAACAATACCTTGTTCTCAGTTCCAACTTCTCGTTCACCTTAACAAGATAATTTTACATATTACACAATGAGCAAAACAAGCACATACTCAAACTTTGTAGTTTCTAATTTAAAAACCAATAAAAAAGCAATTTCGGTACTCAGATCATTATTAGACTGAAACCAAAGATTGGTTGGTTTTGCCTGACAAAGATTGTAAGCACTAGTCATTTTACAATGCTTTTATAGTGATTTCTAAATTGCAAACTGTAAAGTTTGAATAGTGACACCACTAACACTTAATTGCATATAAACACAAGGTGTGTTCAAAAAAAGAGCGAACTTTTGTAATAACACATGGACTGGCACACAGATTGTGTTCCAACAAGTGGCAACTTTTGGAAACACAATGCCGCTTAACATGTCATGCTACCATTGCTGTTATTTGAATTACAACAGTTAGAGCAAATGGGTATACTAACCTCTCATTGGATTTTAAAACAGTGAAAATTAAAGATATTGAAGAACAACATATTTGTGATAAAATTTTGCTTCAAAGGCAGAAAAACATTTACAGACACAATGCAAATGTTTCAGCAAGTATATGAAGAAGACTGTATGAGCCGAACGCAGTGCTACAAATGGTTCAATTGTTTTAAAGCAGCAGAACATTGACCAATGAAAATCCCAGACCTTAACAACCTTCCATGTTAACATATGATGATAACATCAATGCAGTTCATACTATGATTTGTGAAAATCACTTAACTGCCCGAGATTGCTGAAGAAGTTGGCATCAGCATAGTATCATGACATGCAACTTTAACAGAAAAGTTTAATGTGCATCACATATCTACATTTACATGTTGCGTTTGTTCACCAAAAATAAGAAAGAGAAACATCTCAACATTAATTACGAAGTGCTTGACAAGGCCAACCATGATGAAAACTTCTTAAAAAATAATATCACAATAGGATATTAGACTTGTGTTTATGGCTATGATGTCAAAACAATGCACAATAGTCACAGTGGGTGGGGGAAAGGATAGACCCGGCCTAAAGAAGCCCGCATGAGTCAGTCAAACATGAAGGTGATGTTGTCATATTTTTTAATTGGAAAGGCTTAGTCCATTATACATTCGTTCTGCATAATCAGACAGTAAACAAGGACTTCAACATATAAATAAATTTTAAAGTATTTTAGGGATACTGTATGCAGAAAGAGGTCTGAGCTATGGGAAAAGCAGAGTTGGATGTTGCACTATGGTAACACACCACTCCTTATCTGTAATTATCATCCCCCAACCACCAAACTCTCCAGACTTGGCTCTAGCAGATTTTTTTCTAGTTTTCAAAATTAAAGTCAACTTTTAAAGGACATTATTTCAAACCATAAATGACACTGAGGAAATATTATATGACAGCTCTGTGTATTCTCAAAAACGTGTTCCAGAAAACATTTGATAAATGGAAAAACATTCGGAGAGATGTAATGCGAGCAGAAGGGAATACTTTGAAGGGGACAAGCTTGTAATTGCCTTAGTGAAGTTTTTATTTCCATAATTGACTCTTTTTTGAACCACGTCATATAAAAGCAAACAAATACATACAAACAGAACTACATATGAAGTCAGTAGTAAATGCTGTTCCATTTGGTTCTATAATTTTCTTGATCAATTAGACTTATTCTACTGCTTCACACATCCTTTAAATTTGTTTTAAAGAAGTGATTAAAAAAAGTATGGCCATTAAGTGCTTTGTTTACTCCATAGATATTACAAATATGCACGTTCTATTTTGTGCATGCACACACATCTGTGTGTGTGTGTGTGTGTGTGTGTGTGTGTGTGTGTGAGAGAGAGAGAGAGAGAGAGAGAGAGAGAGAGAGAGAGAGAGAGAGAGAGAGAGAGAGAGAGAGAGAGAGAGAGAGAGAGAGACGTTTAGAATTATTTAGTAAATTTATTCCTCATTAATATTATGTTAATGATAGAGATGATATTCACATAATTAAAATTTACTGACTTTGTCACATTTACCACAAGTAAAATTTTCTATGCTACATTAGATGCATTTTGTTTTTGAGAAAACTACATTGAGAAAAGTCATGTTTTTTGTTTTTTTTATTATGGCCTCAATATTTTTAATTCTTTGTTAATGGAAACAATTATTTTTTTATCTGGTATTTCTTAGGGTAAATAAATATACCTTAGCCGAGTAGTAACAATATCTCAGTCACTAAAGCAAGTTAACTAACTCCTTATAAGACAGACAGATAAATGCTTACTTGTAGCAGATTCAGGCTGATCAAGAGGAATAGAAGCATGTGCAACAGAAATGCTGCAGCAATTAATTGCACTGGACACTTTGGCCAAATCACCAAGGCATGCTGACTCACCACAATCCCACAATTTAGCTGTACCATCCCTTCAAAACAGTATTAAAATATTTTAAAATAAAAAATGTTATGTATTCTTCAATAAATTAAAATATATCCACTACAAAATTGTACGTCTGTTTATTATAAGGGCATCATTATATTATCATAGGTTAATTAATAATTTTGCTCATTAAAAATTAATTACACTCTTTACTTTTGATTTGTTGACTGGCCATAAGACTAAAAAAAGCTTGGACAGGCAGATTAAAATTTTAACAAATAATGTCACCTCTCAGACCATCTAGACTTATCAAGTAGACGAATACACAAAATGATTGGCACATAACCATCCAAACCACTGGCCAGCATTCACATAAAAGATTTCAACTGCTTCAATTTAAAATTCAATCTTCATGTTTCTTTAACTTTTTTTTTTGACATTTGTTTCTCTGTTATGACAATTAATTGTATGTTCTAGGACTTTATGTTCATAAATATATACAATGAAGATTAGTGAAGACGGGGATGGGTTCAACAAGAAAATTAACCCTATTAACTGAGTTGGAATCTGCGACTTGTACAACCTTGACAACTTAGTTTTACAACTTGGCTAATTCTGTGAGTCGGCACACAGGTAGATAATTAATTTATCCTACCAGAAAAATTACTAAATCACAAGTCAACTTAAAAAGAATAAAACGGATTCCTAGAGCTAAAAATTTTTCAAGGTAAAGCTAGTTTTACCTTTCAATTGGAGCCAATGTGCATTTACAACATGCTAAATTACTATGGCTATATAATGGATACACAGCAATACAGCTGAAACTATATCTAGATGCTGATGAGCCCAATAAAGCTACCCCTCATAATAAATTAACAATACAAAAACTGTCACAATTCAAATTTACAACATAACTGCTTTGGTAGCTACTGTGTTAACCATTATGCCACTTGGACTCCTTTTTTGTTTAAAAGAAACAAAATCTGCCTTCATAAAGATAAGACCGAAAAATTTGGTAATTACACACACACACACACACACACACACAATTTTTTATATCACAAAAATGTTTTTATTTGAATAAAGTCACAAGAAAACTCATTACATGCAATATATAATGTGTATGTATAATAATAGCCATGCTAACTAGACTATTGCATCTTACTTGCTAGCAGATATGATGTTCCTTCCTCGTTCTACTATTGCTACATCAGTTATAGCCATGCTGTGACCCGTCAGTGTTGCAGGACACCTACCAGTTTCAGCACACCATATTTTCAGCTGCATATCAGCACCTCCAGACAATATAACCACACCTGATGGGAAGAAACGACATTTGTATACATCCCCCACATGCCCTGTAAGATTCAACTGTAAACACACATTCCATATTATGCTCACCCTTAAATTTATTTTCCTGAGTAATGAGGTACACATGTTTACATAATAATAATTTTAACACATTGTCTATATATCATTATAGAATTGTAATTGAAATTCTGTATATCACATCTGTACTCTAATTGGATTTATTTGTATGAGTTTTTTAAAGATGTTATTGCAAAACTCATAATATTAAAACAAAGTTCTCTAAAATAAAATAAAATAAAAAAATAATATCACACATAAGAAAATATATCAAAAGTATGGTGTTATGTAGTTTTCCTCTTACTATGTTCTAAAGCATTAGTATATAATAAGTTAATGAACATGATTATAGAAACTTGTCTTTTCTTATGTATCCTCAACAGACTTCCAAGAACCCTTTCTCGAACTTCTTCCATTAACTTCTCCCTCTAATTCATTGCCATTTAACTGTTGCTGCTAAGAATCCTAACTACTCAAGTCTGTCTGCCATTAAGAATTTCCTCTAAGGATACTTTTAATAATCTACTTTTCTGACATAATTATTCTTAATCCACTTTATAATCTACTCTTAAATTTAACATCTTTATTAACCCTCTCCCGCAATTAAATATTTTGTATGCTTCTTCACGTAATATTACAACCCTCATTCACACCTTGTCACTCTTACCATTCCTCTCAAGCTTGCACAAACACTCTAGTTTCACTCTTGCACAAAAACTCTGGTTGTTTCACTCTAATGTTTCTTGAAGTTATTTTTTCCATAAACTATTTCCCATATGCTATCCTAGATTGATGTTTTCAGTGAATTTCCTACCCATACTATATACTTCCAATCTTTTCATTTGAATACAATCAGTATTCTCTGACAAAGCTTGTAATAAGGGAAAACTGGTTCAGGCTACAAGGTAAAAATTTTACATTTTTACCAATAAAAAACTTAGTGTTCCGAGTCAGTAGTATTATACTTATAATTAGTTAATCAATGGACACGTCAAGGACAACAAAATCGAAGAACAATCAGTATGTTAGACTTGTTAGCTCCATGAGCTGCAGAACTCACTCAGTATTTTGTGGGCATGTGGTGAATGCGCGTGTCCGAGAATATTTAATTATTTTGTGGGATAATAATAAAACACATATTAAATTGAATAACTTTGGTTCTATGTGGAGAATTTTGTGATGAGACTTGAACCAGGGTGTGCCTAATGAAAAGACCTATCAAATGTCAATAAATTTTGTTAGTAAATTAAAAAACCGAATATATTAGATTTTTAACAAAGAAAGTTTTACAGCCCATTAAATAGGTCATAACATTATACTGTTTTTTTGGACAGGCCGTATATTGCTTTCAAACAATCTAATGCAAGTATAGTTTTATCTTGGCCACAGAGGCAGGGAAGAGTTACAAATTAACCAATCAGCGTACGAGAATTAGGGTAAATTTTCATTTGAATTCTAATTTCTCGCTGAACAGTTAGTTGTCTGTGAACTCGGAAACGTGTGGACATGTTCTACTAGTTCAGATGTTTGGTTTCCTAGTCGTTACAAACACATGTTAAAAAATATTTTGCTAGGTACTGCTCAATCGTAAACTTACAAAATTGCTAATTCAAGATAGTAGAAAATTTCCACATAGGTATTAAAGACACTTCAAGTCAGCTGGATTTATGTTAGCCCAATACACAAGATGCAGTAAAAAAAAAATGATGATAATTAAGTAACTGTGATTTATATAATTGTTTTAACCCGAGAACAACCCTGAACGCAGGTTACCAGAATGAATTCACATGGTAGCCAGATTGAAGGAACCCACACTTGTATCCAGATTGAAGAAACCCACACCTTATCCAGATTGAACGATCCACATCAGTATCCAGACTGGATCATCAACATCTCAGCAACCTACATTCTTCATAAAAGGGAAGTGGATTTTATTTTACATATATATTTTGTATAAACTCTAATAAATCTTATTAAACAGAAGAACTTAAAAAAAATTATGTTTTTAGATTATATACGAGATGAGAATTTATTATATTTAGATTAACAGAGACAGAGTAATTAGTTTTATTATTATTCACATAAACTGTACTAAATTCAAAGTAGTGTCATTTGTAGTAAATCGTTAATAAATCAGTCAGCATTCCAATACACAGTTTACTACTTATTCTATGCAACACCTGTACATCACAAAACACACACACACACACACACACACACAAAGAATACATTCATGTACAAGAAACATACACACTTACAATTAAATTTGGTTTACAGGTAAATTTTGATAATGCTGCAGCTTCATAGTTACTGAATTTGTATTAATTTGCATTTAATCGCCTTCAATTCTTATTACTGTACAAGAATTAGGGCAAATTTTCATTTGAATTCTAATTTCTTGTTGAACATGCAGTCTCTCTGTGAACTCGGAAGCGTGTGGATGTGTGTAATAGTTGAGACGTTAGGCTACTAGGCAGACAAACTCAGGTTAAAAAGTTTGGTAGTTACTGCTAATTTGTAAATTTAAAAAAGTGCTAATCTGGAAAAGTAGAAGATTTTCGTATAGGGGTTAGAGATACTTCAAGTCTGCTGGATTTATGTGCATGCCAAATGCACAAAATTACTGTAGAAAAAAATCAATATTGTGAAAATTAATTAACTGCGATTTATGTAATTGTTTTAACCCAAGAACAACCCTGAAAGCCGGACACCAAAAAGAACTCAGATTGGTATCCAGAGGAAATCAACACACCTGTATCCAGACTAGATCATCAACATCTCAATGACCTACATTCTGCATAAAAAGGGAAGTGACCCAATTTTTTTTATAAACTTTATAATAAACTTATTAAACACAAGGGACAAAAGAATTTTTAAAAAAAGAGTTGATTTATACAAGATATAAGACTTATTTTACTTTATATTCAGGTCAATAGACATAGTAATTAGTTTATTTTCATGTAAACTATATTAAAATCTAAGTAGTGCAATTTGTAGTAAAATCATTAATAAATCCGACAGCATTCCTATACATGGTAGTGACTACTCATTCTATGCAACACCTGTACATCGAACACACACACACACACACACAAAGCCTATATTTAACTTTTAACAAAGATACATACACCTGAGTATTTTTTTTTTTTTGCAAATTAGCTTACAAATATTTTGAAGACAGTCCAAAATTTGCAAAGAGTGTTGATACGCTCCCTCAAATTATTAAAGATTTCAAGTTTTCATTTGAATAAAATTGCTCATAACTTGATGCCCCATGTGGACTTTTTAACAGTTTTCTTAATGTTTTTACTTCCATTTTTGGCCCGTGGTGTCATGAAGTTGAAAGATTATGAGGGTAAACACTACATTTGATCTCCAAAACAACAGATTCTGTAGGGTAAAAGTATAGACACACATGCCAAGTTTTACAAAAATCGGTTGATGTGTTCAAAGGTTATTGAGAGACTTATACCAAACAGCAGACAAGACAGAATCCAAACAAAAATGCAAAATGATTGAGTTAAAACTGTGAACTTACTTCACTCAATCTATAATTTATAAATTTCATTGGTTTTAAACATTCAAATTTGTGGCACACTATAAAGATTTTTAAGAGCTCCACGTATTGGTGCGCCAAATATAATATTTTTAAACTGCACCACGTTGTGGTGACAAATATAATAATCTTTAAAGGCTCCCACTTTTTGATGTTGATTATAATGATTTATATTATTTATGATTTAGATTTTAATATCTGTTACTAAATTCGGTTGGGCGCCAGAGCAGAGTATCCCAGGGTTCATTAACTAATAACTCGTTCCGTTCAGATACTAATATTCTATATTATTCCATTTTATTACAACTAAGGCATCTGACATTTATCATAAACATTACGATATCTAATATAACATTATTGATATGTTTAATACACATTTTACTACTAACTTCAAAGTATTATTATTCTTTAATATTACTATTATTAAGTATTCTTCAGTTAACGAGCCGCAATATTATATTCTATTCATCTGATATATATATATATATATATATATATATATATATATATATATTCAATATTTTAATTAACATATAGTATAATATTTCTTAACTAACATAACTTTTCTTAATAATTCTTATCTGCAGTACTCGACTCGTATTAGAATGCTATTCCTATGATATTTCGTTTCATTCCCTTAATTATACAATGATTCTACTAAATACCCTTTCTAGTATGTCATAACACATAAACTGAATCGTTAGTATAGTGGGTCTTTTGAGAATGAGATGAGTTATACTTATGGTAGATATTAATTTTTACGTTTGTATATTAGAGTTGTGAATTGTTAAGACTTTATATGTTACTTGTTTGCCGGATTCCAGACTCTGATTAGTTGCTCTACATTGCTCATTACACTTCACTTTCACTAAACATAATTGATTATCACTTCTTAAACTTGAACCACATGCTCACGTTGTACTTAACGTCACGCACATAAAATAAATATACTTTCTCATACGTACTTTACGCGCATTTATGAAATATCTTCCTAATACGTACTTTATGCGCACTTATGAAACATTCTTCTTCTACGTATTTTACGCGCACTAATACAATATTCCTTTTTATACTTTAACGTGTTACTTCTCGATTTTTAATTAGTGAGCTAATCTATATGTTTAAAAAAAAACAAATTATTATGACGTTCCATTATAATTATATTATTGAAAGTTTGTACAGAGTAACGCAGATTTCCCGTGCTTGTCTTGAAGTTTACTTTAAAAAAAACTCCCCGTCCTCACTTGCTTCTCTCTTTTTATAGTTTGGCTACTGATTCCATCACCACCGTCCTGGTTGAAGACACTTTCATTGGCCAGGGTTTTGAAATATTCCCCGGTGAATTTGAAATTCTCCATTTCTGTCTCGTTATTTCCTCGCGTGCTTGACTGACGCTATTGCTTATTTGTCAAACAGTGCGGGCATGTAGTTTTTACTGTGTGGTCGCTTAGATAGCTAAAAACGACGCTACTTTCTAAAATCGTAATAAATATTGGGGTGTCATCTTTTGTCTTCTGAAGGACACCGACCAGCTTTTCTAACGGTACTTGTCAGTTTTTTGCTGTTTCTGATACACAAAACATTTTATGCGTTTACGACATACTAGGTACAGTCGTCTATTGTATTTTTATTTCGGCTGGCGACAGACTGTCGGCACACAAGCCTCACGCTATTCATTCTTATTCTACGTATTACTTACATCTATGTGTATTACAAATTCATATCCTACATATCTCTATAATTATTATTAATAATAGAGTTTTTTATTTTTGTTTATATTGTATATATATTGAATTAATTTATATATATTTATGTTGTATACATATTGAATTAAAATATAACGTTCCCCAGTAACGTTACAACACATCTTGACAAAATATAACACATTTCATATAAAATATTACCACAAAATCAAATACTTTCATATTCGTAAGTTGTATCAATGTTTTGTGTGTGTGTTCCACAAGTTTCTTCAATATTGGCTTCTGCAAATAGGCAAGTACATCCTGAAAACTACTAATCCCAGTTAATTTTAAATTCATAAAGTTCTGTATACTAACCTTAAGTTCGCATCTGTTGAAATCCCAAACTCTCAGACTGTTGTCAGTGCAAACAGAAACACTGAGCCCACCAGCTGTAACATCCAGTGACACAATCTGAAAATTATTATATTTATTATACATTTAATATTTATAATGAATTTACCTCAAGATATTTTTTTCCTTATTAGGAACATGTTTCGGGTACTATCTTGTACCCATCCTCAGCCTTCCGGTTTTTGTGTCTGGTGAAGTACATATGTGTTGGTCGACTATTATTATTGTGGCTTCCTGTTGGCTTCTGGTACTTCAAATTGGTTTTATTGTGTGTCATTGTGGTGTATGTGTTAGTTTTTTGTGTATTTTCGATGTTGAGTGCTTTGAATATTGTGTCACGTTTTGTATTCAAAACAATGTTTTGTGTAACAAAACAATATTAAATGTATTATATACATCAAGAAACGGACTGTAGCAGAAAGTGATTATATTTATTATGTATAGCAAAATGCAGAGTAAATTATTTTTTCATAAGTGCCATTTACCAGCACTATTGAATTTTACTGTGAATAATAATATAATTACTATTAATAACAATGATTACAAAATATTATTGGGGGTTAGCCATTGGCCTGGCTACTAATGTAGAGGCACTGGTTAGCAAAATAAAATCAACCCCCCTGGTAAACCTAGAAATTAGTAGCTGGGATAATAATGAGTGGCAAAGGTATAATGCTAACCACACTAAACCATATGCCGTACTTGTTTGTATGCAAGCCAGCTTAAGCTGACACCCTGTTAGTTAATCTATATATACTTTTTATTAATAAATGAATCTAAGTAACTCTCCTCAACCATTCTCAGTTATTTTTTACTGTCCTTGACATGTCAGTAATTAAAATTAGACTCAATTCTTACTTTCATCCATTTTCTCCCATTTTTTAAACAATGCTTGTTTGCTTATGCTTTGATACTTGAATATTTCTTTATTATGTACCATTCTATAAACTCCCATAAAGTATTATAACAGGATGTTATTTCTATTTCTTATCTTTATTACTTGAGAAACTTACAATAGTCTGTATATTTAAGATCCACCTTCTATTTAAAGTTGACTGTCAAAATCCAGAATATCGCTGCTGCTCATTCCACATGGTTCTACAATACAGCAAGTCCATTCTTGGTTTTTTTGCCTTCAGATTTATTAGAGGCAGTGAAACTTGTCTCTTTCAGGATGGCAATCGTATTTTATAAAATAGGAACTATAAAAATTTGTGGTTTCAGTTGCTAAATGAGTGTCATAACCCATGTAACTGGGTCCAGAACAGGCACAACTCATTTGATATTTAAGTAAATGTTTTTGACAATATCAGCATTCTCTAGTAGATTTTTTAACACTCATTATCTGTAGTGCCTTTATTTTTTTTTATGATCCTTTGAGGTGAATGTTGGGGAAAACTGTAGTATTTGGAGATAGAAACATCAACTTAATTCTGTAGTAAACTGCAAATTGTCATGCTACAATGTGGTGTTGCCCAAGAATAAAATCATATTCCTCTTTTCTTACTCCATTTTATTATCCATTAATAAACATTCACTTGTTACTAATTTTGTCATCCATGATTTGCTGTTTGAATGCAAGTGCAGCTTTAAAACACTTACATTAATTTTAGAAGAGAAATGAGGTTTCTTCATGTCTCTAATTATTAAAGGGTTTTTAAACTGTCCAGCTATAGTTACACACACTGGCAGCGCTAAGGTCTTTCGGGACCTTCCACGAAGGACTCACGAGGGGCCCTTATTCAGTTTTTTGATGGGTATATGGAGTAGTCTTATAATAAAAACATGCAACATACTTCAAGATATTTGTTATGTGTTACGCGTCTGAAATGCTTCAATATCTATCCAGGAAACTTCAATGTGTAGTTGAATTAGGTAATTTGACGTCATTCTTCTTCCTCACCATAGTCAAACAGACTGCAAAGACTAGTTGGCTTATATAGCCACTTCCTGTAGGAGGAAAAATTTAGTTCGTACTGTAGTTTTGACCTTATACGGACCATAAAATAACTATCATAATTCAACCCACGTATAATGACTCATTAATGGGTACACCATTGCAACAAACAAGCAATTAAAAGACTCAACTCTCCAAAATTTATTGCTTTAATTTGTACAGGAATCCATACAAAACACTTTTACAAGGTAAATGCTATGTAAAATAACTGTAAGATAATAAATGAGTTTTATCAAATGAAGTCTTTATTCAAAGAATTAATTACAATTTAGTCACATTTAACAAGGATTATGGTTTTCTAATAGCTGATGCTTTTACTATTTCTGATTTTATTGAGTTAAGTAATATTAATTTGTTCAAGCACTTCATTACTAACTGAAAATTATTCATCAGTGCTAAGAGGCAATCATAATAAGACTTCAGAGTTAATTTTTTCTTCATTCCATCTTCTTGCAATACTTGGTTCAGTTCTTGCTATCAAGGCAAACTTTTGCTGAAGAAAATGCTATGTCTCTTGAACAATGTCATAAAATTGGCTTACCTCAGGCAGGTTACCAGAGTCATTCTGTAACAGTACATAATGACCCAGTACCATAATTATGGGTTATATAGGTATTTTCAATGTTTTGTATTATGTAATTATTTAAACACGGAATGGTTAGGTCCACTGTCCCTCTGGGAAAAGGAACAACGCAAATTCAGCCAGAGTAAGACACCAAGGTCGCCGATGGACGTGCGGAATTCAAAAAAGGCCATGGCGGTGTTTGTGACGAAGGACTACAATATGAATTATGATTGGGCTATAGCACGGTTCCGTCATCGCTAAGAACAATGACGCACTGAATACAATATGTGCAACGAGGCGTTGTCCAGCAATACAAAGCTGGATGACGTAAGAACCACACACACAAGTGCAAATTTACATTTGCCTTGGTCTCATTTCAACGCCATTCTTCAGAGGAGCCACAGCGATGTATCGTTGTGTGTATAACTTTTTAACAATAGTTTAATATAACTAGCAAAAATGTTATCAACAGTAGTGGAGCAATGAAGGCTCATCTTATTTAACAGTATAAATATATAAAAAATGTAAATTCAGTGCACACATCTATCTAATTAAACTCAGCGGAATTAAAGGCGAACACCGGCCATCACCATGGGCGTCACACACCAACAACGGATGGACACCACCACCTAATAAGCAGAGAAGTTCCTTTTGTCATTTTTATAGTTAATGAGTTCATTAATACCAAACCGATAATAAAAAAGAATGTACGGGTCTGAAGTTGAATGTGTGAGAATGAACGAGTGAATGTATGGCCATAACCACATATGCCGAGGGCATTGGTTTGTGTAGTAACTAATTAACTATTAATAACTGATTTTAAGCTGCAGCAATAAAGTTTACATTGATATTAATTCAACAGATACAGAAATAGAGAGAGTAAAAAGAGATAGAAAAAGTAACCGCCATTTTGTTTTGGGTCATATCATATGACGTCACTATTTTGACCGCATGGTTGTATATGTACTACCTTAGATTGAATTAAATTTGATGGTTAATTTCAAGAATATCTTGTTATCATTTGTGTCGTCAACTCTGTTTCAAAATCTCCCTGTACATGAACCCTGGCACCCCTTAGGTAGAAAACAAGTTATAAAAGAAGAAAATGAGCCCGGCAACTAATGAATTTGGTAAGTACTCAGACGTACCAAATTATGGTATTGGTTATACATATTTTAGTAGAGTATATGTAATAATAAACATAAAGATGAGTTATATTACAATTCAAAACAAGGTGGGCTGTGCAATACAAAAAGTTAGCGTTTGGCACAAATCCTTAATCCTCTTTGTAAACCACTACACTGCCCACTCTTTGCTGATGCTCCATCATATCCTTGATCTCGACATTTGCTTATATCTATCCCTTTTTCGTTTAGAATTTCAAAAATTTTATACTCAAATCCTTTGCTGCTTGACTTGCTAACTTCACAAAACCCATTCATGTCACAATTCATTTATTTCTATGTGGTATTTGCCAAAACTTGTATCGATCAATGTGACATACCTAATCACAATGATGAGCTAATCTTTCTTTGAAAGGTCTTGAATGGTATCTAAAATTATGAAGTAATACGGATCTTACAACAGATTTTCGTAATAAGCAATTATTTTATTTTGTATTTCATGATGTAAATGTTTGATTCAACTTTTCTTGTTTGTAAAGTGTGCTTTAAGTAAAAAATCATATCGGGATAGAAGGTCAATAATGTTCAGAAAATTACCATTTTCAGATTCAATCACGTTAACTTTTTCTCTATGACCATGTACGCGTAACAGCAAAGAACACAGCCATGGTATGCACAACATCAACAATATGCGTAAAACATCTTTCCACTTTTGGTGTTCTTCTGAAATTTTATCTGCAATGGTTTGATTTTTCTTCCAAGAACTATACGTTAGGCAAGACTGCAAATGAGAATTACTGGTTTAGTGAGTTCTAATCTTTTTGCTGAGATCTTGCCAGTCACGGGCAGGGGTGCAGACAATTTTCAGACCACTGAAATTTCCCCCGAACACAATTTTCTAGGTACAAAATTTCCCCAAAACTAATGCCACAGTTTATTATGCTTTACCAACCAATTTACTGTATGTGATGAATGATAAAAAGACACTTATCATTCCTCCTGTTTTGGTCTTTGTAAGAATAATACTCTTAACTAAATGACCTATTGTTACATTTTGAATCTTTCAGAAAAGGGGCTAAAGGCCTACAGGGTTTTGAAGGTAAAATAAAAGTCTTTTGCATTTGCAGGTAAACATCTAGGGAACATGTCAATATCTCTCTGACTGATATTCAGTTCTGATGTAGACTCCTTAACATTTTTACAGCAACAGCCAGTAGCATTTTCCACAATACACCTTCCTGTTCTGTGTTCTTTAAGGATCTCTGGTGAACTCAGTTTACTGAGTCCAGGTCCAGGTCCAGATTCAGCAAACTCTGATAGTTCTGTAGTATTGGGTCTCTTGAAGAACTTTGTTAATTATTGCTAGTCTTTTAGCTGATTCAGACCTCTGCTGTTACAGCTTCCTTTTCTGAGACCAACTTAAATAATGACATTCATGAGCCATCATTTAAAATGCACAATCTTAAACACTTCTTATTTGACATGCACATTATCTGCCACGTGGATCACTCAGTACTGCAAGGAAAGTTGATTGGAACACACTCCACATAAACGTGCAAGTTGCTAACGAATCCAAAAGCTGACTGGATTGGACTCTTCATCTGAAATAAATATGGGACTATGAAACATTGAAAAGGGTAAACAAACTGTGCATGCAAGAGTGGAAGACAACTGAGAGAGGCCGATTCAATTTATAGCATTACCCAAACAGAATATTGTCAGTAAGTCTAAAAAATGTGAAATGTCTTAGTACAAATGAAGCAGCTGTCGGTACGTACTGTGAACAGGTCAGAGATAAGAGCACATTAGAGGCATGACTCATTGCCTTCATTAACATAACATACTCATACAGTCACACAATCGCAGTCTTTCATAGCTCTTCTCACCCCTCACTTCATATCAGAGAGATAAAGAAATGAATCAAATGTAGTATCTGCTCCAGTAATGATAACAAATAACAGACGGTGGTATTACCTCATGCAAATGGAGTGGTGCCCAGGTTTAGTGCAGCTAACAAAGAGTAGGAAGATGGGGCCCAAAAGAGAACCATCTTCATTTTATTTTTTAAATGTAATTTTAAAAGCATGCAACAAGTTTTGCCACAAATGAAACTAACCAGGCACAAGCATACATTAACACTATGAAAAAGTTGTCTAAAGATTTTCTATTATGAGTTGGGGCCCCAAATAAATGTATGTTATGTCTATCACAAAAAGACATTAAGGAAAGATCAGCCAGACAATCAATTTCTTATAAGAAGAATGGGCACTTTACATAGTTGTCACATTTTATCATTTTTCAGTATTAGTAAAAAAATGGTTGTTTTATGTTTATCCAAATGGCCTACTTGTTTTATGTTTAAGCCTACTTAAAGACTGGGGCGCCACCACGAACTGGGGTCTGTGGAGGCCTAATCACCGCCTCTGGTTACATAACATTACAAGAAACAATCTTCTGATTCTTTGATACAGCAGGACTGTTCAGTTAATATGATCATTATTTTCCCAACATTCCCTTTCATCTAGGATACAAATATCTTCTTTAGTAGAGTCAGCAATAATGCCTTACAATTCCAATCTAACCCTTATGTTTTATTCACCCAATTTCTCCAGATGCATTTTCGTACAAAATTTTTATAGTTTTTTTTTCCAAATTTGTCAAGCCATTTATAAGACATTTTGATGTATACAAATATGCTTTCTTTAGCAGTTTTAGAAGCTTCTTGTGTTAAGGGACTTGAAATTAAGATTTAGACCTTACTTTGTACTGCCATTCACTAATTATTTCATTGATTACAAGTTTTTTTTAAACTTCCTTTTGCTTTTCTGATTTTCATTTTCATATTTACAGTTTAGCTTCTTTGTGTTTCACCAACACCAAACTTGTTTTTCCACTCTTTGATAACTTTAACTTTTTCTTTTAACATCAACTGATATTTTTGAGGCAGTTTTGAAACTACTGTACTGCATCAGGAAACATGTCTGAACATGTTCACAGATGACCCACCATAACATAACTACAGTTGTTATGAATGGAGACATACCACAGTCTCACAGTCACAACTAATTTTTCACCCTTATAAATACACAAACGTATGTCACTGTATTCTACAGTACACTAAGTACAGTAATGCAAGCACAGTTTCAAAGACTTTGTTGACCTGTCATTTATCTGGTGCAGAGAAGTAACGAGCCACAAATTTAACACTGTGGCTATCCACGTCCATATCTGAGAAAGACTGTTATTCAGGAAGTCCATACAGACTGCTATCCATTTAAATGACACACAGATTATAAACCAACTTTAAAAACATGAAGGAGGTTATACAGATTTCATCTGGTTTTCAGAGCATTTATTACAAAGGTATTATTGTATTAGGATATGGGATTTTTTGTAAAACTGTTTCTGTAAATCGTGTTGGTTATATGAGTAAATAATATAAATAATCACGTCTCTAAATTTTTCAAACATTACTCTTAACACAGAATATCCAGTTAAAGTTATTTGGAACCCTGAATCATCAAGGTCAAAATTAATATTCTACTAATATAGATTTTTGCAACTACAGAATATAATAAAAACTATTCTGTTAATATTACCAAGGCCGATAGCAGGCCACACCTACGAACCCCAGATCCCCACGGTAGGAACTAATCTGACACTTGGGACGCAGCACAATGGCAGGTGCACAACCCCTGAACTTGCTTGGTAAATATTAACATTAACAACACAAACAAACTTACTGATTTATTATGTATGTCCGAGAAGACTTTTGATGGTGCCAAAAATATTGTTGCAAATGATGACTCTATATGCTGAACATGAATAGCATCTTTGGCAACATACTCTACTTTGAATCCTTCAGTTCCAACAATTACCGGTGTACCATTTTCACCTATTTTTGTGCAGCGAAGTGTCCCATGTTTGCCTGCCTGATCTGTAATAACATAAAATTTTATTTTTCAGTGGATGGTTAGTGAGGATCGGTCAAAAATAACGCACATTTGTAACTTATTTGCGTCGACGCTTCGCCAATGTTTATTGTCATCATCAGACCTGTGTATGAAATTCAAAAGTAATGTCAAACACAACGGAACAATTAAATATTTGGGTGAACGTGTTCGTGTATGTGAGTGTGTGTGCATGCATATGTATGTATCATTGTATATGTGAAGACTTGAGATAGTTTGTTTACATCTTAGAATATTATTTTAAGAAAACGAGCAAATTATAGTATGACAGAACTTAATTTATACAGTATTACAATTTAATTACTAAATGTAATGATATTTTAATTAATTAAACAAACAGTAATCAACAATTGGATATTAGATTGATACACAAATTGTTTATACATACAGCAGTCAACATATAGCATAGTAAAATATATTACCTATAACTAAAACCAGATTAGGGGATGTTCACTATGTAATTATTAAAAGTTATTTTTAACATGTTTCACTCACTACTGGTATTAAAAAACAATGTTTCTAAATTTATGATTGTTTTTTAATACCAGTAGTGAGTGAAACATGTTAAAAATAACTTTTAATAATTACATAGTGAACATCCCCTAATCTGGTTTTAGTTATAGGTAATATATTTTACTATGCTATATGTTGACTGCTCTATGTATAAACAATTTGTGTACCAATCTAATATCCAACTGTTGATTACTGTTTGTTTAGTTAATTAAAATATCATTACATTTAGTAATTAAATTGTAATACTATATAAATTAAATTCTGTCATACTATAATTTGCTCATTTTCTTATGATAATATTGGAAGATGTAAACAAACTATCTCAAGTCTTCACATATACAATGATACATACATACGCACGCACACATACTCACATACACGAACACGTTCACCCAAATATTTAATTGTTCCGTTGTGTTTGACATTTCTTTTGTATTTCATACACAGGTCCTGATGATGACAATAAACACTGTCGAAACGTCGACACAAATAAGTTAAAAATTTGTGTTATTTTTGACCGATCCTCACTAACCATCCACTGAAAATTTCATTGATTGACGGTCACTACAAATTTAAGGATAACATTTTATATTCATATTAAATATAATATATTTAATATTGTGCAACACGTGTACACACATGTATGAATATTTAAGGGTGTTACCGCTGAAGAACTGTAAGAAAACAGCTTGAAAATGCTGACAAGAATTCTCCAAACCTCAGGAAACCCTGTTCATTGACAAGAAAAGAAACAAACATATACGTATGACTGAAATTACATACTACATATTATAATACATACTAAATATGTAAACATCTGGAAGTATTGCGTGCTATGTGCCCAGAATACCATATGTATTCAGCAATGTGGTACTATTTATTTTATCAGCAAAACAATATATTCTACTTGCTAAAAGGTAATTTACACCAATTACACTATTTGATTGTTCTGCATTCAGTAAAGATGTGATATATCTGTGATATATATTAAATTTTTACTTCTGAATATGTTACACATATAGAATTAATCTTTTGTGTTCGTGAAAAGTGGAAAAACAAAAGCCTCTAACCACGAGCAACCACTTAATAAATTTTACTAATTAGCCTGAACAAATGTATTAATGTTTCTGATAGCCCAATTGTGTTGAGCACCGCATGTATGCACTGATCAGATTGTCCTGTTCATAAAGATGTGTAGTTCCATGGACTTGGCAATGCCACAATTAGCATTCAGTTACTGCAGTTTAGCACCTTCAATTAAGCTGACACATTGTGTCATGACCATTCTGCTGTTAGTGTAGGCCTTTGTTCAACTGATACAGAATCATTATCTTCTTCTTCACTGAATTTTCAATGCAGCTACTTTAAGTTATTGATAATAAGTTACCAAATTAGTGATTCCTTCAAACATTTGAAAATTAGAATTAATATTAAAAACACCACTATGGTAATACCACTTTTCTTTGGTCTGTCTTCTGAATCCTTTATCTTTTATATTTGGTATTCTCTCTTCAATATTTTTATTATTATTATTATAATTTACTATGAAGTACACAGCTTACCACAAACTAATTACAGTATCCCCTTCTGCCAATAGATGTAGCAAGCAGTATGCTCCCTGAACCAGTGTGCCAATAGCCAAAAAACAAGTTCACTGTACCTTTGTTTTGTTCAGTGAGACTTTGTGAGGTTATGTTTTAGTGATTCAGTGATTTTATTTTTAACCAATATGATGGATTTTTAATAAGCAAAGAATCTGCATCAAATTTTATATCAAACTTAAAAAAACTGCTGCTGACACCCGTCATATACTACAGGAAGCCTTTGGAGACAATGCCATGAGACAAAACAACACTTCAAGGACAAATGAACATCTGACAACGACAATGAGCATTCCAGGCAACCACCGACAAGCAGAACATGAGAAACCACAGCAAAAATTCATGAGGTTATTATTGCAAATCATAAGCGAACAATCCACAATATCTGTGAGGTAGTAAGACAGTCATATAGGACAGTTCAACGCAATTTGATCAATGACTTAAACATAAATCACATTTCTAAAAAATGTGTGCCAAGACTGCTGATTATTGAACAGAAGGTCCACTGGATTTCTGTCTGTACAGAACTTAAACACAAGTCAGAGACAAACCGATCTTCATCTCCAATATCATAACCAGTGATGGATCATGAATTTACAGTTATGATCCCGAGACTAAGCAGCAGTTATTGCAGTGGAAATCACAAAATTCATTGTGCCAAAAAAAGCATGTCAAGTTTGCAGCCATATCCATGTTGATAGTTTTTTCGACATTCACACGATCTCCACAAGAAATTCTTACCTCCTGGTGAAACCATAAGTGACAAGTTGTACCTGTGAAGTTTTGATGCAGCTGAAAGAGGCCATTCTGCACAAATGTGCAGAGAAGTGGAAGAACAACTGGTTCTCCCCCATGTACCGCTCTCACATCATTGATGTCTGAAAATTCCTGACTTCCAAAAACATTACAGTGATTCCATCCCCCCCCTCCATTCGCCTGACCTTGTCTCCGGTAATTTTTTTTCTATTTTCTTAGATAAAATTATGGCTGAAAGGGTGTCATTTTAACACGACTGAGATCTCGGCAAAAATGCAGGAAGTACTTAATATGCTCACATTTGAGAACTTCTGCAGATGCATGGGATCATGCATTTTTCTAATGGTATCATGAGAAAAATGCTGAGATTGGTGTATACATGCTCAAGGGGACTACTTTGAAGGAGATGAAGGAAACTAGAAGTTACAGTAAGCAATTATTTTTTATGGTTAAATTCTCTCAACTTTCAGTTAGTACTTGTACGTATAGTAATATTAAAAGCTGAAGACATGAAGATGCTTATATAAGGGAGGGGAATGCCGATGAGCAGACATTTACTCTGAGATATGAGAATGGAATTGTTAGTTACAGCTTCACTGCAGCCAGCATATGATGTCAAATAGTAAAGTCTCTCTCTCTCTCTCTCTCTCTCTCTCTCTCTCTCTCTCTTTCTCTCACCCCCTCCCCTTTCAATTTTATTTGTGAAAGGACAATGCTAGATACATTATTCCACTCTGAAAGCACGAACATTTATGTGAACAATACATAATTTAATTGTAAACATTATATGTATTATATGTAAAGGCATAATAGGCATTGGTCTTACATTGAAGATCATGAACACAGTGTTTGCAACATTTGTTGCTTACTATTTATTTCATCAATAGTCTAATAAATGTATGTAAGCAATTTGATTACACTAACCTTTAAATTTGCATGTGATCCATGCCTCACCATTCACCAGCCTGTAAACACATTAAATTTAATATAATTAATATAAAAGTGAATGGAAAAAATTAAAATCTAGATTTAAATACAAATTAAAACAATTTACAGTTTTATTAAGCCAACCTAATAATCATTAGACCTATGAGTTATTACAGTAATCTTTCGTTTTTTTCTCCTACAATATACATCAAAGATAAATGTGTATACCACCATTAACATGGAAACTGGAATGAGGATAAAAATAAGTGTTGTTCTTCCACAAAATGCATTAGAATAGTAAATAACAGTTGCTTTCACTAACTCAGCCTCAAATGCAAACTGAATCAAATGACACATGATAGAAAAACATGATATTTCTTCATTTCTGACCACATAATTACCACACAATCATAAAAGACAATTTCTCTTTCTGTGTGACTTCCTTAAATATGATAAAAAATTAATGATCTAAGCATCTGGCCCCCTATTTATTACAACAAATTTTGTGGCAATTCTATTTTATTTAATAATTAGGTATACTTACAGAATTCATAATCAGCTTTATATTGGCAAAAAACTGCATGTTTCTTATAATGAGCACTGAAGTACTTGAAAATTGTAAAAATAATTTATACAAACAAAATTAAAGATGAAGTAGGCCTGATAGAATACTTTATCCTCTACAATGACTCTCTATATCCTATATAGTATCATAATCATTTGTCAGAAGTATAATATTTGTAGTAGATAACAATGATGTAGGAGTAAAAAAAAAAAAAAAAACCGGTAATTCTGAGCAATTATTTATCACCTTCAATTCCTTTCATATTGAAATATGTTTAACAACCGGAATGTGTATTTGTTTTGTTATAAAAAAAAAGCAATGCTAGCCTATATTTATTGGCTAGGACAATAAAATTGATAGGTGGATGGTCACATGTAGAGTGAAAGTTGTAATTTATTTACTTGTGATATAAAAGAAATGTAATCCAATGCATTTTGATTATAGAAAGAAAAAATGTTCTTGGCATGCTTACAATCAACACTGAAAGTCATAAATACGTGGATAGATAGTCACACACACACACACACACACACACACACACACACACACACACAAGTTTAATGCAGGCACAACTTATGCAACAAGAATACTTATTTAGCAAATTTATTTTTATAAATTATTTAGTTATTTTACATTTTCGATGCTCATTTTTGTCCTAATGGTCATTAAGGCACAAAACAGACTTACTTCAATGTGAAATAAACTTCCACGTTCCATAAGGAAATGGAAGTATGGTCATGGCGAAAAAAATCGTGTTCGAGATAACGGCTGATTCTGATTGTACTACCCTCAAAACATGAAGAAAAGTCATTTTTCGAAAAGCGTCTGTGTGTCTATCTGTCTGTGTGTAGAATTTTTTCTATGGCAAATGATAACAGATAACAGCCGCAAAGTCAAACAGAATCAAATAAATTTTTGCATACAGCTCTGAATTGTAGAGTACTCAAGGCCTATTGTTTTTGGTGAAGATCAGTTTAGGGAAAGGAGTAGTTTGTTACCTGCAACGTTTTATGTTTTAACAAGGGTAATTTTTCTATGACGAACGATAACTGCCGTAATTCAAACAGAATCAAATAATTTTTTGCATAAATCCCTAAATTGTAGAGAACTCTAGGCCTTTTGATTTTGGTGAAGATCGATTTAGGGAAAGGGGTAATTTACCAGCAACGTTTTATGTTATAACAAGGGTAATTTTTTCTATAACAAACGATAACTCCCGCCCATTCAAGCAGATTCAAATATTTTTTGCATACGTTCCTGAATTGTAAAGCTTGATGATTTTGGTGAAGATCGGTTAAGGGAAAGGGGTAGTTTACCTGCAACATTTTATGTTTTAACAAGAGTAATTTTTTCATGACGAACGATAACTGCCGTAAATTCAAACAGAATCAAATAATTTTTTGCATGTGTGCCCGAGTTGTAGAGAACTCAATGCCTATTGATTTTGGTGAAGATCGGTTACGGGGAAATGGTAGTTTTTACTAATAGCCAACAAAAGCTGTACTTTTTAATTTTATTATTATTTTTAAGAATTAACATCTCTGGTGCGGGAGCAAGTAAACTTAGAAACTTATATGACTTAAATGTTTCTAATCAAATTATTAAAAAAAATCATGTTCATTCTTACAAAAAAAAACAAGATTACACTCCACAGAATATTTGTTAAAATCTAATGCCAGAAAAGTGAATATACATCATTAACAGTCTGGAAATAGTACTTTCTCACTAAAAATTACAAAAACTAATAATAAAACTTCTATACAAATTACTTTATATACTTACATTAATTACTGAAGGTTGTGTCAGCGTTGAAAGAACATTTTTATATACCAAACCTACAGAAAAGAGTATTTAGAAGTATCAAAATGTGTGACACCTGCCAAAAGGTGATATTAGCCAATGTAAGGTATGAAGGAATGATGATATTCAATCACTCTACAAAGGCATTGTAACAAGCATTCACTGACATTGTGAACCATTTCCATGCAGTGGTAAAGCCCACAGTAAATATTAGATATCTTTACTAATTATTCCTACTGCACATAGGCCTACTGAATATTCAAATGTCGAAGAGTACGGTTTGTCAGAATCAACGTGTACTATATAATCAATGTTACAATATAATCAAACAATGAATTATTGTATTGTTTATATGAATATAAATGCTGTCTATATGCTGATAAGAATTCCATATCCCTACTAAAATGTAAATATTCAAATGGACTAACTGATATCAATACACTTATGTATACACTATTTGTATTATTCTATACGAATAAACATTTCATCTAATTGTGTTACTGCATGTTTGTAAATATCTACTAAATTATCAAATTTTGATTTTACATATCGAGGAAACATGAATGATGGATCTATTGCTTCACACTTTTTGGATATTCATAACTTACAATTTAAGAATATTATTAATATAGATGTACCATTAGCAATTTACCAACTCGACAGTTACCACAACAATCATATACAAATATTCGCGATCGAAGCTGCGGGTTTAAAAAAATGAGTTTTTTTTGCTATAACTTCGGTTCTTTTTAACCTATTGTTATTCGCGATCAAAGCCGCGGGTTTAAAAAAATGAGTTTTTTTGCAATAACTTCGGTTCTTTTTAACCTATCGTTATCAAATAAAGCGGAAAACCTTCCATTGGGTACCTGCTATCAGCGTGCAAAGTTTCACTGAAATCGGTTCAGTAGATTCTGAGATTACCACGGACAAACGTAGACCCCCCTAGAGATTTATTAATATAGATAAAGGGATAGTAATATGTACTGCTATAAATTGTTACTGTACATAAATCTTATTAAACTAATAGAATAAATAATTAAATTATTAAAATAATTAGCCTATAAAATTTGTAAAACGGTTCTAGGTTACAGAAAAGCAAGAAGTCTTTCAGCCATACTGGATTGGATGAAATGCCAAACTGTAGTGTAATTAGAAAGTACAGTAGAACCTCGCTAATCCATCACCTGTGGGACTGGGGGTATGGTCGGAATGCAAAAAAGGTCGGATTATCAGAAGAATACAAAATGTTTATTATTTCATTAAATGAGACACTCTAAAATAAAATAAAACTTATACAGTAGGCTACCAGGCTGTATGATTGTTTATGTACAATAAATGTGTAACGGGACAGATCAGGGAAGTAAATAATTTTTAACAATTGAAATAAATGTTAATTCAACCAGTGTTCACCCTTTGGGGAACCTCTTTTAACCCACATGCTTACAATTTTATTATGAAATATCTAGTCTGTGTTTGTGTCTGGCGTCAGTTAGTCTAGACGAGTTACATAATCCCCTACAACTCAGGACATCTGTGAATTACAGAGAATGCGAATGTATTCGTCATTCAAACCCAAATAATCATTTCTGCAACAGTTTCGTCTATAGAACCCTGGAGGAGAACCTAAGGTAATAAAAGAAGTAAATTGTAATATTTGTGCAATAATAATAAAGTAAAGAAAAGTGAATTGTTACAATTAGCGTCCGAACTGGGACGAATTTATTTGCTTAGAAAATTGAATTGTTACAAATGATAATACAGTATGTACAGTCCAGCAATAGTGTAATAAAAAACAAGAAACACATTTTATTGGTGAAAAAAATCGGTAATGTTCTTTTGTTTGGCAGACGACTGTCTAGACTTAGCTGCAATGTTCCTCCATTTCTTGATCCACAAGATATCCATAGGTGTAGAGGACGAGTTCTGTTCGATGTACTGAAGAGCAACATCAAAAGCTTTCTTGGCTTCCGTATACAATACACAGGCAGGCGGTTCGTCATCATCATCAGGGTCTTCATTTACGGTTTCTTCATCAACTTGCGAAATAGCGGCAACGATCTGATCGTCATTTAGTTCTTCACTTGTTTCACAATCTTCATCACATTTACCAATCCACTCATCAACGTCATTTGCTTGGATATCATGTTGCAAAGTTTGTAAGTCACTGACAATTTCCGGCGTGTCTGTGTCTTGCTCATTCCCAGTTTGTTCACTCTCGATCATCACTTCTGGCCAAAGTTTACGCCAAGATTTTTGCAGTGTGTCAGGTTTCATTTCATCCCATGACTCAGCTATTGTGTAAATTACATCTTTGATACTAAGGGATTTCATAGCTTCAAAAATGTTACAGCCTTCTCCTGTCTTTTCCAAAATCGAGCTGATGTACGCTTTTTCAGCGATAATACTTTTTCAGCCACTCGATCACTCCTTGATCCATTGGTTGGATAAGGGAAGTTACAATGGGTGGAAGGAATGCAGCTTTTATTTCTCCTTTCATCAATTCTTCTTCAGAATGGTGTGATGGTGCGTTATCTAGCAACAAGAGCGCGGACAGGACGTTTTTGGTCCTTTTAAGTTTTTTTCAACAGCAGGCACAAATTTGTCAAAAAACCATGACTTAAAAAGTGTACAGTCCATCCAAGCTGATTTTTGGTTACGGTAATAAACTGGTAGCGGTGATAAATTAATGTTCTTGAACGCCCTTGGCGTTTTTGACTTGCCAATGACAAAAAGCGGAAGCTTGTGTGTACCTTTAGCATTGCTCCAAGTAGCAACGGTTAGCCTGTCTTTGGCAAGTTTTGATCCTAGTATCACGGTCTCATTTGATGCAGCAAGTGTTTTTGTCGGTAACATTCTATAGTTTAGGCCAGTTTCATCTATATTATAATCTTGGTCAGGTGCTAATTCATTTTATTCAACAATTTTTTTTTTTTAATTTCAAAGAAAACTTTTGCTGCCTCGTCATCAGCTGATAGTTTTTCACCTGATATTGCGACATATCTAACACCATGACGGGTTTTCCACCGATCTAACCAACCTTCACTAGCTGTGAACGCACCTTCAACTTCAAATTTTTTGTGCAGAATTAGTGCCTTTTCTTTGACAATAGGCCCAGATAGCGGGGTTCCTTTCCTCCTTTCTTGGCAAAACCATATCCATAACGCGTTGTCTAGCAGTTTCAATTTTGGCTTTTTTAGCGTTTTGCGACTTTTTAGTGCTTTCTTGCCCTCTACCGTCACCGTACAAGATTCAATATCCTTTCTATTTTTCCTCCACTCCTTTATTGTAGTAACTCCCACATTGAGTTCCTTAGCAATTTTTTGGAGTGATTCCCCCTTGTCCAGTCTCTGTAGCACTTTTAATTTTTTACTTAAAGGAAGAGTAACGTGTTTACGTTTTGCTCCTGACATAATGCAAAAACTACAACAGTATGCACACATAGTATTATCAAAAGTGTAAAAAAATATTTGTAAACACTAAAACTGTCACCAATTACTACGTACACCAATTCACGCAGGATGAGTAATTAGCACGCACTAGACACGAGATGCCGGCTCATTGAGGCAGCAAAACAACTGACAAGTATGTAAACAAGCTGGTGAGTCAACAACAAGTCGGTGCCTGAGCCGCGGTCGGACCAACCGGAGCGTCGGACCAGCCGGGGGTCAGACTAGAGAGGTTTTACTGTATGTTAAATGCTTTAAAATAATAATAATAATAATAAATATTAACCAATATAAAAAATATGTAGAAAAAAACTGTAATCAGCTAACTTAAAATTGTATAGGCCTATGTGGTAGTGCAAATAATGAAATTCAATTAATCATACTGTATGAAATGTTGAAGTAATTTGTAAGAAACAGGATTTAAAATAATACATAGGCCTAATCAAGGGATCACAAGCATTATGTGAAGCTAGGTACTAAACAAATTTTAAAAATTATAAATAATTGTAACATGTCAACAGAGTGTAAAGAATATAAAAATAAGTGTAACTTATTTATATTATATTGTAAACATAAAAAGCAGTGTGACGGACAAAACTGAAAATTAAAAAACATAATAGGCCTATTACAAAACTAAGCCAAAGTGAAAAAAAGGTTGGTTTACAACAATAGTATAATCTAGAAAAGACGGCAACTCACTCTTTTTTGAACTTTTGATCAGAGACCGTCTAACCAGAAGGGTGCTCTATAAAACTAAAAGAAATATTTAAATAATCATTGAGCATTGTAAAATTAATAGTTAAAGTGGAGAATAACAGCTGTATTCAGTAAGAAGATTATTAAGAAAGCTGAAAGTAATTAACAAGAAAAAATATAGATAATCACATAAAGGAATTGACTAAGTAATATTAAGAAGAATACGTACCAGGTAAAGAGTAATAATATATTTTAAAACATCCTAATTTGATTCAACACTCACCGAGTTATAACCACAATGCTTGGACATGTACAGTAAAATTGAAAGTTAAGGGCATATGCCTGAAACCAATTTATGGATGGGCGAGTCCACTTTGAAATTATGAATGGTGGGAGGGTAACGGAGAATCAGCTGGTAAGCAAGTGAAGGTGTTACCAACTTGTATGTGATGTTTTAGCTACCCGAACATTGTTAGTTACTGTGTGACGTACTATCTGTCTTGCATTTGTTATTATTATCTCAATTTATTATTAATTGTATCGTTGTTTTACAGTCACTCATTTGTATTAGTTTTTTAATTTTTTAGTTAATTTCTGTTGGTAGTTTTTATTCTCTAATTACGTATTATCGTAATTATTTGTGTTATCATCCAGTAACGAGATTTGTTAAAATGGATACTTCTCCTTCAACTAGCAAAGACAGGAAAGTTATTCATAGTCAAGCACGGGAAGTAATAATAAACAATTTTTTGTTGTCCAGGATTAAAAAGATTCTTGCAATTAAATTAATACGAAGAACGCGTTTCTTTATGTAATAATAAGCTGTAGAAATAGTCGAGTGTAATTTAATGAATGGAAGTGTACAGTTTGCAAATACCATTGCGATAAGAATAGTCAGAAAGGCTGTAGGTTTTTACGTCTCAGCAGTACACAATGACAGAACCAAACAACACTCGGATATGTTTATAAAACATTCTGATATGTAACAGCAACAAATTCCGATACGTGTGAACAGTACATATCATTTGCTTAATTTGTATAGTAATACAATTACAATATTATCTATATATTAATCTATATATTAATACGTGAAGAGAAAACTTTGTACCCCTTTTTAAGCATATTGCGCACACGGAGGAGCTTGAGATTTGGCATAGTTAAAGTTTATATGGAGAAGGAGTGCAGAAAGCTAAAATTTATATATAATATGTGTTACAAATACGTTAAATTAAATTAAATAAAACATTCATTTGCACTTGAAAATTCATTTAAACTTTTTCAAGCAATGGTAATTGTTAAAAATAAAATAATTTTGTTGCCAGGCAACAATAGTCTGTGGAGTGTATGTCAAGGCAAAAAAGTGTTTATTTTATATTTTGTATAATAGATATCTGTGTTTTATGTATTAATGTGCAGTTGAAAGTGAAATACAGCTTGCTTAATACTGACAGATTGACTGAATGAGCTGTGAATTTTGTGTGATTTCAAATGTTCCTTTTTCAATAGTCTGTGAAGTGTATGTCCAGGCAAAAAAGCGTTTATTTTATATTTTGTATATTAGATATCTGTGTTTTATACATTAATGTGCAGTTGAAAGTGAAATACAGCTTGCTTAATATACACCTGTTGCAAAAGGAAAATTTTGTAGCAGCAATTTGAATTGACTTACTCTCGCCTAATTATTATTGGTGGTTTCAAAAAAGTGAGTAAATTTTATTATTTTTAAATTAAACCCTGTCTAATCTTAGTTTCAGTAATTTCATTACATGTTTACATTCACATATTTGCACCTACTTCCATTATGCCTCGACATAGAACATTGATGGGTCGGAGTGAGAGACAAAGAAGAAGGAATATATATTCGCGTGAAAGTCAAAATGATAATAGACCAAATGCAAATTTAAATAGTGTAAATAGTATAACATTGACGGGTCGGAGTGAGAGACAAAGAAGAAGGAATATATATTCGCGTGAAAGTCAAAATGATAATAGACCAAATGTAAATTTAAATAGTGTAAATAGTATACAAATTGATGAAATTATTTTGAGGGATACATTTAAATGCGCACTGAATGTCATTCCAAGAAATTTTAATACTTTTGATTGTGGATTAATGCATTTACAATGCAGGTTTTGCAATGCAAAACATTTCGAATCTGAGGTCACTTTAGGTGAAAGGACTGCATTCTCTTCATGTTGTCATAAGGGTAAAGCAATATTACCGGCCTTAAAGTCAAAATGAATACTTTAAATCATTGTATGATGGACTTACTTCAAATGAACCTTCAATAAAAAGAAAGTCAAAAAATTATTTTGAAAACATTCGTAAATACAATTCATCATTTGCTATGGTTAGCTCAGAAGCTAAAATTTCGGATACAGTTACGCGTGGAGTGTATCATTTTAAAATACATGATGTTTTTTATCACAGATCAGGTCCAATGACTGCTGGATATGGTCGCTCACCATGTTATGCGCAATTATATTTTTATGATGTTGTCAATTATAGATTACGTGAACACTATAATTAAACATGCAATAACAATACAATGCGCGAAATCTCTCTTGAATTGGAACGCATTAATCCTTTCGTTCGGTTATTCATTGCAATGAAAGATCACTGTCAGAGAGTTGAAAAGCAAAATAAAGAAATTTGTATGCTCATTAAAGTAAATCGTGATTTAGATCTACGCCGTTATAATGATGCAGTTCAAACTGATGTAGCAGTAATATTTAGTACAGTTGATGGTGAGCCACCCTTTGAACGAAATATGGTTTCGTTTTCAAAAGTTAATGGTACCATTAAAAATATCTCTGTTTTGGATTCATCATTGGACCCTTTAGCGTATCCATTACTTTTTCCAACTGGTGATACTGGGTGGCATATCAATATTTCTCATAATGTACCAACTACATCTAATTCAAGAGCGCCCAGAAATAAATTAACCATGCTTCAGTATGCAGCCTATCGACTTGCAATTAGAGAAGATTTTAGCATGTTGCACCATTCACAAAAATTATTTCTGCAGTGGATAGTTGATATGTATGTGAGAATAGAGGGCACAAGGTTACATTTCATTCGACAAAATCAAACAAGTCTTAGGTCTGAAGTTTACAACAATTTAACAGATTATTTAGAATTGAACCCCAATGCCAATAATGTTGGCCGTAGAGTAATTTTACCATCTTCATTCAATGGATCTCCAAGAAATATGTATCAGAATTATTTAGATGCAATATCAATTGTACAACATTTCGGAAAGCCTTCTTTGTTTATTACAATGACTTGCAATCCAAGTTGGCCTGAAATAGTTAGCAATATTGGTGTAGGTGAGTCAGCTAATTTTCGACCTGATATTGTTGTGCGTGTATTCAAGTCCAAACTGAAAGCATTAATTGAGGGCCTTACACTAAAAAAAATCTTCGGTAAAGTTGAAGCACTCATTTATACAATTGAGTTTCAAAAGAGAGGATTGCCTCATGCTCACATTTTACTCTCTTTAAATGAGCAAGATAAAATTGTTAACGCTACCGATATTGATAAAGTTGTATCTGCGGAGATTCCTAACATTCAAACACATCCTACATTATATGAATATGTTGTAAAACACATGATGCATGGTCCATGTGGTGTACTTAATCCAAATTCTGTATGTATGAGAGATGGAAAATGCACAAAAGATTATCCAAAACGATTTAATGAATTTACATGTGAATCATTAAATGGATATCCATTATACAGAAGGCGTGATAATGGTATTAATGCTGAAGTTCGCGGTTGTTGCCTCGACAATCGTTATATTGTACCATACAATCCGTATTTACTTGCCAAATTTAATTCCCATATAAATGTTGAAGTATGCACTACAGTTAAAAGTGTTACAAATACATTTATAAATATGTGTATAAAGGCTATGACAGTGCATCTGTTGAATTAGGTTCAGAGAGAAATGAACCAGGTCAAGAAATACAAAGTGATGAAGTTAAAAATTTTTTAAATGGCCGTAATGTCGGATCAACTGAAGCTGTATGGCGCATCTATGAATTACCAATGCATTTTCAATCACATGTCATCGTTAGACTTGACATTCATTTACCGCGTAGACAGAATGTTTACTTTCGAGAAGGGCAAGAACGTCAAGCAATTGAAAATGCAAGACAAACAAAGTTATTAGCATTTTTTGAATTGAATCGATCAGATCCATCAGCGCATGAATATAAGTATATTGAAATTCCTTTGCATTATGTGTGGGAAGATTCCCGAAAAAAATGGAAGAAGAGAAGGCGTGGAGGTGATAAAATCATTACACACATATATGTAGTATCACCAAAAGACATCGAACTTTTCCATTTACGATTGCTTTTATTACATGTCTGTGGCCCAAAATCATTTGAGGATGTTAGAACATACAATGGAATTATACACACTTCTTTTGTTGAAGCGTGCCATGCTCGCGGCATTGCTTCAAATGATAATGAATGGCGCGAATGTTTAAATGAAGCAAAAGAATTACATTCACCAAAACAAATGCGAAATTTATTTGGTTACATTTGTGCATTAAATGTGCCAGCCAATGCATTGCCGTTATGGAATGAATTTAAAGTATATCTTAGTGAAGATGTTTTGAGAGATTACAACGAAGAAGTATCCTTTAACACAGCTCTATTAGAAATTGAAGATATTTTGAATGTTCATAATTTGTCATGTCAAGAATTTGGTTTACCAGTTCCCACGTACTCGCAGAGAACAGACAAAGCAAATGCTATTGATCCAATAGAACAAGAGTTTCTGTTTTGTGAGCATTATGAAACTGCAAATATTGAACAGCGTAATCTAATTGATCATGTGATTCGTGAAGTTTTGCACCATGATACTGGATCTAACGTTTTTTGTTTAACCGCTCATGCAGGTTGTGGAAAAACATTCACACAAACAGCAATCATTCACAAATTAAATTCGCTTAATCTTAGTTGCATTGCAACAGCGTTCAGTGGCATAGCTTCAACTCTATTACTTGGAGGTAGAACTTTACACAATGTGTTTAAATTGCCTATACCCATTTTGGAAAATTCTGTAGCGAATATTACCGCAAATAGTAGCTATGGACATTACATAAATTCATCATCATTGATAATTATTGATGAAATTTCTATGTGCCCACTGCAAGTGTTGAAAATCATAGATAGATTATTGCAGGATATATGCGATGAAAATGATAAACATAAACCATTTGGAGGGAAAATGATACTTCTGTGCGGTGATTTTCGGCAAATCTTATCAGTTGTCCCACATGGATCACGTGCAACTTTAATTGAAAATTGTGTCACGAGTTGGCATAAATTTGTTTATTTTCATAAAGTAACGTTTACTCAAAATATGAGAGCCTTACCAAGTGAAATAGAATTTGTCGAATTCTTGAAACAAATTGGTAATGATGAAGCCACACAATTCCCTCAGTTTGGTGAAAAAATTATTGAAATACCTCAGCAATTAATAGGAGATGAAAATAATATTATTAATGAGGTGTATGGAAATATTTCCGAAAACATACTCTCAGATAACATATTGAAGTCAGTTATTTTAGCACCTAAAAATGATGATTGTACTTTTATTAATACTGATATACTTAATTGAATACCAGGTGAACAGAAAACATATCATAGCTACGACAAAAATAATTTGTGATGATGACAATGAAATCAATAACTATCCAGTAGAGTTTTTGAATTCTTTGACTATTAGTGGTTTGCCACATATACCACATGAGTTAGTATTGAAAGTTAATTGCATCGTTTTACTGATCAGAAACTTAAATACAAAGGAAGCATTAGTCAATGGAACAAGAATGCGCATCGTAATGCTATTGATTGCGAAGTTTTAACTGGAACCGCACGCAATAAGAGAATTTTGATTCCACGTATAAATTTAACATATTCCGGTACTGTTTTACCATTTAACTTTCAAAGAACTCAATTTCCAATTATACCTGCATTTGCGATGACAATAAATAAGTCTCAAGGACAAACATTCGAAAAAATTGGAATTTTATTGAGGCAGCCAGTTTTTACACATGATCAATTGTACGTCGCAGCAAGTAGAGTTCGATCGTTTGATGGTTTGAGATTTTATATTTCCGAATATAATGGCCAAGGGCATTTAGCAAATGATGAAACAGTTTTTACAAAAAACATCGTTTACACAGAAGTTCTGAATCATTATATTCACTTTCAAACTATTTTAAGTTCAATGGACAACATTTATTTTTTTAACCGCCCGGTTTTTTTGATTTAATGAAAAATATATGAAAAAATACGAGGCACGTATTTTTTATTTCATTTTTTATTTTGTATTAATTTTTTATTTAGATTTTATATAATTCGAAAAAGATAGGCAAAATAACTGTGTAGCCTTGGCGAAACCTGGTCAGTATGGCAATAAAAAAACCCAAGGAAATGTCAAAAAATGCGTTATTGCTTTTTAAATATGCCTTAGCCAAGCTAAACCTCATTTTTCCTATCTTTCATATTTTTCAAATAACTCGAAAATTAATGCATAGAAAAAAAATTAAAAAATTATATAAGCTTTGTAGCAGATAATCTTCAAACTGTTTTCGAATTTTGTACCTTACCAAAAATGAAATGTAATCCACTGGAATTGAAAACAATGTATCTTATACTTCTATGAATGTCAAGTCTCATTTTTATTAGCGTTTATTTGATTCAATAATAACATGAAAAAATTAAAACTGACAATGAATTATATCAAAAAATAAATACGAATACAAGCTGTAATTGTGTTTTTTTTTTTCAACTGTTACTAACATTAAATTTTAAATTTCATAGGTATTGCAGGGAATTAAGGCAAACAACACACGCTAATGACGTATTTGTACACGCTCGCAGCTGGCGTAATAGAACAAAATTCAAAAAAATTATATGCAATGATTATAGAGGTATACTCTTTGACAAAAGAACCTCAATAACGTTCAAACTTAAAAATTTAATGAATTACGGTCGAATTTCGACCACTGGGCGACCACTAGTTTATTTTTAATATATGATGGTACGATCCACCTCAAGTAGTCCAAGAAAAAATTTACAGGCATTGCACAAATCCAATGCATAGAGAAGGGCATTGAAAATGCTTCAATAAATCTAAAAAATTATATATTTATGTGAATTCACCAATCAATGAATTCATTCTTCATTTACCAATGTACAGATTATAAGTTAAATGTATTCGCATTCATAAGCGAAGTTTTATATGTGTACTACGTTATTGACAACAAAGAAGTAGTTTCTATGGAAACTCACCGGTTCCCATTTTCGATAACGCACCAGCGATCACGCGCAAATGTGCGACACGTCCTTATAAACATTTTCAGTGTTAAAAATTAGTGGTTGCTGGACCATTTAAATAATTGTTTTCTGTGATGACACCCTGTGGGTCTCAGTAGAACTAATTTTTTTTTTTTAATATTTTTACCAATAAAAAACTTAAGTGTTCCGAATCAGTAGGGTTATACTTAAAATTAGTTAATCAATGGACACATCATGGACAACAAAATCCAAGTTTATTTTTTAATTTTCACTTCTTTGAAAGGGCGGTCTTTGTATTGATGCTGTATGTTTGTAAACATCTCCGTCAAATGCAGTACATCGTTTCAGGTTTACAATTGAGAATTCAGGTAAAAACTACAGGCCTACCTGTTAACCTCACTGTAAACAGACAGACAGACAGAAGATGCACTCTGTCTGTTTGTCTGTCTTGCGCCCTGGTTTGTGTGCATTGTCCAGGCCGGAGCCCGATGAACGGATGTTTCATACAGTGCAGCTCGGCACAAGGTCTTAAGGAGCGGTCCACGAATACATGATGGGCGTGTATGACATAGGGTCGATGATCCAAGGTATCGCTCCAGCTCCAGTCCTGAGGCGCGTCTCCGTGGCATCGCCCACAGGAGCTTAGAGAAGCGGTGGTGTGGTCGGTAGGCTGGACTGCTCGGAGGCAGTAACGATGGATTGCCACTACAGGGCGAATGGCTCCCGCAATTAGATACTTGCACACCTCGCCGTTTCCCATGCTCTGAGTTTCAGCCCAGTCGAGACGGCAAAGCAGGTGCTGATTGGTTGTTAAAAAACTCTGTGCTGTCTATCTTTATGGCGATGCTGTTTTGCAACACCAGTGTTAGCCTTAGGGATGTGCCTGTCTAACCACTGTCTCATACAAGTTTTTTGTTGGTCCTTAATGAATAATGAATTTTAAGTCAGAAATTCACCTTTGATATCTAGCATAAAGTTTCTGTTGGGTTCACAAACACATCATCGTTTATGAAGATGGATTATGTTGCTTGTATATATGAAGATCAATGGTGGGATTGACATAATTAAAGACAAGAGTGATGAAAATAATGATATCTTGGTTCATTTTTTCCATCCATCAGGCCCAAAAACCGCCTTCCAGCTATCAAAAAATGATATTGTTTGGCTTCCAGTAAGGAAGGTAGTGAGAAAAATTATACATCTGGAATTATCAACAGCTTCTGGGAGAACACATAATATCTCAGAAAAATTATGCAATAAAATTTCATCACTCTTTAATACTGTGAACAGAATCTAGTTCTCTTCATTCCAACCAGATTTGTCAACAGTAAACAGTTAAGCCTATGGTTTTCCACAATGTTAAACATTTTGTTTCAGTAAAATTATGTGTTTTATATTAAAACTGTTTTTTCTTTTTTTTTAATATAAAAATCAGGTTTTCCCAAATCAATAATGAATCTTAAGTGATCTACATAAGATATCTTAATATTTGTTTACTTACAAATTTATTAGTAACATACAAAACTTCATTTACCGCTTGCCTGAGCATGTAAGTAGCGTCAATTTTTTGCCAACTTTGATGCATTATAATTCTGAAACCAGTTGAGTCTCAGTCATTAAAAATATATGATATGTTCTTTTTAGAAAGAAGTATATTCTTTAAAATGTTCACAATTTTTCAGTCAGTCCATTTTGAGATGTTAAACCTTGAAAGCTGCTGGTAACGAGCTTTCGGCCATCTTTGAAATTCCATATAAAAGAAAGGAGAAAGTTCTCAAGATTAAAACTCCTACAGTAAGTAATACTATGATATCTGTAAAAATGACAGAGCTAGATGATTTTCTACAAAATTTGTTTTGAGCCAAAAATCGACTGAGTGGCCAATTAAAAATGGCTGCCAAAAAAATTAATGGGCAAATAAATGTTTTACCATGGTTTTGAACTCACATTGTTATAAGGAACAACTGGTAAAAAATTATAAAAATAAAAAATGTTGAGCAACAAATTTAATTTAAATTGGGTGATTTGAAATGGATTGACCCAATGAGCATCTTGCATAACTAATACCTTTTTTCTAAAACCTCTGTCAAGGTTATACAGTCTGTCTCATTTAACTTTGCTATAAACTTTAAATAGTTTCGATTTAGATTTTAAGGAATTCAATCTCTTCTGCCATAGACTCAGAAGAACTTATCTGTTCTTTTGTATATATTGTCACCGGACATAAGGCTTACCGCATGACAAATGGCGCCAATCGTACACTCTAGTGTTTTTGGTGGCCCTAAAAAGGACTTATTGGCAAGAAAGCTGATGTTGGTTGTGCCGCGCTGAGATGTTCGGCGGCTGCGCCCGCTCTTCATGGCATACTGCAGTCCTCCTCTTCTTTCGGCATCGGTTGTAGAGTCGGCTGCCGGCCCAGCGAAATCCATCGCTGGCGCAGAACTGGAGGGCGAAGACGCAAGAACGCCGGTTCTATTCTTCGGCCGTTCCTTACGGCTGACTCCGCGTCGATGTCGTCTGAGAGAGGAGAGGAGATGAAGTGCGTCCGATGGCGTGGCGATGAAGTGTGTTCCAAAATTTTTTCGCTCTGGGCTGTGCGGTTGTGTGTCGCAGAGACGAACCGCTCGGGATCTGAGTTCCGAGCTACCTTCTGGAGCTCCTGCCTCGTGGCCCTGCCCAAGTAGGGCGTGTGCTCTATAGCAGGCCGATTCTCGGCTGTTGTGCTAGCCTACACTAGCGCAGTATACACCGAGGGCGTTTCCACGAATAACCTGGACGTATACGGTACCTTCCCAGCCCAGCCACTAGAGGATTGTCCGGGAACGTCGCTGCACGTGCATAAAATTTATGTGCAAGCCACCTGAAAGTTTCGTCTAAGGAGCGGACGCCAAGTCCTCTCCTTAGAAGGCGTGATGAAAAGCGACGGGGGACTTTGGCCGCTAGCCGAAGACCCCTGTCGAGGACGCTCTGCAACTTCTTTTTATGCATTGCGGTGAGGTAACCCCAGACCGGGCAGGCGTAGGTAATGACCGGCAGCAGATACGCGCCGACGATCATCCTGCCCAATTTCCTGGTCATGGCTGAGCTGATCATGAGTGGAAACAGTGCGCACAGACGAGTGGATGCTCGCTTGAGAACTGTCTGCGCGTGGGTATGCCAGGTGAGCCGACGGTCAAGGTGTAATCCGAGGTACTTGACCTCTTTGGACCAGCGCAAGTACGTTCTGCCGATATGTAACTGCCTAACAGGGTTCTTCCATCGCTTAGAGAATTCGATGGCTACACTCTTGGTAGCGTTGAGTTGCACTCTCCAATTCTCAGTCCAGTCCATGAGCGTGTCGAGCTGGCGCTGCAGTCGTAGTTCATGACGATCGTCATGTGTATCACCGCCAAGCAGCTTCAGATCAAGCTTGTCGGCCGACAGGCCGTGGGCCGCGATCAGCCGCCTGTATAAGGCGGCGACATTGGACACCCCGTGGACGAACAGGGGCGGCGCGCGACCAACAGCGGCAGCAGCCGGAGCTGTTACCGAAGCAGTCGGAACCGCAGCCTGTTGGCCCTGAGAAGGTCCGAGAGGAAGCGGATCCGGTTGAATGGGTCCTCTTCGGTTTCTTAGTCGGACGTCTACGCCAACCAACGGTCGCGAGTTCATCCGACTTGTCCACCGGGAGAGGGGGTAGTGGGTTCGGGAGAGGATCATCCATCTCCAACGCCCGAGGCGATTCAGGCGAGTCGCCCGCATGGGGCATGGCAGAGCTGAGCGACTCGGCACTCGAGCCGTTGCCCGTAGTGGGCATGCTGGCCAGGTGCGGCTGCCGGGCAGGGACTGCTAGGCAGTTACTGCCAGACGCCAGGGATCTCGGGTCCGGCCGAAGCCGGGTTACCCACACGACTTCCCTGCTCACGACGGCGCGGGAGGAGCTGGGCTAACGACCAGCTTCATTGAATACCAGTCCTTACCAAGACTGGTGTCCACTGGTCCCTTTACCTCGGCGATATCCAAGCTCGCTTACCACTGGTGGGGGCTTGCAAGGATCGTCCGGGGCAGCGCTACCTAACAGTCTCGAGCAGGTTAGGATTTACACACTGATAATCGGCACTCACCAGGAGCCCAGAGCAGTCCTCTCCAATCCTGTCCGGGAAGATGGTTTCCGGCGCAGGTGGTCCTAAAAAGGGCAACTTCGGCCAGCTGCTTCTTCTACCAGCTACTCAGTTCACTGGCAGCAGCTGGCTCCTGAGTCTTCTTTCCCTGAAGAAAGCAGTAGTATTCCTCGTCCAAGCGGAGAGGTGGGCGAATGCAGCAAAGCTGTGGCAGCTTCCAGTCCAGTCAAGGCAGGAGACAGCAGTCCGGAGAGGTCAGTCCTGTTGAAGAGCTGGATGTCCACGGCGTACGACGTCTCGTGTCTGGCCTGACGTGTTCCAAAATTTTCTACCGGCGCTGGTTTTATGCACTAACCGGGATCGCTGATTGGCTCGCTCCGAGCACGTTAGATGGTCACGTCTCGGCTGCTGATCCCTGATTGGCTCGCCTCGTATCCGCTGGTACCGGAGAGCAGACGTAACGCCTTGCTGTTGTCACAATATGTTATGTTGTCTAGATACAAATCATACTCTCATGAAAAACAAATGAGATCTTTCAGGTTTCTTTACTAAAACTCTGCTCACAAACATTGTGCTGCTAATACTACTATTACTACTACTACTTCTCGCAACTAAAGAAAATGGTTAATGAAAATTAGGCTTTTTTTTAAGCATGCACATACAGATTCTAAATCTCAGGGCATGTATCATATATATTAAAAAAAAAAGTACAAACAACTTATTAGTACAATTCAGTTATTTTTCTAAAACAACAATTTTCTAATACAGTAAAACCTGCCTAAAACAGAACGTGATCGTTCTGGTATTTTTTCCATTTTCACAGGTTTCCGTCTTACAAAGGGTTGTGTTTAATAAAACAAAGTACAAAAAATATGATCATATAGGATTACAATTGTAACTACTCGTGACTATTCCCCTCTGTTGTGAGCGCTAATCTATTAGCCTTCAGGACTTACAGGTTCTTTATGCCTCACCTTGGATGTGTCAAATTACCACAAGACGGGTTTTAAATTAATGTATCCCTCTCTTTGTGGACATCCATTAGTAAACCTTGTTAATTCTATATAAATAAAAACAAATGGAATAGTATCTGGTAATAATAATAATATTGTATTTTTATTCAAAAAAATTTCTATAGTCTATTCAGTGTAACTATTAATATAATTTATAAATCTCAGGATCGATTCTCTTCTCTTTGTTTATATTATTTTTAGGTTCTTTTGGCTGATATAAAGGTTCAGTAATTATAAAGAAAAAACAAGTATAGAAAGTACATTACATTACAAACAATAATAATAATGAATAATATAAATTAAGTATTAATTATAATAATAAATATACGTTACACAATGTGTATCAGTTCAGTTCAGTTCACACAGCCTTCCGTAATGGAATGGATACACAGGTATCCGTGATGGAAAATTCCAATGTTAGTTTGTTTATGTTGTCAAAATGAAGGAATCCACTTCTTTTGGTGTTCAATAAATGTTAACTCTTGTCACTTCTGTGGTCCGAAGCCTTCTGTTGGGATATTGTGATTGAAGTCCAGTGTCTTGATATTAATTCAATCTAAGTGTAGTTGTTCCTTCTGGTTGTTGGATCAGTAATGTTTTAAAGGTGATTTGTTTATGACATTTCTTTATCTGCTCCAATTTTATATTCTGTTATAGTTTGATATAAGGTTTTTTTTACTTTCTATTTTATTATTTTTTAATAATATTCATGTTTTGTATAAATAATTAGCTGGTTTTCAGAATTTACTCTCAACTCTCCTTCTTGGCTTATTATTTTCTAATAATCATCAACAACATTCTTTTTCTCTCTTTTGGTTTCCTGGATACACATAAATACTCTGGTCATATCTGTTCAAATTGAGATTTAGTTGTCATAGGATATTATTTTTATATAATACATTATTTTACCTTCTACATACAAGTTGCTTTTTAGTTATTACATCATAATACTTAATACAATTTACATATTATTTTATCTGACAAAACTATCAACAATTTTAATATCAAATATTATAGTTATTTGTAATTTGACAAATATTTTTGAATAATTTATTATTTACTGAACATAATCATCTAGGCCTATGTTGACTGATTATATTTTTATATTGGAAGACTCATAATCGATCCTGCTTACACTTGTTTTATATTAATTAATTTCTTTAAATATAAACAAACTGTTAATTAACAATTATATTCTAATTACTATAATTCTCTTTAGGGCTTAACTGAATGCACACTTTTAAACCATTGTCTGTGTGATTAATATCTATTAAACTTTAATAACTCAAACACTAATAAAGAAAAAACTAAATGTTAATGTTAGTATCATCTGGTACTATGGATTAGTAATTCATTTCATTAAATAATTGTTTATAATTACTATCCACTCACAGTTCTTCTTAATTGAATATCACTGTATTTCACATCCTCTTACCAATTAATTACACTTCTTTTATATTTCATTTGTAGCACATCTTAATTACATTTTACATTTACTTCTACATTTGTATTGTACTTTATATGCCTTTCTATTTGATTCATTCATTATTCATTAAATTTATTATCATTATTTATTTGTTTATGGACTACTCCAAATCTAACTGGGTACTGTCTATATAGTATAGTAATCTGTCACAGTAATGTCTGTTGTAGGACTTTTGGTTTGTTAATATGTTCACACTTTTATTTATTATTGTTTCTTCCTTCAAATTATTTTGATTTCGATTTGTTTAGATAACTTGTTGTTATTGCTTGCTGATGTCTTCAACAGTTGAAGTGTATGATATTATGGTATTAATTATTGCTTGGTGATAAGATTGACATTTACGAAACAAATTCTTCATTATTATAGGCAAATTGAAACCTACCTTTCTTATTGATACCAATTATTTTCTTCTTTATCTCTGGAGTTTATTTATTTGTATTGGTGGCTTTAACGAATTGTAATTCTTAAGTTTTCTCTTGGTTCATTGTATATTTTATTCATATACTCCATTCTTTTATTAAAATTGATTCCATACTAATGTTAAATGATTCCCCCTATATTAATATGGTATTATGAATGAATATCGGCGTTGAGTGGCCCTTTTACGTCCAATTGCTCATCCGAACATTCACATACCTGGTACAGTGCACATTGGCTGCTGCCCATAAAATAATTCTAGAGTGGCAACTTAGCTTTCTCACTCTGTAAATAAAATAATTATAAATCTTATCATTATACACATCATTGGAATCTTTTATCTTCTGAATATTTTTTCTTATTCTACATTGCCTTCCAATAACTCCATTTTTTTATTATATTCAATATTACTGTTGGTATATTTCTTAAGTAGATTTCTTTCTCTTTTATATGACTTCACTTCAGAGTTCAATGATTTATTAGCCTTAATGTCATTCACCTTTGTTATTCAGTACCTCTTGCAATATAGTAGTTTTAATTATCCTTCTATTATTCTGTCTGTTTTTATACTGCAACTCTTCTTCAGCAAGTTCATTTTCTAATTAGTTTATTAAATTTCTCTTAGGCTTTTGTCATTAATATTGTGCTCCATTATTATTATTATATTACTATATATATTATTTAAGCTTGATTCAATTAGATGCGCTTATTTCTTTTAGAATTTTGGTGTCGTTACACAATGAAGGAATAATTTAAAATAAAAGTCTGTAAATAAAAAAATAGTTTCATATGTATTGTATTACTGTATTTTCAACTTACGTACAATAATTGCAGTTTCTTTCCTAGTTTCTCTGTCCCCACGTCTTTCAAAGTGCATTGTTGCGACTTCTTCACAAGAGAATGTTGTATGATCTCCTTTGCATCCTGCATCAACTCCAGGAGTTCTGGAACATTCTTGGAAGCTGCAAATTCCTGAAGGTCACTCACAACAGATAGTGCTTCTCCAAAAGTGCGTATTTTTAGCTCCTTTTCGTTGCCTTCATCGTCACCTGTTTCATAACCATTATACACATTTCTAGGTTCATATCCCGCAACTAGATCTCCAATTTTCCCTTTCCAGTCCGCTACTGTCTGCATATCAACATCATTTGCTTCACCACACACAGCATTAAAAACAATGTTATGGCGACGTTTAAAACTCTCGAGCCACCCATTGGACGCTTTGAAATTGTGCTTGCCTAATTTTTTTTTTGCTTCTCTAAAGCTTCACTGTGTATCAATGGTCCAGAAATAGGAATTCCTTTAGCGCGCGCACTAACGAACCACTTGAACATAGCACGATTTATTTCATCATAGCCCGTAGATTTTGTGATGAGTTTCACATGTCCTGCTGTTCCCTTTACCCACTCGTCTTTAATTTTTATTTTGTTTTTCAAAATGTCATATATTTGAGTTTTTCCCACTTTAAACAATACAGTTAATTCTTTAGCTGGACGTTTGTTTTTTTCGTGTTCTTCAATAACTTTAATTTTCTCCTCCAGTGTAAGTGTCTTATGTTTAGAAGTAATTGTTACTGAATTACGTACACAAATACAGTAAAAAGTAAATTTAAAAATCACTCAAGTTCGCAGTTTTCTTCCACTCATACTTAATCACTTGTCAGAACGAAACTGGGAATGAATACACTATACAGTACCAAACACTTGTACCCAGTGGCGGCGCTAACGAAACGCCCCCCCCCCCGCGAAACTAATTAGGGGGCCCTATAAAAATGGTTAAATTTTGTATACGTAATAGGGGAAAACACTCAAATGAGTTTCTATTTACGTATGTTTCACAACAATGGTTTGTGAATACTTTCTCGTCTATCACAAAGCGTTTGCAATTTGCAAAGGACATTTTACACGTGTACAAACTCTTAAAATTCATTGTTGCTAAATAGACAAAGTTCTATACAAACTATAAAAAAAAAAAAAAATAAAAAGAATAATTTATTTTTACGTCAAAGATCTAAATTCAGACTATGAAACAGTACCGCACAGAGTGTTAAAAATGTATTATTTAAAAACGAATATCAAAGTAACATTCTAGCTTTTTTCAAACATTTAAATTAGTTTGTAACTGAATTTGTAAAATTCTTGAATATACTCTATACAAGTTCTCCTCAAGTCTAATCCAATTCAATAACACTCGAACTCAAGTAATGTACAATATTTACAGACAGTGGCGGCTCATCCATAAGAGCACATGAACCCCCTATAAAAATAATTATACGATATAAATTATACATCTTTATTGACGCAGTACTAAAATGGCTTATCTTCAGTAAGTTTAAAAGAGCGGACAATGAAAAACAGCGTAGAGCGCGCCAAGTGAAGTTAAGTGTAACGACGCACCAGTGGCTGGGAGCGGACTGAATGCGCCGCTCTCGATGCTGTACACACGGGATATACGACAGACGGGCGAGTCCATTTGCTCGCGGTAGGGGGGGAAACATGTTTACAAGCGGCTTAATGGAGAATACCGAAGAGCTGCCTCTGACACAGCTCAGCTCAGTACGTAGTTCCATGGCTGTAGTTGACGGTGGATGCTCCTTACCTTGGCGTGCGCGCGTGTTACATTTGTGTTTTGCAGTTTTGATTATTTTTTAGTGATAAAGTTTTAGTTGAAATTACAGTTTATCTATTACAGTGTAGCTAGTGAACTGTTGTTTTTATTTACTGTACAATAATGGAAAGTACCTGTAAGTACTCAGTAATTTAAACGAAGTAGCGTTTGCCAGTTTACCCATAGAAGTTAAAATAGCAATAAAAGAGAGTGGTAGGCCAACGCCCCGACTTAATATAAGTCAAACATCGACATCAAAATCTAGAACTTTTAAAAGAGAATTTACAGAAGAGCTATACAAAAAAATTCCTTGGCTTTGTGGTTGTGAACAAACAAACAAAATATTTTGTTTTCCTTGTTTGTTATTTTCCCGTGAAAAGGGCGATCCTGCTTGGGTGAAAAACGGCGTTTGTGACTTAGCTCATTTGAATCAAAAAATTAAAAAACACGAAAGTTCTCATGGACACATAAGTGCTACATTAGATTTTAATTTGCTGGGAAAGGTTGACGTTCGTCAGCAGCTTGACAGTGCTTATCGACAAAATATTAAAAAGCACAATGAACAAGTGACTAAAAATAGGTATGTCCTTTCTAAGCTTATAGACTGTATTAAATTTTGCGGTGCATTTGAGTTGGCCCTTCGAGGTCATCGTGAGGATGACGATTCCTTAAATCCTGGCATATTTAAAGGGCTTGTAAACTTTCCTGCAGAACTTGACTCATCTTTGAAAGAACACTTGATTAGATTGTATAATTTTTAATTGTATAATTTATAAATTGTTAGATTGTATGCTTTTTGTATGTCAAGAAAACATAATAGAAGAAATAAAAACTGCGCAGTATGTTTCTTTGATTGCGGATGAAACATCAGACATCTCGTCTGTATTTCAGTTAGTTATAGTTTTCCGCTATGTTTTAGCTAATGGCCAACCAGTTGAAAGATTTTGGAAATTTGATAACCCTGAAGGGCACGACGCAGAATCTATAGCCAAATGTATTTGTACCAGTTTAGATTATGTTGTGCAAAATCCAGAAAAACTCGTATCTCAAAGCTATGACAGTGCGAATGTAATGAGTGGGCACCATGCTGGCGTGCAGACCATAGTGCAACAAACCTATAAACATGCTTTTTTCGTTCACTGTTATGCTCATCAGTTGAACTTGATTGTAGCTCAAGCAACAAGCCAAAACCAAGATGTCAGAATTTTTTTTTCGGGCTTAAGTGATATAACAAATTTTTTTTCGAATTCCCCTCAGAGAGTGGCTGTTTTGGACAAGATAGTTGGCAAACGAATACCTCGGGCGTCAGCTACAAGGTGGAATTTTAAGAGCAGAACTGTTAATACTGTTTTTGAGTACAGAGAGGAATTAATTGAATGTATGGAGGAAATCCAATCAACCTCTAAGCAACCAACCACCATAATTAAAGCTGGTGCTCAAGCTCGTCTCCTTAGAGATAATAAGTTTATATTTTGGCTTTCTATTTTTCACAGATTAATGCCACATGTGGATATTTTGTACAACCAATTACAGCTAACTTACACTGATGCTGTGAGAACTAAAGCCAATGTTGACCACTTCGTCAAAGCCATTGATAAGGAAAGAGCTAACATGGACAAAGTGACAGAGCTGGTTAATCAGTACCCAGAAAATGCACCTAAACGATCGAGGCGTGAAGAAGATTTTTCTTAAGTAGAACAGTGGCTGCCAAGGAAACCTGTGACATTATTACAACGCAAATAAAAACAAGATTTTCATTCACAACATCTTGCTCAGCTGTATCTCTTTTTGAATCACAAAAGTTTGAAGAGTTTGAACAGAAATTCCCCGAGAAATTGCTTGAAGATACAGTAAATGTGTATTCATTTCTTGAAAAAAATCGTCTCAAGACAGAGCTTGGAATCATTTACAAAAGAACTGATTTCAAAAACATACGGGGTGCTGTTAGTCTTTTACAGTTTTTTATTGAAAACAACTTATTGTCATCATTTTCTGAAAGTTATAAACTGTTATTAATTACTGCAACAATACCAATGACGACTGCTGAAGCTGAAAGGTGTTTTTCAACCCTAAAACGGATAAAGACATTTTTGCGGTCTACGATGTGTCAAGAGAGGCTTACAGCTTTAGCCATGCTTGCAATCGAGAAGGAAATGATTTCTAACATCCATAATTTCAATGAAAGAGTTATTGATGTTTTTGTGTCAAGAAAAGATAGAAGGATGGACGTTGTTTACAAAAACTGTACTTAAAGAAAATATTTGTCTAAGCTACCATCCAAGTAAATTTGTGTAAGTAAATACTAGACCTTACCATCATATGCAGCAGCTTTGATTATTTTCCTTTTTCTGTGTGTTTAATAATCTAATCTAATAATTGAGAGCATGAGGCCTTGTGACTAACTATCTAAATATTTAACACTTAAAACAAGCTTTCTGTTTTGCGTTTATTTTACTACTTTAAAATTAAATGAAAATAATTGTTTTAGTAAAAAAGAACAATTAGCATATTATAACAAGTATGATCAATAAAGTAATCCTTTATTATTAAGTTGTGAAATAGTTAAAGTACAGTAATATCTATAATAACATTTCGTTTCAAAATTAATACATTACATCAAGGTATAGCAGCGCCTAAATTATATGAATATTGCAAGCAACACACAAGTGTTTGACACAGTGTATCTCAAAAACTGCAAATTATTAATTGTGAACCCCCTGTAGATGTACTCACGAGCCGCCACTGTTTACAGATGAGGATCAACCAATGTTCACTGTTTTCCTAATCCTAGTCTTCTTTTTTTAATAGCTAAGAACTTTTCAACCACTTCGTTGATATTAGTTTTCTGTGTCTCTTCATGCTCAATGCTTAACAGTGCTAAGTTACTCAACCGAGTTTGGGCCATGGTACTTCTTAAGTATGACTTAATTAATTTAAGTTTTGAAAAGCTTCTTTCCGCTGTAGCTGTTGTGACAGGTATGGTTAAATAAAGCTGCAAAGCTGTAGTTAAGTCTGGGAGGCAACTCATAAGGCAGCTGTTTTCTTCAACCAGTAAATTCATCATTGCTCGAATGCTTTTCTTGTGTACAATTTCTTTGGCCATCAGAGCTTTGAAGGATATTACTTGGTCAGGCAGTGATGTGGAAAGGTCACCAGGATACATATTTCCAGAGCCTTACTTTTCTCCACTATTGTCTCTTATGAGAAGTTTACTAAATTCTGAGGCGTCAGGAATGAAAACCTATCATCAATGCAACGCAATCCTTCGAATCTCATTTGTAGCTGAGCTATTACAATATCTAGTGTTGCATTGAAAACTTTTACTTCAAATGATTTCACTGGGTCGTCAATTCTATGGTCAACTGATAATTCAACAAAGAAGCGTTTTACAAATTGCTTACGCTTCTTTTTCATGTTACAAGTTATGTCCCATGACTGGGCCAACTGTTTAGCACCAGCAAGAAAGCCGGCAAAGTCCTTTCTTAAAACTTTTAACTCATCACAAGCGCGGCTTAGAAACTGCCACGCTCTGCCTAGGTCAACAGTTGGCCTCTGTAGTGCTTTTGAAGTTATATTTACATTCTCTAAAATCTTAGTTTCAAGGCAGAGCACAAGAATAAATTCAAAGTTTTCCAGGTGGTTTCTAATTGCTAATGCTTCTTCTGCCTCGGGTTTTTTTGAGCTGTACAGAATAATTTCTGTAAACACTTAATCACATTTTCGAAATCATTTCTTAAAGCTAACAGACAGTCGTGTCTAGGAGACCACCTTGTTGGACATAGCTTTTTTAAAGTTAGATTTTTGGCAGAGCTGTCTTCTTTAACGGCAGTGTTAAGTTCTTGCCATCTATGTAAGCTTTCACTAAAAAACACATAAGTTTTCTGAACTATGTCATAAAATTGTCTTATTTCAGAAATATTTGATACTGAATCATTGATCACCAAGTTCAGGTTATGTGCAGCACAGTGTACGTAATCCGCGTTTGGGACTATATCCATAATTCTTTTCTGTAACCCAGAGTATTTCCCGCTCATTGTTGCTGCACCGTCATAACCTTTACCTCTACACTTACTAATGTCAATTTCATTTGTTTTCAAAAAGTCTAAAATCTTACTTTGAAACCCCTCACTTTTGGGATCCTTTATTTCTTGAAATCCCAAAAAGGACTCACTAATCACAGTTTTATAATTGCCAGGAGATTCTTCTACTATGTTAATGTATCTGATTACAACACTCATTTGGTCAATCTTAGAAATGTCTTGTGTGCTATCAACAATTATAGAAAAAAAAGGAGACGAGTGAATCTGTTTTAGTAAGGCAGTCAATACTGATTTTCCTAGCAAGTTAATGATTTCATTTTGAATGTCATGGTGGAGTTATTTTGATCTGGTTTTTTCATTTTCTAAGTGTGCACTAAGGAGATTATCGTAGTGAGAAACTAAAGATAGTATGTTCAAAAAAATTTCCTCTTTCAGGATTTATTTCATGTAATTTATTTCAAGAAACGGCAATGAACACAGTGCCATGGTTCGAATGACATCCACAATCCATATGAAAATATCTTTCCATTTTTTCTGCTCATCGGAAATTTGATCAGCTACCGTTTTACTCTTTTTCCAAGTGGCATACGTGAGACAAGATTGTAAATGAGCATTGCTACTTTCATGAACTTTAATTTTTTTACTGAGACCTTTCCAATCTCTAATATCGCCTTCACGCCAGCTTTGGGCATCAGCACTTTGGCTGAAAAGCCAACATGGTAAACAATAGACTCCATCTAGATTACGAGAGTAACAAAGCCAAAACCTGTGAACAATTTGGCCTGCTGCAGTTTTGAAAGAATAATATGCTGTACTGAAAGACCGCTTAGAAACGGAATCCTTCGGGAAAGGGCCCTTTGGTTTACAAGGTTCACTTAACGTTATTAACTTTTTCACCTCGTCTGTCATTGTAGCTTGATTTTTATAGAATGCAATATCTGTCTCAAAACTTTGGCATTTTGGATCGGAAGGGCCTGCTAAACTAGTTTTATTTGCGTGATTGCTTACAACTTCAGTTGGTTCAAACTGATTTTCTGGTCCAGGTATGTCTTCGGACTGGCGAACACATTCAATGCCTAGCAGTTGTTCTTCTTGTTCATGTTGCATTTGCTTATTTGTTTCCGTAGTTGTATCACTTGTATCTGACGGACTAATGTTTAAATCAGGTTTATTGTCATTGTCACAATCAACTACAAGTCCGATTTTTGATTCTTTTTCATTACTTGCACTTGGCCCGGGTTTGGGCTGTTCAACTTCACATTTTGATGATTTTTTTTTAAACTGGTAGAGTTTTGAAAGTTTACTTTTAGATTCTTCTCATTGTTTTTGCAGTTTCCTTTTCTTAGCACCACTTAAATATTCACGCTTACTTTCCATTTTATAAACTCTGTCTCTAACACTCTAACTCTACACAAAATACAAAAACTAAAATCAAATGTTAAGTCATTAAACTTAGACGGCACTAAATTACGAAATGAATGCAATACAGTACTATTGCGCAGGAGATGCGACGCACTACTGAGTACTGAACTACATTGTGTTGTGTTTGTTTACGTCTCCTCAGTGCCGAGTGACTCATCGCACCGGACGTACGGGCACCATAAGAGATAAGATAAGCTTCGCTTAAAAACTACAAACAGTAATGTCATTTCAGAAAACGTAGTTTTTTTGCATGTCTATACACTTAAATAAAACGTATATTTCGTATTTTAAATACAAATTTGCCAGTAGTCGGATCCCATTAAAACTTTTTTCCCTATTATAGCTCGTTTCATATTGTTTTCTAGGGGCCAGGGGGGCGGGCCCCCCGTGCCGCGGGGGCCTTATCGCCGCCACTGCTTGTACCCTACCGTGTGTATTACAAGAGGGTTGGAAGAAGTAACGGTACATTGCTTTCACTTACAGATGTTGCCCCATGTAGCGTACCTGGTGCGTCCTTGAAGAAAGATTAATGATTCCTAGAACTTCGGTGCAAGTACAATCGCGCTCAAAATTAATGCCTATCACTTTTTCAAAATTTTAAATGATCAAAAATATTTAGTATGTAGCTATGTATTACGCATAAAATAATCCGTCTTAGTCAGGTTATTTACTCAAACGGTTCCCGAAAATTATTCTGTTTCCGCGTTAGGCAGTTTTCCGGTTTAGAGTATTATTTTACATAGGAAATAACTCCGTTCCAAAATTTATTTTCCGTTTGTCCAGGTTTCTAGTATATAGGGCGTCCGGCTTAGGCAGGTTTCACTGTATAACAATTTCTTAATATTCAGTTTACTTAAAATATTTAAACATTTATTTTTTTGGTTGGATGGCTATTTGCAACTCACACCTCCAGGCAGAGCAGTCATCTTGTAAACACTACAGATATAATGGCTGATGCTGAAATTGACTCCAAGCTGATATTACCTTTCCAATTAAAGTTTAATCTTGAATTTTTACTAAATATAATTATTTCACTGCGACTATGAAGAAGCTTTTTAAAAGTGAAAACCGGTTCAGGTTATTAGGTAAAACTTTTACGTTTTTAACCATAAAAAGTTTTGTGTTCCGAGTCGTAGTGAAATAATTATATTTAGTTAAGTAACTGACATGTCATGGACAATGAAATCCAAGGACTTGAATTTTTATTTTACACAGTTTAGTTTTAAGTTGTATTATTTAGAAATCAATACTATTAATGTAACACAATAACATATGCTGTTTAAATGTTCAGTTTTATTACTCAATTGGACAAATGAAATATATAGCAAAATTGAAAGTAAAGGGCATGGAAATGTGTGAAACGCTTACAGTCAGAGGGGAAAGGCGATGTGGAGGTAGTCGCTGTGACTTGAGTCTGCAGACTGACAGCGTGAAGCCACTCGGGTGACTTCGTTACGCAGCTATTGTCTACTCTCTCGTCAACCCACACTCCACACTTACGTGTATAATGAAATCCACGTATTTTTATCCAAATCGGGGTTTTCCTGTGTGCATAGCGGATGAATTGAATATTAAAATGAATATTGATTGTGGTCACAGTTAAATATTAAAACATAATATAGAATTAATTTAACCATTTCGTTGTACTCCATTTATTACCCTGAATTGTAGTTTTTGTTTTAACCTTCGTTTCCTCCAGAAACAAACAAATTCACTGGCTCCCCAGATAAATATGAACCTTTTGACTACATCGTCGCATTAGTATATGAAATATACGTTTATTAAGAAAACTTATTTATACAGTTTTGCCGGTTTTTAAGTTCAGTTTTTTGTACTCACAATGTTGGTTTTGATATATACGGTATTGCTGTAATCAGTTGCGGTAAAACTCCTCTTTACCTGTGCACTAACTTCGCAGGTTGGTTTCGTATTTTTTATCTGGAGTGATAAACGCTGAAACAAAATATACAATTCAGGGTAATAAATGTAAGAAATGGTATGATATGAATTTATTCTCAATTGTGTTTATTATTTATCTTCGAGAATTATATAATTACCTTATAACATAGGAAGTTAAAATTTGTGCAGTTATTCTACTAATAACATTTGTCTACTAGAATTATAAAAATGTTTTAAAAACTGACCGAAATGAAAAAGGTTTTTATTTTAAAAATATAAAAAATTTAGAAAATTATAAATTTTGTAAATTTATAAATTTATTATTCTAGTGCCATAACAATCTGAAAGTGTGATGATTAACCTGTACAAATTTCAAGTCTGTAGGACAAAATAGATGCTGAGAAAATGGCATTTTAACATATACGGTTCCCACCCCCCCTTAAATTGACAAGACTCCTTTGAAATGTTACACGAACTTGACATCGAACACTTACAGCGCGTGTACCTAATAAAAACTGTTACACTAAAAATAAAATGACAAAACTTTAAAATGAAACATCGAAATGCTTACAGGACATGTATAGGTAGGTTAGACACGAATACACACAGACACTTGAATACACGAAAAATTTACTCTTGAGTTTACGTATTTGAAACCGTGAACTTAATAAAATTATTGTGCTAAAATATATACACAAACTTTAACCAAATGTTTACCTAACTCGCATCTGACAACAGAATATAGGCGGGCATAGATGAGAAGGAAGTTACCCGAGGGCCTTCACGCTGTCACTCTGCAGACTCAAATGTCGCTGTGAGAGTGAGAAGAGAATTGTTGTTATCAGTGACAGTGCAGCCAACCTATGAATATCGTTTCTAATAGTAACAAAAACTCGCGACTGTTAAGGTTTGTTTTTGTTAGTAAATGTGTCACCATGAATCTGTGTCTGTGTGTGTGTGTGTGTGTGTGTACCTACAGTCCCACAGCAGGCTTAAAAAAAGAATTATACGTTTATTGTTTCTGACGTAAATCAAATAATAATAATAACTAGTGGTCGCTCAGTGGTCGAAATTCGACCGTAATTCATTAAATTTTTAAGTTTGAACGTTATTGAGGTTCTTTTGTCAAAGAGTATACCTCTATAATCATTGCATATAATTTTTTTGAATTTTGTTCTATTACGTCAGCTGCGAGCGTGTACAAATACGTAATTAGCGTGTGTTGTTTGCCTTAATTCCCTGCAATACTTATGAAATTTAAAATTTAATGTTAGTAACAGTTGAAAAAAAAACACAATTACAGCTTGTATTCGTATTTATTTTTTGATATAATTCATTGTCAGTTTTAATTTTTTCATGCTATTATTGAATCAAATAAACGCTAATAAAAATGAGACTTGACATTCATAGAAGTATAAGATACATTGTTTTCAATTCCAGTGGATTACATTTCATTTTTGGTAAGGTACAAAATTCGAAAACAGTTTGAAGATTATCTGCTACAAAGCTTTTTAATTTTTTTTCTATGCATTAATTTTTGAGTTATTTGAAAAATATGAAAAATGAGGTTTAGCTTGGCTAAGCCATATTTAAAAAGCAATAACGCGTTTTTTGACATTTCCTTGTTTTTTTTTAATTGCCATACTGACCAGGTTTCGCCAAGGCTACACAGTTATTTTGCCTATCTTTTTCGAATTATATAAAATTTAAATAAAAAATTAATACAAAATAAAAAATGAAATAAAAAATACGTGCCTCGTATTTTTTCATATATTTTTCATTAAATCAAAAAACCGGGCGGTTAAAAAATAAATGTTGTCCATTGAACTTAAAATAGTTTGAAAGTGAATATAATGATTCAGAACTTCTGTGTAAACGATGTTTTTTGTAAAAACTCTTTCATCATTTGCTAAATACCCTTGGCCATTATATTCGGAAATATAAAATCTCAAACCATCGAATGATCGAACTCTACTTGCTGCGACGTACAATTGATCATGTGTAAAAACTGGCTGCCTCAATAAAATTCCAATTTTTTCGAATGTTTGTCCTTGAAAATTATTTATTGTCATCGCAAATGCAGGTATAATTGGAAATTGAGTTCTTTGAAAGTTAAATGGTAAAACAGTACCGGAATATGTTAAATTTATACGTGGAATCAAAATTCTCTTATTGCGTGCTGTTCCAGTTAAAACTTCGCAATCAATAGCATTACGATGCACACACTTGATGCGCATTCTTGTTCCATTGACTAATGCTTCCTTTGTATTTAAGTTTCTGATCAGTAAAACGATGCAATTAACTTTCAATACTAACTCATGTGGTATATGTGGCAAACCACTAATAGTCAAAGAATTCAAAAACTCTACTGGATAGTTATTGATTTCATTGTCATCATCACAAATTATTTTATCGTAGCTATGATATGTTTTCTGTTCACCTGGTATTCAATTAAGTATATCAGTATTAATAAAAGTACAATCATCATTTTTAGGTGCTAAAATAACTGACTTCAATATGTTATCTGAGAGTATGTTGTCGGAAATATTTCCATACACCTCATTAATAATATTATTTTCATCTCCTATTAATTGCTGAGGTATTTCAATAATATTTTCACGAAACTGAGGGAATTGTGGGGCTTCATCATTACCAATTTTTTTCAAGAATTCGACAAATTCTATTTCACTTGGTAAGGCTCCCATATTTTGAGTAAACGTTACTTTATGAAAATAAACAAATTTATGCCAACTCGTGACACAATTTTCAATTAAATTTGCACGTGATCCATGTGGGACAACTGGTAAGATTTGCCGAAAATCACCACACAGAAGTATCGTTTTCCCTCCAAATGGTTTATGTTTATCATTTTCATTGCATATATCCTGCAATAATCTATCTATGATTTTTAACACTTGCAGTGGGCACATAGAAATTTCATCAATAATTATCAATGATGATGAATTTATGTAACGTCCATAGCTACTATTTGCGGTAATATTCGCTACAGAATTTTCCAAAATGGGTATAGGCAATTTAAACACATTGTGTAAAGTTCTACCTCCAAGTAATAGAGTTGAAGCTATGCCACTGAACGCTGTTGCAATGCAACTAAGATTAAGCGAATTTAATTTGTGAATGATTGCTGTTTGTGTGAATGTTTTTCCACAACCTGCATGAGCGGTTAAACAAAAAACATTAGATCCAGTATCATGGTGCAAAACTTCACGAATCACACGATCAATTAGATTACGCTGTTCAATATTTGCAGTTTCATAATGCTCACAAAACAGAAACTCTTGTTCTATTGGATCAATAGCATTTGCTTCGTCTGTTCTCTGTGAGTACGTGGGAACTGGTAAACCAAATTCTTGACATGACAAATTATGAACATTCAAAATATCTTCAATTTCTAATAGAGCTGTGTTAAAGGATACTTCTTCGTTGTAATCTCTCAAAACATCTTCACTAAGATATACTTTAAATTCATTTCATAACGGCAATGCATTGGCTGGCACATTTAATGCACAAATGTAACCAAATAAATTTCGCATTTGTTTTGGTGAATGTAATTCTTTTGCTTCATTTAAACATTCGCGCCATTCATTATCATTTGAAGCAATGCCGCGAGCATGGCACGCTTCAGCAAAAGAAGTGTGTATAATTCCATTGTATGTTCTAACATCCTCAAATGATTTTGGACCACAGACATGTAATAAAAGCAATCGTAAATGGAAAAGTTCGATGTCTTTTGCTGATACTACATATATGCGTGTAATGATTTTATCACCTCCACGCCTTCTCTTCTTCCATTTTTTTCGGGAATCTTCCCACACATAATGCAAAGGAATTTCAATATACTTATATTCATGCGCTGATGGATCTGATCGATTCAATTCAAAAATGCTAATAATTTTGTTTGTCTTGCATTTTCAATTGCTTGACGTTCTTGCCCTTCTCGAAAGTAAACATTCTGTGTACGCGGTAAATGAATGTCAAGTCTAACGATGACATGTGATTGAAAATGCATTGGTAATTCATAGATGCGCCATACAGCTTCAGTTGATCCGACATTACGGCCATTTAAAAAATTTTTAACTTCATCACTTTGTATTTCTTGACCTGGTTCATTTCTCTCTGAACCTAATTCAACAGATGCACTGTCATAGCCTTTATACACATATTTATAAATGTATTTAACACTTTTAACTGTAGTGCATACTTCAACATTTATATGGCAATTAAATTTGGCAAGTAAATACGGATTGTATGGTACAACATAACGATTGTCGAGGCAACTACCGCGAACTTCAGCATTAATACCATTATCACGCCTTCTGTATAATGGATATCCATTTAATGATTCACATGTAAATTCATTAAATCGTTTTGGATAATCTTTTGTGCATTTTCCATCTCTCATACATACAGAATTTGGATTAAGTACACCGCATGGACCATGCATCATGTGTTTTACAACATATTCATATAACGTAGGATGTGTTTGAATGTTAGGAATCTCCGCAGATACAACTTTATCAATATCAGTAGCGTTAACAATTTTATCTTGCTCATTTAAAGAGAGTAAAATGTGAGCATGAGGCAATCCTCTCTTTTGAAACTCAATTGTATAAATGAATGCTTCAACTTTACCGAAGATTTTTTTTAGTGTAAGGCCCTCAATTAATGCTTTCAGTTTGGACTTGAATACACGCACAACAATATCAGGTCGAAAATTAGCTGACTCACCTACACCAATATTGCTAACTATTTCAGGCCAACTTGGATTGCAAGTCATTGTAATAAACAAAGAAGGCTTTCCGAAATGTTGTACAATTGATATTGCATCTAAATAATTCTGATACATATTTCTTGGAGATCCATTGAATGAAGATGGTAAAATTACTCTACGGCCAACATTATTGGCATTGGGGTTCAATTCTAAATAATCTGTTAAATTGTTGTAAACTTCAGACCTAAGACTTGTTTGATTTTGTCGAATGAAATGTAACCTTGTGCCCTCTATTCTCACATACATATCAACTATCCACTGCAGAAATAATTTTTGTGAATGGTGTAACATGCTAAAATCTTCTCTAATTGCAAGTCGATAGGCTGCATACTGAAGCATGGTTAATTTATTTCTGGGCGCTCTTGAATTAGATGTAGTTGGTACATTATGAGAAATATTGATATGCCACCCAGTATCACCATTTGGAAAAAGTAATGGATACGCTAAAGGGTCCAATGATGAATCCAAAACAGAGATATTTTTAATGGTACCATTAACTTTTGAAAACGAAACCATATTTCGTTCAAAGGGTGGCTCACCATCAACTGTATTAAATATTACTGCTACATCAGTTTGAACTGCATCATTATGACGGCGTAGATCTAAATCACGATTTACTTTAATGAGCATACAAATTTCTTTATTTTGATTTTCAACTCTCTGACAATGATCTTTCATTGCAATGAATAACCGAACGAAAGGATTAATGCGTTCCAATTCAAGAGAGATTTCGCGCATTATATTGTTATTGCATGTTTGATTATAGTGTTCACGTAATCTATAATTGACAACATCATAAAAATATAATTGCGCATAACATGGTGAGCGACCATATCCAGCAGTCACTGGACCTGATCTGTGATAAAAAACATCATGTATTTTAAAATGATACACTCCACGCGTAACTGTATCCGAAATTTTAGCTTCTGAGCTAACCATAGCAAATGATGAATTGTATTTACGAATGTTTTCAAAATAATTTTTTGACTTTCTTTTTATTGAAGGTTCATTTGAAGTAAGTCCATCATACAATGATTTAAAGTATTCATTTTGACTTAAGGCCGGTAATATTGCTTTACCCTTATGATAACATGAAGTGAATGCAGTCCTTTCACCTAAAGTGACCTCAGATTCGAAATGTTTTGCATTGCAAAACCTGCATTGTAAATGCATTAATCCACAATCAAAAGTATTAAAATTTCTTGGAATGACATTCAGTGCGCATTTAAATGTATCCCTCAAAATAATTTCATCAATTTGTATACTATTTACACTATTTAAATTTACATTTGGTCTATTATCATTTTGACTTTCACGCGAATATATATTCCTTCTTCTTTGTCTCTCACTCCGACCTGTCAATGTTATACTATTTACACTATTTAAATTTGCATTTGGTCTATTATCATTTTGACTTTCACGCGAATATATATTCCTTCTTCTTTGTCTCTCACTCCGACCCGTCAATGTTCTATGTCGAGGCATAATGGAAGTAGGTGCAAATATGTGAATGTAAACATGTAATGAAATTACTGAAACTAAGATTAGACAGGGTTTAATTTAAAAATAATAAAATGTACTCACTTTTTTGAAACCACCAATAATAATTAGGCGAGAGTAAGTCAATTCAAATTGCTGCTACAAAATTTTCCTTTTCCAACAGGTGTATATTAAGCAAGCTGTATTTCACTTTCAACTGCACACTAATATATAAAACACAGATATCTAATACACAAAATATAAAATAAACGCTTTTTTGCCTGCACATACACTTCACAGACTATTGAAAAAGGAACATTTGAAATCACACAAAATTCACAGCTCATTCAGTCAATCTGTCAGTATTAAACAAGCTGTATTTCACTTTCAACTGCACATTAATACATAAAACGCAGATAACTAATATACAAAATATAAAATAAACGCTTTTTTTGCCTTAACATACACTCCACAGACTATTGTTGCCTGGCAACAAAATTATTTTATTTTTAACAATTACCATTGTTTGAAAAAGTTTAAATGAATTTTCAAGTGCAAATGAATGTTTTATTTTATTTTATTTAACGTATTTGTAACACATATTATATATAAATTTTAGTTTTCTGCACTCCTTCTCCATATAAACTTTAACTATGCCAAATCTCACACTCCTCCGTGCGCGCAATATGCTTAAAAAGGGGTACAAAGTTTTCTCTTCACGTATTAATATATAGATGTCACTAAACAATACCAAACCTAACTTCTGAATTTTAAATAATTTCGAAAACGATAGGCGTTGTAAACTAGAAGGTTCATACAATAAGAATTTGTGACTTATTTACCTCAACGCATCATCCCAGTCACACTGAATTGTTATTACTGGCGTATTTTTTATACCCATACTGAAGACAAAAAATATTTACACCGGTTTCAACACAAATTGATATATTTGTTTTGAGGTTATACAGACTTCTGCTTCTGAATTCTGAAATGTCCAAACTCCAAACTAAATATCATTCTCCAAATACCAACCTCAAAAATTTTACATTGGCCAACTGTACTGAAATATAAACATACTACAGTAATAATCGCGTATTTCATTCTTTTATAATTTATTTTGTAAAGAATTTTATATTTAATTGTATTTTTTTAATATTTTAAATAATATACCAAAATTAAAATGGCTTTAATCATGTCTAACAATGTTGAAATAATAATGAATTTCCAAATTAGTATAAGATTCTTTTTTCTTAAAACTGATTCAGTATATTAAAAAAGCCAAAAAATAGTAGTTAAAAAATGCGGATTTTAAAAAATTTTTGTTTCACTGAACACTATTTGTATAATACGCGTTTTTTATTATTTGTAACATAATGGCACTCGTTACCCTACGTCATACCGTCTGTCTGCTGGAACGGGATCACATGTTTTGATAAACTTCTGTAGTAGAAGAAATTAAGTGAAAAATGCCAACTGTACTGCAGCGAATATCGTAAGAATTACTTAAATATTGTCATCGTAAATTTCATTTTAAGTTGACGCGAAATAAGTCAAGAGTAAATTACACCAATTTGAATATTACGTTTTGTTAAGGTTATGTTTATTTTTAATGATAGATAGATTAGTAGGCCTAATGCGTCACGTAAAAATTTCCCACACTATAAAGTTTATAATCACAAAAGTTTAGTCAAGTTTATTAGACGAAGTCTTTAAACTTTACAGTCGTTCACTCTGAATTACAATTTGTTGTCTTTTGTAAAGTAAGTTAACCTTTTCAGATCTTGCGCAAAACTTGTCAACCATGATTGAATGTTTTTGTGTCTCCTGCAGACTTTACATGGAACTCCTACTTTTTAAGTATTATGTTTTTTGAATAAGGAATACTTGATTTCTAAAGATGATGAATTTTTATTAAAGTAGTTGTTAGTAACTTAGGTGACTAATGATGAGTTTCTAAAAGGTAGCCCGTTTAAGGTGGGTCAACTGGCTTACACTAAATTTTAAAACAAATTGTATAGAGGTGTTTGTTGAGTCAAAAGAAAATAATATTCCGTATGATTTTTCTCCTCCCACCCCATATCACCTGCCATGGGCCTATATGAGAAAAAACCCATTTTTACAGTTTATTTTTTTCTCGTAAACAAAATGGAACCCAGCCAAAAAAATGAGGGTATACCAAAATGAGCATGTATACTGGATTCAATCTCGTAGATTAAATTTTTATTTAGCCCCATAACATGTAGCAGGCCCTGTAACAAATATTAAAGAGTGGCCATATTTTTTAATGTGAATGAGTTGCACCAGCGTTTTCTGCATAAAATGATAGCTTTTCTCACACATTACTTCCATGAATTTTTTCAGATTTTTTGTAATGGTGAGATGACCTTAGAATTGCATTGTTTGCTATTTGATTACAACCATTTTAAACTAATAAGAGTAACTGTGTTTCACCAAATATAAGCTACATCACATTTTCATAAACATTAAAAACTTTGAAAAGAGTTTTTTTAACAACTAAGTTTTTGAGTCTTGATATATCTTGTATGCCATGTGTTTACTGTGCACACTTTCATTTAAGACACGCACACACACATACACAAATAGAACAATGTTGATTTGTTTACTTGTACGTATGGTTTATGTCAAAATAATAAACATGTGATTACCTTTTTTCAAAAGTGTATCAAAGTATCTATTTATATTGTGCAATATTTAAATTCATTTTTAATTTTGATATTCATCTTCAAATAATTACATGTCAGTATGTTACTGTACGTCTTCAGCTAGACTTCACTACTATTTTCATCGATTACTGATTCAATTCTTGTATATTCAAATATATTTGCCAATAACTTTGCAAGTCTGATAATTCTTGATGAGTATCTACCATATGGAAATGAAAATATACAAAAGCTTCATCAGACCAGTTGTGACTTACGGAGCTGAAGCAGGGCCACTCACGGCTGTATCAATAAATTCGTTAAGACTGTTTTAAATGAAAATATTGAGAAAAATATACAGCTTAATAATGGGAGCAGGAGAGTGGAGATGTCTTAGAAATACTGAAATTTATGAAATATTGCAGCGGGAAGATATAGTCTGCTTCGTAAAGGCAAGGCGGATAAGCTGGCTGGGACATGTGGAGACATCACCATAGGAGAGACTGCCCAAACAAGTGCTAAATAGAAACATGGAAGGAACAAGAAGAAGGGGCAGCCCCAGAAGGCGATAGATACGTGAGGTGGAGGAATACTTAAGAAGAACGGGCATACAAAACTAGAGGAACGATGCAACAGAGAGAGAGAACTGGAGCCGAGTGGTGGCGGAAGCCAAGGGTCATTTCGGCTTGTAGAGCTCCAGAAGAAGAAGAAAATATACCATATGATAAATAATAAATAGTAGCTACAACATGGGAGCAACATCCAATTGTGCGAAGTCCATTTGCACAGTTGCAACAATATCCTTTGATAGCAGTAATTCCAGTATCTTCAGAATCATAGTGTGTATGTAGCATTTGTAAGTTTTTAGTATTAATATGTACCTTACATCATATCTAATTATTCCTGCCTCAGATTTTAAACAACCCAATCAAAGTATATCATCTTTATCCAAGATTTCTGCTAAATGCAAAACTGATTGTGAGAACTGACAACTTCCAGTAAATAGTATTTCCAGGTCTTCTAAAGTTAATTCTGGAAATTTGGGTATATCACTTGGAACTTATTTCCTTAAATGGAAGAGTTTTTCTGTTGTAGTTCTCTTGTTCAGTTGTTTGTGCTAAAGTATTTACCATAGCCTTTGTAGAAGTCATTTGGTTTATAATATCTGTACTTCTGTTGTTTTCTAAATTCATATGTTTATGTGTAAGATTTACAAGTAAACAAGCAATCTGACAAGACAAATCTGAATTTTGTAAAAGAGAGTTGTGGAGATGATTGTGCATAAGCTTATATTTTTGTACAATGCAAGTGTGAATTCCCTCAACTACACATCCAATTTTTTTGACGACTAGACTCATTTGACTCTTGTGTTGTTAATTGATGACGTTTACCTTTTAGTGCTGGCACCAAAACCTTAACACCATTATTTTCTTTATTTTTGCCTCTTTTATATTTGTAAAGCATCTATCCAATCTATCTATATGTCTTCTTGTAGAATACTACTGAATCCATGTGGTTCGTTTAATAATTTTTGCTATATTGCTGCATCATTCTGATTATCATTACAGGGTCCAAAAACATCTATAATGTAACTGTTTGTTGTACAGATAGTGAAGGGTTTGCATATGGATGTTCTTTTTTTGGAATGAATATGATTTATGCTGGTATATATTATTAGCACTTTTTCCATGTCATAAATATGTTCAATCACAAATTACTGTGAAGGAATCCCTAAAGTTGTGCAACATGCTAACAACTGGAGAAGTTTGGATAATGAAAAATTCTCCTGATTGAACATTTGTTCCAAACTTAGGTGGCAACATGTCACTTTTAAAACACTTTAATATAGCGTTTATAGTTTATTTGGTTGTTAGTTTTTGTTATATTTTTAACCCTTTAACGTTCGCTGCGAACGCTAAGAGTTACGATTATTATCCTTCTCGAATGTAATCAGGCCGGACGAACAAACTCGTCCGGCGTTTGTGAAACCATCACACAGACGTTCCGATTTCATTTATCAGTTCGGGCAAACCTGAAACCGGTGTCTTATGCGGAGGGGGGAATCCCTTGTTACTTCTCGAGCTCGGGAGTGTGCCGGAAAAGACATATGTATTATTTGCCCGCATATGTACGGGTGGACAAACAAATCGAGCCGTGACCTGGACTCGATCCCACAACACTGGCAGCACAGCAACGCTCCGATTGTGAGTCGGAGACGTTACCGCTGTGCTGGCTTGCCCACGAACGATAATCGACTAAAAGAACTATAATCGTGTACGACTAGTGGTCGCTATATGTACCGCCGATCGTTAAAGGGTAATGCTCTTGTTTTTTCTGACCTTGGAGAAGCACAGCTTTTATCTCTGACTTGAATATACACTACATAGGTATTAATGAAACTTTCAGCATCTTCTCATGTTTCAATTGCTTTAATTTTTCCGGAATCCTTACGAATGAGTGTGTTACATAAGAAACATTTTGATTCATCTCTTCTCTTTTTCAATGGTGGTTCACTATATACATCTGCTATCTTGAAAATATATAATGAAAAATAGATGAAAACAGATTTTTATTTAAGTAAAAAAAGTCTCATTTCAATGTATAACAAAATATTAAAAATTATATTTATGTTAAATGTTAATGGTTTTAATATACAACTATGGAACTCATAAAATTACAATACTTTTTTCCTCTTTGTAATATAATATGTTTACATATAATACAGTGAAACCTGACCTAATAGCCACCTTTATTCAGTGGTTACCGTTATGAACGGCCACTTTTCTGCAGAACGGATATTATTTTCCATAAGATGAATATAAATTTCCCCTCCAAGAAATGGTCACCTATTAGATGTTTAGTCATATGGAATGTAATACAGTAGAGAAGATGGTTTGACAATACAGATTTCTACGAATGCTCAAATAATGTGTACACCTCACCCAAATAAAAAAGATATGGTAAACAACCTAACCATATTTATGTGCCTGTGTATTTTTAAATTGACAGAGTGTTCCTTGTAGGCCTACACAGTAAACTGCAGAAATCATAACGTTGAAACAGTAGTAAGCTATCAGTTATAAGTGAATGTTCTGAATTCTTGAAAGTTATACCTTTAAATTGGCATAAGCAATCCACATGGGCTAATGTGTTCTTGTAATTTGTAGTGAAGTTTAACAGTGTTTCAAAACATGAGTGCCAAAGGAAGAGTGTGTTTAAATTTTAGAATCTAAGCAAAATGATATTTTTGAAAATGATAAAGGTGTGTTAGCAGGTAAACCTGCTGAAGTTTTTAAATGTGGAAGAACACATATGAGCATAATCCAAAATAAAGATCAAATTTTAAAAGAATTAGTGTAATATGAATTTGGGATATACAAAAAAATACAATTCAAAGTGTGGACAAGTAAATGAAATTCTTTACAAGATGTTTAAATGTGTTCTCTCCCCCCCCCCCCCCCCCCAAAAAACTCCCAGTTAGTGTAAATATGTTATGGGAGAAGGCACCCAAAATTGCTACTGAAAAATAAAGTTGAAAATTTTGTAGCAAGCAACAGCTTGGGGGGGGGGGTTTAGAAAGCGTCACAACATATCGTTCAAAACAATTTCGGGTCAAGGTGCGTATGTACCTGTTAATGTTCAAGTTAGTGACTGAAAAGAGAGGTTACTAAGTATTCTGGCAGAACACGAATTAAGTGCAGACTTGGGAAAGTTAATACAAGTTTTGAACTGATTAAAGTTAAAGTTAGTGGCCCTCAAAATTAACTGAGTTAAGGTTAAAGTTAATGCATGCAAAAAGTAACTGATTAAAGTTAAAGTTAAAATCAAATTAACTGATTAAAAGTTAAAAATGTATGTTTTCTTTTTTGTTATTTTGTTGAACAAGTATGTAGCAAAGTGTTGTGTTATAATTAGTGCGGAATTCTTTAAAATTGACTTATTGCATGTGGACAATTTTTACTTGAATTGTTAAGAGACTACCGTGTTGATTACAAATTATTAATTGTGATAAAGCTGGTTATTAGTGATTTCACTGGTGTCTTGTATTTTGTTTTCCACTGTACCATACGATGATCAGTAGACTGTTGTAACAGTGGTGTCAGAAGTAAGATAGAACCATTAACAGTGGACACATTGTACAAGACTAGTGTAATTCATAATTAATCTGTAAAAATGGATACCAATCAGATAATGGAAGCTATCCAAGCGCTGCTGCGGCATACACAGGTACAAGAAAAAAACGCCGACAGGAAAGAGAAGAAGAAGCTGAAAATGATAGGACGAGAAAGCAGAAGAGAGACAGAAAACCCTCCTGCTTGAAATACAAGAATGACAGAAAGCACTAATGCTGGAAACAGAAGAAAGACAAAAAGCACTGTTGCTCGAGTTAGAAGATCTACAGAAAGAAGAATATAACCAGGAAGCAGATAAAACGGAAGCTCTTTTTGAAGCTATGCAAAACCAGTTGCAAGAACATACTACCGCAGAGTTGGGTCTCCCACGTAGTGACTTGGGTGAATTACACAGTAATATGAATGGCCAAGATGTAAGATTTTCTACAGTATAAAAATCTGTATCAAATATAGAACAAACAATGCATACAAAAATATCTGTAATAGAAGAAGCTGTGTCAACAAAAATAGAAGACTCGGTTGGAAATATGAAAGAGCAGATTAAGAGTGATGTAGAGTAGTTAAGGAAAATACAGCCATGCGTAAAGACAGAAAAGCCAATAGAGAAAGTCACCCTATCTGCGGTTGGGGCAGTTCATGTCAAGGCTCCAACCTTTGATGGAAGTACTCACTGGGTGATGTACCTTAGGCAATTTGAAGCTGCCGCATGTGCAAATAATTGGACAGATAAAGAAAAGGAAGTTTCACTTGTTCTCGCTTTAAAAGGACCTGCCGCAGAACTACTGCAGAAAGTGCCACCTGACAGCCAGAATGTCTATGATGAATTGATTAAAGCGCTAGAATTATGGTATGTTGATAAACATTTGCGAGATGTGTACTACGCTCAGTTGTGAACAAGACGACAACGCTCTGGGGAGAGTCTTCAAGAGTTTGAAGCAAGAATCTGATTAGACTGCCCTATCCCGAAGCACCAGAAGAGTTTCGAATGAGGTTTGCTGTGAAGACATTTATTGATGGCATCAGAGATTTTGAACTTCAGCCAGTGTTACAAATGGCAAGACACCGAAATAGCTCAGAAGCTCTTGTTCATGCCCTCGCGTTTGTAGCTGCCAAGTCAGCATCCCACTACAATAATGGGTTTATGCCATTACACTGTAGTCAGAAGATCCCAGTATCACATTGCCGTTATGATGGGTGCAGAAAAACAATGTTGTAGGACAAACAATTCAAGAGCGCCACTGCGATTTGAACGATGAGAAAAAGCAAGATGACTGAAGTGTTACAAGTATAGGAAACGTGGTCATCTACAGGTAGACTGCTGGGAGGAGAATATACCAAGAGAAGAGAGTGATCTTACCAACTGGAGAAATAAAGCTCCAGAACAGCTCACAGTTTCCATCCTGCATAAGATCAGTGGAAACTTGATCGTTAATGGATTTGCGGAAGGTAAACCAACATCATTTACAGTTGACACGGGTAGTACAGTGTCGATTGTGTTCCCTGACTTAGTCAGCAACTGCCAGCTCAAATTAGCTCTTGTACGTACAATACAGACTGACTGGAAGCCCCATCAAAGTATTAGGTCAAATAGATGTACATGTATGCCTGGGTCTTCTCGAGTTTAGCCACCAAATGCTCGTTGCAGACATTGTCGATGAAGTGATTCTTGGCACAGACGTTGTGAATGCCTACGGATTCATTGTGGACATAAGAGAGAATGTCCTGAGGGTTGGCCAAGAAAAGATAAAGCTTTGCATGGCTAAAATGACAGGGTCTGCCAACCATTCAATCAAGCAAGTGATATTGGCTGAAGAAGAAGTCAACAGGTCTGGTCAAGAGGAAACTTTCCTATTGCAGGCGGAAATGGAAGAAGAACTAGCAGGGGAAGTACAAATAAGTGTAACAGCAAAAGAAGTGATTGGAAAGTCAACTGTGGGTGTTGCAAGGAAAAACCCTTGTTTGTTCCTGAGTTAGAAGAAGCGCCCAGGGGAAAAGTTGCAGAAGATGAAGTTACGCAAGAGGTTGTTGATGAGAACCAAACAGACTTGGACCAGCTAATTGTGTATAGGTAATCAGTATATGATACAACAGGAGTGATTCCAGCAAAACTAGAAGTTGAGCAGAAGGATTCGTGGGACCTTGGTGTTGCAGATCACACGAGCTGAAATCAAAGAACCAGATAATTATCATTCGCAAGATTGCCTGGCCAAGTATTACTTCAGAGACAGTTTATCAGTTCGGGACGAACAGGCTTAAGGAGGTAAGGAGGCTTAAGTGTAACGAGAAGCCTATCAAACAGCCCAGAACATTCTCCCCCCCCTACCGTCTAATGTGGCAGGTGTTGCCTCAGTCAAGGCTGCACACAAGTATCTAGTGTGTTCAAGAACATTTGAGATACGCATTAAGCCGGCGTGCAGTAAGGAGGGAAGCTATACTGGACCTCTCTGCGACCTATAAAAGCAAGAGCGTCTGATGTTGTCAAGTCAGTTACATGAGCGATTTTACTTAGTGCAGATCGAATATTCGTAGAAGTATTGTAGCGAAATGTTGTGTTATAATTAGTGCAGATTTCTTTATAATTGACATTATTATTGCGTGTGGACAATTTTTGCTTGAATTGTAAGAGACTATCTTGTTAATCACAAATTAGTAATTGTGATAATTAAAGCTGTTTATTAGTGATTTCTTAAGTGTCTTGTATTTTGTTTTCCACTATACCATACGACAATCAGTAGACTGTTGTAACAATATAAAAACGGTAAATGGTATGGAAGAAAAAAAAAATTCGTGAGAAAACAAAATTATATAACAAAACACTACTCTATTTATAAAACAGTTAACACGAAACTGTGGAAACACAACAATACCAATTACCACTACGCTGATTGCACTAATATAAAAATGACGACAAGCACATGAGAACCGGACAATGAACGATAAATTTCAGGAACTGAAAATCTGTTTAAAGTAACCTACTTTGTGATATTTGGGTAGTAGTAGGAGTGGAATTGAAGTGGAGTAGGAATGCGGTTGTCCAGCAGCGGACGATTGTTCCCGGTTTGTGTCACCAAATGAACACGTGCAATATTCAGTTATGGAACGCAATTTTGTTTTAGATCTCAGCATATCATTAAAACGTACTGGTATATTAGAAATATTGTAGTTTTTCACGTAAGAATTTTGTCTGCTTCAATACTTTTTTAACTTGTGCTTGGTATTTGGTTGTGTAATCATACCTTACTAACTTATATGGGCTTTCTTCTTCTATAAATGCATCCGCTCTCTTTATATACTCGCTTTTTTTCTAATATTTACCGTATTTCCTTTATACGCTTTTGTAATTATCAAATCATTCTATTTATTTTCTTTTTTAATTTATTTACATCTTGTTTGATCTGTTCTTTACTTTTCTTCTTTTTGTTTTTATTATTTTTACAGATCTGTTCTATTATCTCTTTCACTTTGAATCTCACCTGTTTCCTAGTGTCTTCATATCTATTTTTGTAGTTATTGTTTCACACTCAATAATTACCTTTTCTCTATTGATGCTTAGAGGTACATACTTAGTATATACTTCAAACCTTTTTCTGACAACTTTTGTTCTCCTCCCATGAATGCAATGTTTGAAAGATTCACCATCCTTTCCACATATATTTCTGTTTTCTTCCTTTTGTATTCTAATGATTTTCGTTTCTCCTCAGCTAGTTTTTCTAATTTACAACGCAACCTAACATTTACATCTTTTAATTTCTTATTGATATAATCCTCACCAAACGCATATAAAATTTCTTCTAATTCTATAAATGAATATATTTTGTATAATTCTAGATGTCTTTTAAACAAGTCTTTGTTTAATATATTTAATTTTCCATAAAGTACCTAATTTCTAATTTTACCCACAATTTCTCACTAAAATTGTTTATTTTAGTTGCTCACCATTATTATTTATCTCAATTTCTCATAGTCTGGTATTATGTCTAAGCATGCATTGGTTATTGAACCAAATTTTGCTAAGAGTTTTCCTCAATTTTACTTTAGTTTTTAAATATTTAAATTTAAATATTTTGGACTTCAAAATGGTGGAAACACTGAAAGGCCTCATCCAGAACATGACAAGTAGCAGTTCAGCAAGTAAATACGACAAAGTTGGAATTATAGAGACTGCTAATTCAAATAACAAGATGAGCAATTTATAATAATGTACTATAAAACATGGGACCAAAATGCTTTAATATTATATTCTTTATGCATATTATATTGGCAGTATTTAAAAATATTCACCGATTTTTATGTACTGGAATTTTTTGCATAAATGGTGTCAGGATAAAACTCTTTTAAATGTCTTTAATGTTTTTGAAAACTTGATGTAGTATTATATTTTGTGAAACATAGTTATTCTTATTAGTTTAAAATATGTTCATCAAATAGTGGCCAAAAATGGCAAAAAATGCAATTTTTAGGTTATCCCACCATTCCAAAAACTCTGAAAAAATTCATGGAAGTAAAGTGTGGGGAAATCTATCATGTTATGCTGAAAGTGGTGGTGCACCTCAAATACACAAAATAATACAGCCATTTTTAATTTTTTTACAATACCCGCTAGGTGCTATGGGTCTAACAAAAATTTAATATATGTAATTGAATCCACTGTACGTGCTAATTTTTTTGCTGGGTTCCATTTTGTTGTTTAAGAGAGACAAAAAATAAAATGTAAAAATAGGCGTTTTTCCTCCATATATAGTAGGGGGTGTGGAGTAGGAGGGGAAAATCATACAGAATATTTTATTTTCAATAAACACCTATATACAGTTTGTTTTAAACAGTTTTTAGGCCATTTGACCTTCCTTAACCAGGGGACCTATTACAGTTAACATTTATTTGCAAAATTATACAGTAAGTGGAGGGAACTGATTTTTTTGTCTATACTATTGTAATAAATTTTGTAAAGACGATTTATTTATTTTGTTACCTTTCTAATATAAGTTACTATATGAAGCAAACAGTGTTGAAAAACTAGCTGTTTTTTATTCTCCTAATACTCTTTATCTTCCCATTCTAATCTTATTCAGCTGACAATTTGTGGCCTTTATTTCTATTATTTGGTATCCAAACATTTCACTTTGGTTAAAAATGTAAGACGTTTACCATTAAATCTCATCATCTGTTGCAGCCCTATTAAATAAATTTGTTTGGCTTTTCATGAATTCTTCATTTCATATTTAACTTTTTCTGATATTGGCCTATTTACTTTTACAAGTCATTACTATTACATGTGTAAAATTGATGAGTCACAGACATGTATATTCCCTTTTCTCTAGTTATAATAAAATTTATCTCATTCTTTATAATACTCTTTGGGTTTCTCAGTGTCTATTTTTTTGTTCTCCTTTTTCTTGAAGCCTGTTTACAGATATTTAAGCCATAACCCTTAAACCTTATTTTAAAAATATTAGGTGTACAAGGTCATATCTCTTCTCTTTTTCTTTTGTCTTTATAAATTGAAATTGTGTTAAGTGTATTCATGATCTTTTCTCTTTCCCACTTTTGTATTAAAATCTCATATTATAATGGTATATTTATTTTTCTTCATGTCCACTATAAAATAGGACTATAAACTTGAGAGAGTTATCAGGCAAACTTGGAAAACTCTCATCTTTAACTTTTAGTATTTTTGTAGTTATTTATAAAATTTTTTCCTGTACAGTATATGTCCACTGTACTGAAATTCTTCACTATATTTTTGTTTATAATAAATTTTTTACCTCCAGTTCCCTCATTCTGAGTTCTTTGTACTATAGTACTCTGCTTTTTAATTTTTGATAGCTCTCATCTTTTTCTCTGAGTATCTGATGAACCCAAATTATGCCATTTTGTGTTTATTATTTGATCGTTCAAATATTCTCCAAAGTATATCAAATAGAGTATACTTGTAGTACAAGTATCTTCATTGAACATTTATATAATATTAAGGTACATATAAACGTGCACGCACGTTCACGCACCCGCACGCGCGTGTGTATATGTTAGACAGTGAGAGAGAGAGAGAGAGAGAGAGAGAGAGGTTTTATACAGATACCTTACCTTATACTTTATACCTTCTTAGGTTTTTGCAGGTTTTATATGATGATGTCTTTGGGCTGAATCCCATATGTGTCTTGCTGTTTTTTCATAACGATTCATCTCTGTCGTCTTCAAGCAGAGTCTTCCTCAATGTCTTTTCAGCGTAAGACATTGAGGAGGAATCTGCTTGAAGATGGCAAAGATGAATCTGCCGAAACATTGTGTGGAAACCCTTCAGGGAAAACATCAAAACACAATGTGGAACTCAAAATATTGAGAGTAGAACTGTACAAGTAAATGTACACACACACACACACACACACACACATTATAAACATTTGGTAAGACAAGAATTTGGTAGATAGTTATGACAGGTTGTTAATATTAGAGGCCAAGAGATCTAAAGAGGCTACAAAAACAGTCCTTTGTAAGTTGGAAAGATGACCTGGCTAAAGTGGTACTGGTAAAGTAGATAAGATTTGCACTACTAGATATTATTGAAGAAAGATAATAGAAATTATTTTCTCAATAATGGAGAGATAAATGGTAAAAATTATGATCATATGTTATTGTGTATTGTAATTGTTAAAATTGAACTAAGTCATCACTGATATTAATTTATAAACAAAAAGTGTTAAATAAATTAAAAATTATCCAAGAAAAACTACAAGCCCATAGGAAAATATAAATATATATGTCAATTTATTAAAACATAAGGCCAACTAATTAAAGGTGTATAAAGATAAAAAAATAAAAAAGACCTTTTTTTAAAAACCTTACTAATTCTAAAAATCAAAAATTTACATAATTATAGTTTTGAATCAGCTAATTCTGAACAGTAGTAAAAATAATTTAAATTTTAATTTTAATCTGTTATTTTTAAAGATAATTTTTAAAATTTAACTTTTCGATCATATTGGGCTTGCGCTTGAGACATACATGACAGGTGATTATAAATTGTATTTTTGTTGGAAAGTGGTATAAATTTTAAAATCACAAATACTGTGTTACACATGTAAAAGTGTGTGTGTGTGTGTGTGTGTGTGTGTGTGTGTGTGTGTGTGTGTGTGTGTGTGTGTGTGTGTGTGTGTGTGTGTGTGTGTGTGTGTGTGTGTGTGTGTGTGTGTGTGTGTGTGTGTGTGTGTGTGTGTGTGTGTGTGTGTGTGTGTGTGTGTTATACTCGTGTATAATGGATAGTAGAGACTTGCAAGAACAAAAAAAAAAATGCATTTCTGTATGTTATTTCTATGCATTCAACAAATAAAGGATTTTATATATTTTGTCCTGTCAGTATTGTGATTAAAAATAATTTTGTTTTCTGTTGCAGAAAACCAACTACTCATAAAGGTAAAAAGATACTTTTAAATAGGGAGCCGAAAGTAATTGAAAATCCTAAACAGACTCTGTTTATTAAAGGAAAGAATACCAGTGAAATTGGGCGATTATGTTTGAAAGAATTGGTAAATACTCCTGTTGAATAATACATTAGTTGTAGTCTTCATAGTCTAGTATCAGAATTTTGGAAAGTGATTAAAGTTCAACTTTACTGTTATTTAAAGTAATAGATAATAAACTGCAATATCAGACAGACAACTTTGAAAAACATAATTTTTTTAAATCTCTAGCCATGGTTTAACATTCTGAGTAAACAGCATAGACAATGGATCATCCCCAATACAAATCATACGCCGTAGAAGACTACTTGACGTATCTGTAGTAGAAGACTACTTGATCCCCTGTTGAGTCATCTTAACTCTTGTGTACAGTTGGCTAGGTAACAGTGTAGCATTGGTGTTTACCTCATGCTGGGCCAGTTCAGCATCACAGTAAGGGGAGACTCTGGTTGTGCTGTTGTCCAAGCCTGCAAGTTTGTGCAAGTACTTTTTTGTGGAAACCATTTAACTCAACCATGTCAGCACAATATTCTATGCAGTAGGTACCCATAAACTAACTTCCTTGTACTGCAGTTGTATATATAACTACTAAGGCCCGGATTTTTATGTAATTACATATTTGAATGCTGAGTGCATATTTACACAGAAAAGCCAGATATCGGCGAATCATACCAATAGGTGTCTTATCCGCGAGTTTAATTTTACATATTTTGTTCATATTACATATTTCACTCCATCTTACATATTTTAGCTATTTTACTATACTTTACTTCAATTTGAAAATTGAAATGGGAAAAAATAGTTAGGCCTATAACAACATTACTCAGATGCGCAAATGTGCAATTAATCAGAATCAGGTGCAATTAAATTTATTGCAAGAAAAGGCAAAATATTGCATCTGTTGCAATTGCACGCATAGATTCTACTTTCAAGAAGTAAAATTTTTTACGAACTCAAGCGACAAGTAAGGCATTTCGCACGGGATGTTAGATGAGAATGGTATGCGCGGCCCACTCTTGATTTACGTTTTGTTCGCACATTCAGCAGACTCGGTGGGGAAAGAACGTGCTCTCCACGGTAAATAAATACTCTTCGCAGATCTTGCAATTCTCGCAACGGATTCCATCTACCTAAACAAACAAATATCTATATAACTCTATGCTATTGTAGGGCACAATGTGATTTTTGACGCCAGTATTATCGACGCTCTCGGAGTGTAAGCCTACACGTAAATAACAATCTGGTGTGCAGTGTGGTGCGTTGAAGTTATTGTCAAGTCAGTGTTTTGTCTTTCACCTACACTTCTGCGCTTGCTTGTTTCTTGCCTTGGCGGATTCTCGTTATTGGACAAAAGACGTCTTAAATAATATATTGTGCTGTATTGTTCAACGCAAGTTCTTAGAGTTTTAAATACAAATATACTTGTTTTATCATGGCACTGACTGCATCATCTTTGTCATCTAAGTTAAAATCATGGGTACAGATTGACAGTGCTTTTACAACTGACGGTAAAGCTGTATTTTGCCAAGTTTGTGATAAAAATATTGGCTGTTCCATGAAGACTCAACTGGAACAACATTTGCGAAGTAATTTACATACTAGAAATAAAGAACGATCTTCTTCATCGAAACAGGTACTACTTACAAAGATGCAGCAGCAATCTTCATCATCTAATAGTGAGTTTTATAAAGACATGGCTTTAGCAATGATTGGTGCTAATGTGCCTTGGTACAAACTTCAAGTGCCTCAATTTAAGTCTTTCTTAGAGAAATACTTCAAACGTAATATTCTAGACGAATCTACACTTAGAAAAAATTACTTGAACGTTTGCTATATTGAGACTTTGGAAAAAATCAGAGCCGACATCGGCGATTCTTATATATGGATAGGTGTTGACGAGACAACGGACGCTGTAGGTCGTTACATCGCATATCTTATTGTGGATAAGTTAGATTCCGAGAATCCAGCCAAGCCCTACTTGATTTACTGTAAGCCCCTGGAGCAAACAAATCACTCAACAGTAGCTCGATTTATTAATGATGGACTGAAAGTGTTATGGCCAAATGGTGTTAAAGAAGAGAAGGTACTGCTGTTGTATACAGATGCAGCAGCATACATGTTGAAAGCAGGTAATTCTCTAAATGTGTTTTACCCCAACCTACTACATGTTACATGCTTGGCTCATGGATTGCATCGAGTAGCTGAAACTGTCAGAGACCTTTTCCCCGAAGTAAATACATTAATATCAGCAACAAAAAAGGTGTTCTTGAAAGCTCCTTACCGTATCCAGTGCTACAAACAAAGGCTACCTGACACACCTCTGCCTCCATAACCCGTAATTACAAGATGGGGAACCTGGATCGAAGCTTCTACAGTGACAACTTTGAAGCTGAGAAGTCTGTGGTGGAAACATTATCTCCCGATTCTGCAGTGTCAGTGAGCGAATCCTTGTCTGCATTCAACAACTCTAAGGTGATATGTTCAGTTTCGTACATCAAAACGCATTTCGGTTGGCTTCCCGATAGTATCAAGAAACTGGAGACTGCAGGTCTGACTCTCCAAGAATTCATAGGAATAGTTGAAGAGCCAGTTAACAAGTTAAATGCTGTGCAGGGTGAAGTCGGTGACAAAGTTTCCACTAAATTAAATGCTGTGCTGAATAGAAACCCTGGTTACTCAACTTTACATACCATTTATCGCATATGTAACGGCGAAACTGTAGAATCGATTGAGAATATTCTTCCAAGTACGATTCCTCTGTATAAATATGCGCCGGTGACGACATGTGATATCGAGAGATCCTTTTCTATATATAAAAACATACTCTCAGACCGAAGACAGTTCATGTCAACAGACAATATAGAAAAGTATTTAATAATTAATTGTGCAACTAAACAGTGGTAAAAAAAACTTACGTGGACACTTTATTCTTATGCAGAGTTATAGTAGAGTTATATATTATATACAATATAGATTTTCAAGTTAAAAACTACCTTTAATTTTATAGTAATTTCAACTCTCCTAGTAAAATACTTTGTTAAATAGTTAATAATTCTCAATTTTTTACTTTATACTCATGTCCTATACTATAGAAATCCATAGGTAAAATATTTTGTTGTTGTTAATTTTATAATATCAAGATTTCTTTTTTAATTCTGTTTTCTAAAATATGTTTTCATAAATTTTCTAAAGTACAATAAACAATTGAAAAGTAATTCATTTGTTATGCATGCTGTCTTATTGTAAACTCTTCAACAAAGAGTTGAACTTTCAGATACTGTGTATTCTTAGGGTTAACTTAATTTCTGTAACAGAAGTGGTAATCTAACTGGTGATTAGTGTCAGCCCTGAACTTGATTAGTATTTTATGGATTACATTGACTTTGCTCAAAATATATTTGCATGTTTTGAAAGTGATTTTAAAAAGTTTAAAATGAAGCACCTTTTATTTTCAAAGCCTTTCAAAGAGGGCACTGTTATGTTCTCGTAAAAATGTAAATTACATTGTTGACGTGAAAGTATTTTAATACTACATATTTAGGTACATATTTTCCTTATTTTTCCTACATATTTATGTACATATTTTGGCATTTTTTGCTACATAAAAATCCGGGCCCTAATAACTACACAGGACCAGAAGAAACTGGCACTCATCAGGCTACAACCTGTACAGTGCAAACAATTCAGGTGGTAAGGTATCCCACTCATCTTCTATCAGTATGTCTACAAGCATATTAAAACAACCAAAACACCTGTTTTGATACACTATATATTTGATACACTTTAATCAATGGAAGCACAGCTCATCACCTAAACTAAAAAAATTGAAGCAAAAATTTGTTGGGAAGAAGATTACAGTTTTCTGGAACCACCAGTCTGTCTTACTTATGAAGTTCCTGGAACATGTACGACAATAAATTCTACAGTGTATTGACAAACACTAGAAAAACTGAGAAGGGCAATACAGATCTGAGAATTGGCATGTTGTCTTCAGATGCCGTCCCTGCTTCACGACAACGCACAACCACATGCGCTGCAGCCATGTGCGTAACACTTCAGAAATTCAAGTGGAAGTTTTTGATCCCCCCTTACAGTCCAGACATGGCACCAAGTGACTTTCATCTTTTTATGCACCTGAAAAATTTTGTGGTGTCACAGAAATTCATAAATAATGACAAACTCAAAAGTACCATGGATGGATGGTTAAAAAAGCAGGCGGCAAATTTGTCAAATTTTGAGGAGTCTTCTTTTGTCTCATGCTACAACAAATGCTTATTAATGATGGCAACTACATGGAAAATGAATTAGGGTTAAATGTAATTCTAAAATAATGCTGTTTGATAGCCAAATATATACCAACAATAAAATATTTGTTTAGTTAAAAGATGTTTTTAGTAGCCTACCAAATGGCCCTTGTAGTATAGTATACAATGTGTATTATGTATTAGTGAATCTCACTTTTTTACTTTTTCACATTGAAGCATTCATAAGTATTGATTAACAGTCAATTTTTTTTTTTAATATTTCGAGTTTTATGTTTGTAATACTCCAATTACATTTTCATACATTATATTTTGTTATGTTTAATTAAAGTGTTGTGAGGTAGATAAGAAAAGAGATAGTGGGGCTAAGCAAACGTCATATCACAATACTAGAGTGATAAAAAAAGATTATTTTTTTTAATAATATTCATAGCCATAATAGTATATCCATAGCCATAGCATAATAATATTCATAATTATCTTGAGCCAATGAAATTGGTAATGGCGAAAGATTAATTCAGCATTGCCGTAACTTTCATCTTCAATTAATGTCCACTCCTTTTAAAGTACATTCCAGGATAAAGAGAACCTGGGTCTCTCCAAATCCCCTTCTCAGTGAATTTCAAATCGATCATGTCGTCATCTCTGCCCCCTTTCGCAGAGAAGTACAGAACGTTCGTGTTTACAAGTCCGCAAATGTCACGTCCATTCACTATCTTTCCCAAATTAAAATGAACTTCGTCCCAAACAGGAAACCAAAACCCAAACTTAAAATCCCCAAATTTATTTACGAACTTCTCAAAGAAAGAGCCCAGGAATTCCAAGACGGGCTTCGCCCCCTTCAGAACTGTAACCAAGTCTGAGACAAGAAGGCCTGTCAAGTCCTTAGATCTCAGAGAAGAAGATTTTTGAAGGATCAAATCTCTCAAATGGATGCAAACTTCCACAACAATAACTCCAAAGATTTCTACAGAACGTTCTGCTCCAGACTCTCCAAATATGTTTCCCCAAGTTTATGTTTATAAAATAAAACAGCTTCCTCGCTCTAAACAACCAGGAAATTTGTCAAATTCTGGCCCAATATTTCCAAAACCTTCTCAACTGCCAAGTCCCAACTTCCAAGCTGCAGTTTCAACAGCAATGGGGAAAACCCTGGGGTCCAGAAAACCCTAATTCGCGGCTCCCAGATGATAAAGAAATCTGGGAAACTATCCAGTCCCTTCGCAACAATAAAGCGCCCGGTGACGATTGTTTCGCCGCAGAACTTTGGAAGAACATCAGCAAAGAGTTCCTTTCCGGAGTCACAGCCTTATTTCAGAAAATATGGGAAGGAGAAACGATCCCTCCAGAGTGGAAGTCCGCCCTCATACACCCTCTTCACAAAAATGGCAGTAAAATAGATGTGAATAACTACTGGGGGAATTTAACTTCTCCCCGTAACTTATCAATTCTTCTCTAAGCCCTCCTTAATAGACTCAAGTCCCAGCTCGATCACCACCTTGATGAATATCAAGGTGGCTTCAGAAAAGGCAGATCGTACCCGGAACGGATCCTCAGTTTGAAGTTGATCATTAGATATTACCTTCAAAGAAATATCCCCCTCTTCATAACCTTCATTGATTTTCAGAAGGCCTATGATTCAGTGGATTGAGAGACCCTCTTCCATTGTCTGCAGGAATGTGGTGTCGATCCCAAAACTCTAAATTTAGTTAAATTAACTTTAACCGACACAGTTTCCACAATTAAATTCCTAGGAGAACTTAGTGACCCATTCCCAATTCACACTGGCCTACGTCAAGGGGATGGACTCTCACCTATTCTCTTTAACTGTGTCCTAGATAAAGTCATGAAAACCTACCATAATGTCAGTTCCACTAGGGTTAGAATAGGTAACAAATCCAAAGGTGTAGAATTAAGCTGTTTAGCTTTCGCGGATAGCTTTCCATCTTCGCCCACTCAAAAGAAGAAGCAAGAAAGCAAGTAGAAGATCTCAAAGGGATAGCGGAGAAAACTGGCCTCCAAATCTCCTTTGCTAAAGTGGAAATTATGATCACCCTATTTAAATTCCCGAAAACGTGCCTGGACATTACGTATGGAGAAATAAAATATACTAAAAAATTTTAATATCTTGGGGAAAACATATCCCAAAACACTGCAGACAAAGAATCCTTTAAGATAACAAAACTCAAATTAGCAAAGGACTTTACTCTAACCCGGGAACTGTACGGAAAGAGAAACCTTTCCAGAAGTGCGAAAGTCCGCCATTATAGCACTGTGATCAGCTGGTGATCATGTATGGAGTGGAAACAATGTGCTTTCAAAATTTGGAACCTCTTCTTAAAATTGAATGAAGAATTCTTCGGAAAATTTATGGTCCCAAGGAAACTGAAGATGGGTACTGGCATAGAACCAAAGAAGAGCTGTACAGGGATCTGGAAATGGCTTTCCGAAGGGAAAGACTGAGATTCCTTGGACATATGGTTTGGATGGATTGGTCCAGATTAAATAAACAAATTTTCAACTATATTTGGCAACTTTCCAGTCTGAACAGATAGACCAGACAACTCAAGGAGGAAATGATGAAGCTGGGTATCTCTTGGAATGACTGTGTGGATACAAATACATACAGAAACAAAATTCAAAATCTTGAGGTTCTCTGTGGTGAGAAGAAGACGAGAAAGGGGTGGACAGTGGAAAGGAAAGCGGCGCATAGTGTGCGAATGAGGGCCTTCTGGCAGGAGAAGAAAAGGAAATGATATTCGCATGGTCCACGGCTGGCCTGTTCATATAAAAAAAAAAATTGGTGAGAAAGTAACTAAACAGATGTGTTATTACAGAATATCAAAGCTTGAAATTTATGACTTTCTTACACTGATTTCATGATTTTTTGAAAATAGTCCAGTTTTTACAACCACAACTTCAAAGATGTGCTTTGAAGATATGAATTGGTCTCCCTTTTGCTACCTGCTTATGGAACTCTTTGTATTTCCTGTTTTTAAATACCCAAGTGGTCCTCATTAAATTTTACAATGTGCACATTTTTTTATATACAGGGTTGAAAGATCAGACCTCACTCAGTTTCACTATGCTCACTATTTTGGTTATATTGTACGATTTCATCCTTTTAGGCCAAAATTCGATGTTTAAAATGAATAACTTGTTTAGTATTAGTTTGAAGGTATACTAGAATAAGCATTTTGAACATTATTTTAGCAGTAGATGGATTGGAAATTCGTACCATGATTAAATTTTTTTTTTAAGTTTAAGTGTAACCAATATATAAAAGAGCTGGATTCGATGTTGGGGGATAGTTTGATATAAAATATACTGATAAATGCTGGACTGCTGAATCAAAATGGGTTGGAAAAACACAACTGAAGAACCACCCATCCCATTGAAGTACCGTCCCATTTGAAGTGGATGTGCCAGACACAATAGAAAAAATGCACAAAAGTGTTTTAACAGACTAAAAAGTGAAAATGAGCGAGTTACTGGAGACTGTACATATATCAACTGAATGTTTGTCACTGTCTTACATGAGTATTTGTGTATGACAAAGCTATGCCCTACATGGTGACACGTTTGTTCACACCTGAACAAAAACAATATTAAAGGATGTTACAACAGATTGAGAATCTGTAAGCACAATACAACCAAATTTTTGTGCCGATTTATAACTGTTGTAGAGACTTGGGCTCACTTCAACACATGTGAAACCAAACAACATTCAAAACAGTGGACCACAAAAGGTGAACAAACTCCAGCGAAGGCAAAACTAAATGCCAATAATTGTTTTGGTAAGGTTATGGCAACTGCTTTTTTTTGGACGCACTTGGAAAAATTTTTATTGACTACTTTGAAAAAGGAAAAACAATTAGTAGTGAATATTATGCAAATTTATTGCAGTATTTCAGTGAGGAAATTAAAAAATTAGCCACATTTAACACATAAGAAAGTGCTGTTTTGCCAAGATCACACATCAACTGTGCAGTGGCTAAAATCAGATAATTAAAGTTCTTTTTGCTTTTTTCACCCACCATGCTTGACAGATTTGCTCCAGATGACTTCTGTCACTTTCTCAGTCTTAAAAAATGGCTTGATGGAAAAAAGATTTGGGATGACAATCAAGTCAGCGATGCTGTAACTATTTTGAGAACCTCAACAAATCGGCTTATCAGTCTGGTATAATTGTTTGTGAAAATGGTATCAAACTGTGTATAGATTATGTTGAAACAAATTCAGATTAATTCCCCAAAATGCTGTTTTCATATTCAGTACCAGAACTTTCACCCTTCCCTCATATGTATTCATTTGGTATGCTGTATAGAACTCTACTCTAGGTCTCTTCTGGAAAACAGATATGAGTGTGGTAATTGATCAGAGCAACTACCCTCATTTTGTAGCCTTAGAATCAATTTTATAACATCCATCTCTGTTTGTTGCTCTGAAATGATTACCTGTTTTAATATTGAATGACTTGAATAGAATTGAAACTTTTTGCTAGAATTTTGTGACATTAAACTCGTCTGTTGCAGCCCTGTGCCCCATAAGGGATGAAGTGAAGCACTCAATATCTATTGTTCTTACTATTACAAGTAAGCTGTTCTTAGACTTTTTGCTTGTGTATAGATAATTTGATATAAGTATAACATATATTTCTATCTAATACGTTGATGAGATAGGTAGAGTAAAGTTATTCATAATCTCTTCAGTCTGTAAGTGTAATAACTAGTGAAAATAATATATTTTATATAAATCAGTACTAAAAATACTGAATTAATATAATTATGTTAATATAATATAATTAATACAGTATAATATAACATTAACTATTATTATATGTGTAGTAAATCCATGTTTCTGATCATGCTTGGAACATGTGTAGTTGCAGAATTTACAGTTTCATACAATTTGCATCAGATTTTTGTTTACGAGATCATATGGAAATAATAATCTTTGATCCATGAAAAATAATAATGACCTTATTTTTAAATACTATAGTTTTGATATCAATATTTTCTGCATATTATTGCATTACAAATATTATAGTATAATATTAATTACAGAATTGTAAGCATGTGTGTAATATTAAAATTACATAACTATTTTATATCAATTGATAAAATCCATATATATATATATATATATGTTTCATCAAAAAGTACTTCTGTGTTTGAACTGTAGTACCAGTTAAAGAAACCATATGCCATCCAGCTTGGAAAAGGCAATGATGTACTGCCATTTGAAAATGTCACTCCAGTTGAACGGTTTTCTAAGAAGTATAATGCATCTTTGTTTGCATTCATATCACATAACAAAAAGAGACCTAATAATATTATATTAGGTAAGTGACAACTCACATTAAATAACTTTGTTTTATTTATAATTAGTTTGCAGAAATATATCCTTTGAAGTTAAACCCAATTAGGGCATTGGCTTGTAAGGAAAAACAACAGGTCACAACCTGTCATGATCTGGAATTTTTTTATTTTTTTCTGTTCATTAATGCTACAATTAATTACTTTCCACAGTTGTTTATGAGAATAATCATAGAATGAACAAGAAACTGTCTGTAACAAAACATGAAGTAAGACACATGGATGGGCGTCATAAAGACAGAAAGAAAACATATCAGGATGGAAGGAGAACCTTAACGATAATGCTTTGTATTAAATATAATCAAAATATATCTCTAACAAAGAAGAAAGTAATCCATTCTCTTAACTGAACCATAGAATGGCATTATTTCTTGTTTTGATATCAGAACAAGGGTTGAACTTGTAAGGAAAGGATATGATATTTTAAGACAATGTTAAGTGTTATTTTTATCTAGCAAACAACTTTTGTTTATTGCCATTGATAACTTATTTTAAACTTAAGTCCAAAATATTTGTGAAAGAAGGTAGGCCAATTCTGTGCAATACAATTCAAATGTACACATATCTTTTCCTGGACAACTAAAAGGTTAAGGGACCACAAATTTGCCATTACATTTGTTTTTATAGTGGAGATTTTCATATTGTATTATTTCCAAATCTGATGAAACTTAAAACAGATTTTTGCAAATCAGATTGTGTATTTTGATGTACAAGCAAGTCGTCTGCAAACAACAGCACATTCAAATATCTTGTCTCGTGATATGATAACTTATTACCAGGGTTCACTAGATGTTTCCATTTCCTTACCAGATCATCAGTATAAATGTTAAGAGAGTAGATGATACACTGCACCCTTGTCTAACACCTTGATTGACAGGGACATCCTACAATTATTTTTAACTATTCTGGTTCCGTCATGTAGGCCTTGTGTTGCTGAGGGTATCCTCGTTCTTGTAATATTTGCCGCAACAAATTTCTATCTGCTCTATCAAAGGTCTTCTCAAAGTCAACAAAAGCTACATGCATTTCTTTATTGAACTTGTGATACTTTTCAATGATTTGTTAATAATAAAAGCACTGTCTGTACAAGATCTTGCTCTTCCTGAATCCATTTTGTTCATCCAAAATAAGATGCTCTGAAATAGTCTGCAGACGGTGGTTTTTGATCCTTTCATATATTTTATATTCAGATCAACCAAACATATTCCCCTATAGTTACGACAGTCATTCCATTTTCCTTTCTTAAAAATAGATACCACTCAAGGAGTTAACCATAGGACCTGTTGTCTTTTCCAACACATATTTAAGTTTAAGCAAGATACCCCTATACTTGAACAATTCTACATTCAAACCATCCTGTCCTGTTGCTTTTCGATTTTTAGTTCTTCATAGAATTCCTCAGTTACTTCTTTCCGTCCTTCTTCTGGAGCATACACTCCTACCACTGTTAGTTGCAACAGGTTTTGAATCATATAGTCAGTATTCTCATTCTGACATATGTATAGCTTTCAACTCTCAACTTCCATTTTTGATCTATCAATATTGCTACTCCACTGCTTGCTCATTTTGTTGGTCAACTCCACTATAGATCATTATGAATCCATCGAGGTCTTTAGTTCCTCTTGATATCTTCTGAAATTATGGCAATATAAATATTTCTTTCTGTTAATTCTCTGCACAGTTCTTCGTCTTTTTTAATAATACACGGTACATTCCATGTTGCCAGTTTCAATGTTTCATTTATTCCAAATCACTTGTCCTTTTTGGGTTGGAGTCGTTCAACCCACTGAATAAATCCAAATGGATAATTGTATAGGCAGGTGACTTAAATATATTTGGTAGATTACTGACATCAGTAGAGGAAAGCTTTGAAAAGCAAATAATACTTCATCGAAGAGAGGGGGGCTCAGTGAATAAGAGACAAACTTACGTATTACGTGTCAGAGCAGAAGATAGATAAATTGTCACCTACTGTTGTTCTAATGAATTACTACAACTTTGAAATAGTTCGTAAATTCTGCTATTTGGGTTCCACTTTTTTGACAGATACGTTAGTTATGAGATAAAAGCGATCCTGAGGAAACTGCATATTGTTTTCATTTCTAACCGTCATGAAATTTTGCAGAGTCCACCAAATAACTAAGTTTCAACTATACAAAATGTTTATCTGGCAGTGGTATCCTATGGTTGTGAGTGTTGGACCTTAATGGAGAAACCTTGCTGACATCGTTAAGTAGATAGTGGTAAGTAGCATATGGGGACAAGTGAAGCAAATAGGAACTTGTAAACCATGAGTACATTACAATTGTGAGTTCTATGAGTTATGCAAAGAACCCAAACTTGAACCACATAAAACTGAAGTATCTCCAATTTATAAAGCATGTACGTGCATTACAGAGGATGAAGTCCCTGAAATGATATATATATAGGTCAACTGTAGGGAAACAGCCAGTAGGAAAGCTAAGAATGTAGTGGAGAGATGGCATAAAACTGATGCTAGAAGAGTGTTATTTACTGGAGAGTGACTTTGAACCAGGTTGCTTCAAGGAGTCCAGGGCTCCACATGGGCTGTAGCATAATTGGAAGAAGAAGAAGAACAATTATGTAGATTTAGATAGTTTGAAAAAACATTTTATATAAAAATACTAAAAAATACCCTACTCAGACTAATGATGTGGTGGCTTTATGTTAGTCAGGCTCACGCTTTACATTATGGGATTTCCAAAGCATTCAAGCCTTGGAGGTACGATTTTATAAGACAGTAGCATATATTAAAAAAGTTGTGTAATGAACAAGTAATGTTTTTTAATTAGGCATTATTCTTTTGTTTGTAACACAAACATATTATTATACAATGAGTTTATAACTTTAGTTTTAAAAACCCGTGTTACAAGAAAATCTTCTTCATAGTAAAAACTTATTGAAATAATTATGGGGTAGAACCAAGAAGCCAGTAGTGAGATGCGAAAATCAAGTTATTAGAAACATTAAAAGAATTGCTTAGAATAATGCTGTGGAAAGAAAAAATAATAAGAGAAAACGGTGGAAGATAGCAATGAAGAGAAAATATAATGTCCTGTAAAAATGTAAGGGGAAGTTGATGTGAAGTAGCATACCCTCACCATCATAACTAAAATGGGTCAGTAGAGCTCAATTGAGTTGCCAATTCTTCTAGGAATGTATAATTTTAGTAGATAATATTATATAGTATTAATACTAATATAAATAATTGTATTATGTAGTTTGAGTAGTAATTATTAAAAAAAGTAAAATACATAAAACATTGACACATAACAATGATGTTCAGTGTTCAGAACAAAAACAAAAATACATGTATACATGTGTATTTGTAAAAACAAAAATGGGTCTTATGAATGTTGAGTTCATTATCATTTCCTTTAATTTTATACCATTTCATGTATAACTTTTCTCAATATGTTTAATGTTAGTGTTAATATAAAAAATGTTATTGTTAATAATAATAAGACTTATTTTTTAAGAATATAAAGTTGGCTTGACCATGAAGCCAAAACTAGGTTTTTTTTAACAAAACAAAACTTTTATTGGTAGGTATGGAAAACAAAGGGAATAATGTCTTGAACTCTTTTTTAAATTACAAGTTCATCGTAGGCAATAACAACTTTGATAGTATAGTTTAATTAACGGTATATCATATTGTTACGACTGTCTCACTGATCATCATATGGCACAGTGGACAATAAAATAGTGACACCATTGAAATTAATTACTAATTACCAGCTTTAATTATCACAATTAATAATTTGTAATCAACAAATTATTCAACAAGATTATATTTGTGCAATAATTCAGTTATTTTTGTCCACACACAATAAGAATGTCAACTAATAGAGTCCCACACAATAATCACTTTTCACTAATAACCACGTGAACGCACTGAGTAATCGCCTAACGTAAACTGAAACTAACCAGCAGCTGTTGTGCATTTATACCCTGCAGAGTTCCATTATGTGCATCCTTAACAATCACTTGAAAACTAGAGGATACTTCAGTGCGGCCTTGACAGAAACACACGTGCTGGGCTAAGCGAGAAACATGTAGAACAACATTCTCCATTGTACTAGAATGTTCCGTATTGCGTAACACTGCCCTTCCTTTAAGCCTGTTTGTCCTGAACTGGTAAACCATCTCTGAAGTAATACTTAGCCAGGAGATCTAGGTGGACAACCTCGAACTTTCGCTGTCCTTCCTGTAGAATCCGATAGACAACATCATTAATTCTCTTTTTCACAGTGAAAGGTCTTTCCCAGTTAGTCTGAAGTTTTTGATGAGCGACCACAACAGCGCTTTGGGTTGAACAACCAAACCTGATCTCCTTGGAAATCCACACTATTGCTGCAAATGTCATACCGAGTCTTTATCACTGGCTGTATTCAGCCGTCCTCTTATTTTCTCGCAGCAATTCATTTCTCGCAGTTGGTTTCCTAATTGCGAGAAATAGTTCTGTGGCTCTTGGGACTAAGTCTGAGGTTATCTGAACATCAAGTCCCCAGGAAGACGAATTTCCCACACAAACACCAATTTTCCTGGAGTTATGGCTGTTGTGTCATGTACTGATGATCCGTATGCCATGAGGGATAGTGGTATGTGTTGGTCCCAGTCTGTTTGGTTCTCCTTTGTAACTTCATCTTGAGCCATTTTTCCCCTGGGCGCTCCCATTAACTCAGGAACAAGCAAGACCCTTTCGTGGGTGCCCATAGTTGGCTTTCCAATCACTTCTTTTGTCGTTATACACATTGGTACTTCCTCTGCTAGTTCTTTTTCCATTGCTGCTTGCAGTAGGGAGGGTTCCTCATGACAATGCCTGTTAACTTCTTCTTCGGCCAGGGCCACTTGCTTGATTGAATGGGTAGCAGACCCCTGTCATTTTAGCCATGCAAAGCTTTATTTGCTCTTGGCCATTCTTCAGGACATTCTCTCTTAAGTCCACAATTACTCCGTAGACATTCATAATGTCCGTGCCAAGAATCACTTCATCAACACTGTTTGCAACGAGCATTTGGTGGCTAAACTTGAGGAGACCCAGGTGTACACGTATGACTACTTGACCTAATTCTTTGATGGGGCTTCCAGTCAGTCTGTATTGTACAAGAGCTAAATTGAGGCTGGCAATTGCTAAGTCAGGGCGCTGAATGGACACTGTAGCGCCCTTGTCAACTGTAAATGATGTTGGTTTACCTTCCACAAATCAATTAATGATCAAGTTTCCACTGCTCTTATGTAGCATGGAAATTGTGTGCTGTTCTGGAGCTTTAATTCTCCAATTAGTGTGATCGCTCTCTTCTCTCGGTATTTTATTCTCCCAACAGTCTGCGTGTAGATGACCACATTTCCCACAGTTGTAACACTTCTGTCTGTCTTTTCCCCATGGTTGGAAACATTGAAGCGTTCTGGAATTTCTGAATTGTTTCTCCAGCAACATTACTTTTCTGCACCCATCGTAACGGCCATGTGATATACTGGGATCTTGTGACTACAGTGTGATGACATAAACTCATTAATGTAGCAGGACGCTGACGTGGCAGCTTCAAACTCGAGGGCATAAACAAGAGATTCTGAGCTATTTTGGTGTCTTGCCATTCGTAACACTTGTTGAAGTTCACAGTGTCCGATGCCATCAATAAATGTCTGCACTGCAAACCTCAATTGAAAATCGTCTGGTGCTTCAGGATAGGCCAGTCTAATCAGTCTGTTGAGGTTTGCTTCAAACTCTTGAAGTCTCCCTGAAATGCTGTCGCCTTGCTCTCAGCTGAGTGCAGTACACATCTCGCAAATGTTTATATTATCACCATACTGTAATTTTAGAGCTTTTATCAATTCGGTATGGGTGTTCTTTTATCAATTTGCCTGTCAGGTGGCACTTTCTGTAATAGCTCTGTGGCAGATCCTTTTAAAGCGAGAACGAGTGAAACTGCCTTGTCTTTTTCCATCCAATTATTTGTATTAGGAGCGGCTTCAAATTGCCAAAGATACGTCGCCCAGCGAGTGCTTCCATCAAATGTTTGGGCCTTGACATGAACAGTCCCAGTAGCAGGTGACGTTCTATGTTGTCTTATTTTCCAAGTCTTTTTCTATCTTTACGGATGGCTGTGTTTTAATTAACTGCGCTACTTTACTCTTGACGACATCCGGAATGCGCTAAACATCTACAATTTGAATCATCGAATAGATGATTACAAACGGAAATGGCGGGAACACATCGACCACATGGACAAATGTAGACTGCCACAACAAATAAGATCTTTTAAACCAATGGGCAAGCGTAACATTGGAAGACCTTTTCAAGATGGGACCAACTATGACATTGTGGAGACGGAACAGGCATTTCTGCCTATACCATGAAGTGTAGAAGAAGAAGACTTTACTCTTAATATGCTCTTTCGTATTTGCAGTTGACTCTTTTTTAGTTGTTACTGAATCTTTCACAATTGCTACAGTCTCCTCTACTTCAGATATTTTATTTGACATGGCTTCTTCTACGACAGATATTTTTGTAGACATCGATTCTTCTATATCAGATATACTAGTAATTTGGTTATTAAGCTCACCTCGTAATTCACCCAAGTCACCATGTAGAAGACCCAATTCTGTGGTAGTATGTTCTTGCATCTGTTTTTGCATAGCTTCGAAAAGAGCTTCCATTTTGTATGCTTCCGTCTTACATTTCTCATCTTGCCATTCTTCCGACTCAAGCAAGAGTGCTTTTTTGTTGTTTTTCTGCTTCTTGTCGTCGTCGTTCCTCTGTCTGAAACAGCAGTGCCTGTAAATTTTCCATCATCTGACTAGCATCCATTGTTTACTGATTAATTACAAATTACCTAGTCTCGTACAAAGTGTCCACTGCTTCCACTGTTAACGGTTCTGTCACAGTTCTGACCCACTGTTAACGAATTAACCGGCAGCTGGTGTGTATTTATACCCTGCAGGGTTCCATTATATGCATCCTTAAAAAGCACTCTAAAACTCTAGAGGATACTTTAGCGCGGCCTTGGCAGAAACACGCACGTGCTGGGCTAAGTGAGAAATGCGTAGAACAACATTCTCCATTGTACCAGAGCTTTCCATATTGCGTGCTGGGCTAAGTGAGAAATGCGTAGAACAACATGTGAAGTTAATTAACTAACACATTTATTATAATAATATAAATTTTCCTTTAAACTTCAAATTGTTATTTATTTGGCCTCTTGGCTCACATGATTATTTTTCCAAAATCAGAGAAAATGCATAAAACTTTTACTGTTAGTTGCATGATTGGATTACACTTACAATTACAGAATTACACTAAACACCTTACCTTAACTTGACAGCCCAGCCTGCTAACATACACACATTCAGACAATTTTTTAAAACCCCCACATTTACTTAATTTCGGCCTTTATAAGAAAATATTTGAATGGAATACTGTAACTTGTTGCAGTAGCGTCCCCGCCGACCGCATGGCGCGTCCTGTAACATTCTCGCACTATGTCCAAACGGTTGATAGTTCACTTTTTGTTTTCTACACACTCACTTAATTTTATAGCGTTACATATTAATCTCCACTCTTATTACTGCTTTACACACTCCGATATAAACTTGGTTGGTCGGTTATAATTTTGGGTCCGCCAGCCGGTTGTATTTATCCGGCTGCGGCCATGGTGGTTAGTCGACTGGGAAGAAAGTTATCAACGCGCCTCCCTCCAAACGCTCGGACAGAGCGGAAATTTCAATGCCTCATGATCGAATCGTCCGTCACTGTTCATTCAACACATGGGTTTTTCGTGTTTTTTACGTGCATGATATTTGGTGAGCACTGGTCGACGTCACAAAAGAGGCTGGACTAAGTTTCATTTCCGGCAGCTCAGACCACGAGGCAAACAGAAATATTGTCTTCAAGCCATGTTGCTTTACCACCGTGGCGTCGGTATGTGCGCCTGCTGTGTTAGTGCGTTTGGGCGTAGATGTCACACAGTCGCAAAGTTCTAAGAATTGTGACAGCCGCACATTCCATTACATTGTTTCACCACAGTTCCTTTGTTAGAAACTACGCTATAGATTCAACCGGGGACTGGCCACACATATGAAATAAATTGGTGAAATTTTAATAAAATCAAACCCCTTTTTTAATAAAATAAAAACCCACCTTCTTTGTCCCGTTACAAACATTCTCCATTGTACCAGAGCTTTCCATATTGCGTAACAATATTTACAAAAAATTAAGTGAACAAAGCAAGTTTTTGTTTGGCATTTGTTTGTTTGTTTGTTTGGGGTGTCTCACAATAACTTTTGAAAGCTTCAACCAATTGTTTTAAAACTTGGCATGTATGTAAATAATTTACCTCATAGATCTCTGAGGTTGTTTTTGAGATAGATCTCTGAGAAATATGAAGAGGCAAAAACGTGAGGGATCTAATTTTTTTTTAATTGTTGAAATTTATGGGGGGCAAAAAATAAAAGTTGAAATGTCAAAAAAATTGTGAAAGGCTATGTGGGACATCAGATTATGAGGGGTTTTATTCAAAATACAAGCTCAGCATCTTTAATAACTTGACAAAATTGATATCTCTCAACACTTCTTGTGAATTTTAGGATGCCTTCAAAATTTTTGTAACCTTTGTTTGCAAAAAACTTTACATATTGTTATTAGTTATATATATTTGTGAAAAGTATTAGATAATAAGCCTTTAGATATCTGCAGAAACATACATAAACTTTAAAGTTAGGACTACATCTTTTTATTTTTAATTTAACTAATTGAAGCAGTACAGCTGTCCAACATTTTTAGTGTTTATTGTATGATTGTTTGCTTTAGGCCAATAGTTATTTTACTAAATAAAAAAATAGTGTAATAATTGGGATTTGTAATTTTTCTCATAATTGAAAAATAATCTAATATTGAAATTTATCCTTAAATTTTTAGTGACCGTCAATCAATGAATTTTTTAGTGGATGGTTAGTGAGGATCGATAAAAAATAACACAAATTTTAATTATTTTGTGTCGACGTTTCGACAATATTTATTGTCATCTTCAGGACCTGTATATTGTCGAAACGTCGACGCAAAATAGTTAAAATTTGTGTTATTTTTGACCGATCCTTACTAACCATCCACTAAAAAATTCATTGAAATTTATATAATAATGAGTGTATTTTGTTCAAAATAGTGAATGAGTTGTGCAAGTGAAAGGAGCTTTTTAGTATATGAAATATTAATTATTTTAATAATGTTTATTATAATTATTAAAGTCATTAATAATTAGTAGCATGGCGTGGGTAATTAACAGCTGTTCCCGGTTGCTGGTAGGCCTAAAACTTACCACAAAAATTAATTATTTGTAACTTATCTGAGAGTTGTAGTCTACTTGTACTGCTGTCCAATTCAGCGATTCTTCTCTAAAAAGAGGTTTATAATGGAGTCATAAAATGTAGCATTTTCTTCAGGTTTTCTTGAACAGATTTTTTAATCGAACAGGTAGTACAGACAGTATCTTTTGACCCTTAGTATTCCACTTGTAGGTATGTATGAGTTGTAGGGTTGAAAACATCAGTTCTGCAGATACTTGTAATAGGAATTGTAAGTATCATGGCGCACAGTTTTATAATTTCCTGTAATGCTTGAGTGACCCCACTGGCATATGATGTATATGTACATTATATACCGACTTGTCTCTAAATTAGTTGCACCATATACATACAAAAATTCATTATTCAAACAGGTTGCACTAAAAAATCTCCCATAGTTTTTTAATATTGCTTGAAATGCTGTGTCTGGGAATTGATTATTAAATGTATATTTTGCAGTGTAGTAAAGCAAGAAGTGCTAGTTTATCAAAATCTGAAAATTTAGCAATAATTTGGCCTTTCAGAGTTTTAATTATTTCAAATAAAAGCCATCTGTAGGAAACTTTTCATCAGTATAATAACTCATTCATTTTCTAATTTTTTAACATGATGCTTCCTCTGGCACATTTAAAGTTGTTACCTTTCGCCAAACTTCATCAAAACTGTCACGATAAGATGATTAAATCGCTTTAAAATTCACAGATTTTCTTTTCACAGTATCCTACATCTGCTATTTTTTGCTGTAAAATATTGAAAAAAACATCCATTTTTGGATATATAGCAGAAAACACTTTGATTAAAAAATTAAACTCAAAGCTTGAATGTGTCTGATAATAACCAACTGTACAACCTCATGTTTCGACATCCGACTCCTCACACTGTCTCTGTCTTCTCCAACTGACCTGTAAAGTCTAGACAGTTTGGGTTTACAATTAAAAATCATGTCACTCATCTTTTTTTTTTTTTTTTTTTTTTTTTAGTTCCATCTAGTATTACACACTGTCGGATGACGCTGTTTAACTTTGCAATCAAGGGCATTAGTTCTATTGTAAGAGCTTGTGAAAAACGAATATAACACTGACACTGGAAAAATATTTTACATGCTTTTGTCACCAATTTTCTTAAAACTATATTATGTCTGTGGTCAAACAATATTTTGGGATACAAATATTTCTCCTTTACGTGAGTTTGAAGACCACCATTTGAACCAGACATCAATAGTGCGCCATCATATGTCTGTGTGTCTAGTTTTTCACTGCACTGAAATTGGTGTATGTATTCAAATAGAATAAGAGCCGAGCAGCTGTGTGTTGTCTACTGACATTCGAAGATCCTAAAGTCTCTCCTCAACTTTTCATTCCAAAGTTACATAACAGAAAATTGTTGAAAGTTAGGATTTATTCAAAACATTAAGTTGTTTCATCCTACAACAACAAAATTAGAACAGTTCACATCTTTAATTTTGTTCATTTGAAAACATGATGTGCAGTCAATCATATCATTCTTAAATACACCAGATGTACTGGATAACACTGTTACAGTCTGTAAGTGATGATACAGTTTATCATCAGTTTCAGTGAGTAAATTTAACAATTCTACATAGTTTCCTTTATTAAGTGAATAAGATGATTCACTATTACTTCTAAACTGCAATTCTTGTTGAGCTAAAAATCATGTAGCACTTACTAAGCATTCCAAAATGAATCTTGTTATGTTTCACATTTTTTTACATTGATCTGTCGCTTGCTTAAAGGCATTACTTAATGAAAAATCAATTCTCGTATTGGCAAACTTGGCTAAATCACACATTGAAAGATATAATTTTATGTTGACTGTGGACAGTTCTAAAATTATCAATGTTTCTGACGCCATCAGTATACCATGCAGTTTTTTCTGTTGAAAACAAAAGACATGGTCAGCAGAAAATTTCATCAACTTAGTACATCCACATAGCTAATAATATTCCATATAGGCCTACCATGCAACGTTAAAATGCCGATTGTAACTGCCAGATGATTTTGATATTTAAGTCTTTAGATTAGGAGCAGGTCTCCCGTTATTAACAATATCACTCTTGTCCTAATAATTAATTCAAAAGAGAATTGAATTTAATGCATAGACACATCTTACATTTGTGGACCTCGAAAAAGCATTTGACAGGTTGGATAGAGCAGCATTATGGAAGGATAGTGCAGAGAAGAAGATACCATATTCATTCAATAAAGGTAATTAAAAGTTTATGTAATGGAACGCAGATATGGATAAAAACTAATAGATTGTCAGAGCCCATTGGAATAACCCAAGGCGTTCGGCAGGGTTGCAGTCTTTCTCCTGTTTTATTTAATATCTATATAGATGATGCCTTAAAGAAATGGAAATTGGATGTCCCCAAAGGATTACACTTGGGGAAAGGATTTTATTTAAATATTTTAATATATGCAGACAATCTTGTGATCATCCAAGGGAATGAAAGTGACCTCCAAAGGTCTTTGTTTATGTTACTGACATTTTGTGTGTTACTGACATTATATGCTGAGCAGATTACAATTAAACCATTTCCTTATCCAAAGCAAAAGTTATGGCTTTTTCTGGGGCAAATCGTATTAGAACAAAGATTTTCAAACAGGATTCTCCAATAGAACAGGTGCCAGATTTCAAGTATCTAGGGTGTTGCATCACATACCAAGATGAGAAGGAGGTTGAAAGCAAAATTAGTCTCTTCCAGGCTCTTTATGGCTGTATCATTAAACATTTAAAGAAGAAAACAAGGAAAGAGATACAGTTGAAATATTGTAATGTAATGGCCGTACCTCAACTACTGTATGGTAGTGAGACTTGGATTAGAAAGGCCAAAGATATATCTAGAATACAAGGAGCGGAAATGAGGTTCTTGAAGGCTGTAAAGGGTTGTACCAGGAGAGATCTTATGAGAGTGATCATATTAGAATGGCACTAGGCATAGCTGAAAGCTTAAATGAGAAAATCTGGTACAAAATGGAGTGGCGGTTACGCGTAGAGAGAATGGATCCAACTAGATTTTCAAGAAGAACCCTTGACTATCATCCAAGGGAGAAGAGAAGCATGGGAAACCCCATAAGTGATGGTTGGATGACTTCCATTGAGCCTGGAACAGGCTACTAGCCTAAGCCGTAAAGGATGACGATTACGACTCTTGTCCTTAAAAATATGCAAACCGAAAGGCATTTTTAGTATGTTATGCAATTACATTCGTTGGTGTAAGGAGAGGATCCTGGTTCAAGCGTATCTGAAACCACTATAATTACACAAAATGAAATAAAACACAAATAATCGAATTAGTATTAATAAAGTAATGCAGTGAAACACATAACTAAACCAACACAACAAAAATAGGTGCAAGTAATAACCAGTACGAGTCGGTTTTGATAACGAAGGTAGCTGCCAATTGAGCGTTTTGCCGATCTATACAGTGGGAACACAATAGACTAACGAATGTGTTCCCTCCACTACCCTCTACAGTGACAACTACTACTAGGAAAATGACCACATGGTACTGCACATGTACTGCCGATGTTTGAGATGGCAACACGCATTAAAATGACAGTTCAAGTGCCATGCAGTTCAGAAGGAATATTATGATTTTGTTCAAATTTCCCTACTAATATTGTTCACATTTAAAAACAGTCAGTTAATAAAGTATTTACTCTCTGATATAATTAACTTTATTTTCTTTCAGTTCGTGTACTATTTCTGCCGGCAACAGCAGTTACATAGACACCATGCTACTGTTAATAATTAAGTATAAAATTTGATGGTGGTAATAATAATTACCACAGAGTCAATAATTAATCTTATATGAATTTTAAAATTTATGTGCATGAATTTAACAAATTTAACACAAGTCACTGAACGTATTAACTTGTTTCAATAGGTCGGTTGTATGATGATCAGTTGTTGGACATGGTAGAGTTAGGCATTGAGCAGTACAAAAGCTTGTCAGAATTCCCTCCAGAGAAAATAGCAGACGGTGTGAAACCATGCATACTGTTTTCTGGCACACAATTTGAAGAGAATGCTGAATTGAAACGGCTGCAAAATGTGTTTGTGGATTTCTTTCAACGTGAGAGAGTAGATGCAGTGCGTCTTCAAGGGCTGGAACACGTACTAATGTTTACAGCAGATAGTGAAAATATAGTATATATGCGAAGTTACAGGTAATTTTATTGTGCGCGCGCATGTGTGTGTGTGTGTACCGTAGTCATGCACACACGCCATTACTTATTCAAGAATTTAGAGGCAAATAGAACATTGTAATGATACCACAACTCTTATTGGCCAGGTGCATCTCTATACTAACTCTTCACCTTTCCAAGATTGAAAAAACTTAACATGGTGATTTTTAACGCTGTTGAAGACATAAAAATGCTTAGTGAAGTCAAGGCTAATACTTGGATAGCCAAAGTATATGGAAAACCATTGTCATAATTATGTTATATCCAATAGATGGGAAATAGAATGCTTTGTAGGGAGAAATATAAATATAGATAAAAAGGCATATTTTTTCAAGTAAACAAAAATTGCATGCATTTTTTGGACAAGCCTCGTATGAGATATACTGTTGTGTGCATGGCGTAAGTCTGATGTAGTAGTCATACACACAAAGATACAATTATATATGTTTTGGTGTCTTATAAAGTTTTGGAAAATTGATTGTCTGTAGTATATAAAAATCAACAATTCATTTCTTGACAGTAACACAATGTAGTTGATAACATCGTCTGGCATGTAGTTGCAGGTATCCTGTTTAAGGTAAATATTTATTTACCTCTACATAAGTGCCCTTTTTATAATTGTAAGTTTGTGTTAATGACATTGCATTAATGTATTTCATACTTATAGTCCCATGTTCATGAATAGTTTTGTCTAAGTTATGAAAATACAAAGCACTAAAAAGACAATACAAATATAAATAATGTACAGAAGAAAAATAAATGTGCCTAGTGGCATTGCACTACATATAATCTGCTTGTGAATTTTTCCTATCTATAATAATATGATACACGTCAGTCCCATTTGTCTCAGTATCTCAAATCTATTATTTAAGTACTATATCCTGCTTTTTTTGTACTAGATGACATAAATTGCGTATATAAAAACCAGTGGCTACATTTAACAATGTGGTACTAAGTATGTTTTACAGTCTGTTGAGTAGTACAGTTGTAATATCACAATTATTGTGTTCAATGTATTTATAGAATATTAGAATTCTTTTTAAACTCTGTGTCTTAGTAAATCTATTATTTAGTGTAAAATGTGAGTAACTTGTAACATGATTAAAATACGTCTGTGAGGAAGATGGACATCAATTGATTATCATGCACCAAATATATCTGCTAAGTTGCCAAATGTAATATATCATGGTAACATTCCACAGAGTACTGACGTACAGAAGAGATAAGTGAATTAAGTGTGTTAAAGAAAAACTGGTGAGAATAACGTGCAATGGTTTTTGTAGTACATTGATCTGTGTTTCAGTTCCACCCAGTCAGATAATTTCTAGTCAAAAAGATAATCCTAGACAAATAATTTCAACAAATTTATTTTAATTACTATTATATATTGGTGTTTCAAAGTGTTATGTTTATTGTATTAAGGTCTATTGCTTCTAATAACATTCTGCAGTCACTTTTTTAATGTAGCACAAAGTGATTTATGATTTCAGATGCCAACTTCATGTAAAATATCTTGTCTTCTGTTTGTCAGAAAGTTACGAAATGATAAAATACCTTTTATTTAGCATTTTGTACAGTTATCAGTGTTCACTGTTCAACACTAACTCCGGAATTTGATATCCTGTGTTGACTGAATTGTTTGTAGCTCAGAGTTACAGTGCAACATTAAAATTAAGGGGGGAAAGCTTAGACTTTAGTTTTCCTTCATAACACAAATCACTTGTTAGGCCTTGAGATGTACTTTTTTTGTGCATATTTTAGAATTTTTCATGAAAGCCCAACAAAAAATGTATTGAAAATGAAAATGTATTGTGTGGAAAGTATGGTAGGAATTATACAAACAGTATACACATCTGAATTTGAAATTTGGCTAAAAAAATGTGATTCTGAAATCCTAACTAGAATTATTGTAGTCAGTGGTTGAAATGAAATCTTCTGTTTACCTATTTATTACACACACACACACACACAAGCCTGTATATAATTGTTAAATTTTAGATTTGGTTTAGACTATTGGGGATTTTTTGTGCATTCATTGACAGAAATAATTATTAATTTTAGAGTCAACATGAAGAAGTCTGCAACAAACATTCCAAGGGTAGAGTTAGAAGAGATAGGCCCATCAGCAGATTTCAAATTGAGGCGGACAAAATTGGCATCAGCTGATCTGTACAAACTTGCTTGCAAGCAGCCCAAACAGCTTAAGGTAATTAAGATTTTGGGTCAGATAAATTAAGACAATATAAGAAATAAGTTAAATAAATTAAGGAAAAACTACAATGGTGCAAAGAAAAATGAGGAAAGGAGACTAGATTACTATATACTGTAGTAAAATTTTTACAGCAAAGGTATTGACAGTTGCGATGACATCATTACCATGTTGTCACTTCATAACTACATGTTTCTGTTGAATGTTATTCACCCAAGCATAAGTTTCCTTAACTGCATTCACTCAAAACATACTTTGCGCAGACAAAACAAATCCAGTACATGCAGGCAGACTAAGTATGTATTGGCCTACTTAAAAATGAATATTTATCCAGTTGTAACTAAAGATAATTCAGAAACTAAAAATTTAAATTCATACAAGAATAATAAACTGGAACTTAACTTCAGTGGTTTTTAATTAACTTCACATATTCACTATCTTTAATTTGTTGATTTAATGGTAAGTGTAATAATTTGCAGTCATCAATGTAGTGTATACATTTCTGTAAATAAAATAAAAATTAACATAATAAAAAAAATGAGACAATGTTTTGTTTTTGTTTACTTTTACCACAAAACCAAAACTAAAAATAAAATTGTTATTACCTGACTGCAGTTTTCTGCCTGTGCCATTAATCTAAAGGTGTTACACCACATATGTCTCTACCAGAGCCACTCAAGTCACTGGATTCTGTGCCGAAATTTATTACCAGTTGTTCCACAGTGTCTTCTAATATTCCTTCATTACTCTTTGCTTCGTCAATTACTTTCTTTGTGTGCATCACTGCTTTTCACTAATCGTCTGCAGTACCATTCATAATACCCTCACATATAAATTTTTCTACTTCTGTTTGTATAAAATTCTTATTATTTCTAGCTACATATCCCGTTACTTATGTCCAAATTAACTCAATGGTGTTAAAATGACAGTCATAAGATGGCAGTGTTACTACTTTATGGCCATGTTCTTCTGCTACTTTGTCAATTACGTATTCTGGAAATCAGGGTTTACAACCTGATACCAGCCCCAACAGCACTGCTTTTTTTCATGTCGACAGTTGTAACTTTTATTTACTGTATTATATTATTTATAATTTGAAACTTCCACCTACCTTTTAATTCTTGATATCTGGCCTGATCTCTAGTGTGGACTAACCCCGCTCGTACGACGAACTGATCAGTGCAGTAAATGAAATATGGTATTTGAAATAATTATTCATTCATTTAGTAAATAAAAGAAAGTAATGAATTTATTGTAATAATTTCAACCATAACTTCCACAATTAAATTAAATTGTATTTGATACTGAGGTAAAGCCCCTTATTACCAGCAGTAATTTTAACATATTTCACCATATTACTTATATCTACCTTATAATATTCATTAATTAATTCAAAGCGACCCAGCTTGCTATTCACTCACATTCATTCTTTATTAACCCCCATTTTAATTATTTAGTCCCAAAGAAAAAGGAAATTATTTATTTAATATCATGGCCAGTCGAGTACTTAACCCTGGGCGTCTATGATGATCCAGCGCCGTACCGATTATATGTTCGAAAGTTTAATACACGTGCACTTTTTCTTCTTCACTCCATTTCGAGCACATAGATTGCTTCATGGTTGATTTGAGTTAAGTTTTTAACACTTTGTCGACATTTTATAAGATTTTGTAGTTCACGAACTTTTTATGATGCCCCGGTCGGGTCGGATCTCTGTCGTCGACTGATGAAACGACGGGTAACTAAATCCCCACCTTGTCTGACTGTTTCCGGGCACATACACGGCCACTGCTATTACTAAGCTTTTCGTCACCGTTTAGGTAGCATGGTTTGGCATTGGGCACTGGCGTTGACGATGCTGACTGGCGAAAATAGTGAGGCTGTGGAAGGCGTGGCCTCTAAGAGTATCTGTCAGCAATGAACCGCATGGAACAAAAGTCTTCGTCTCTCGCCATTTTTCGTGGCGTCCTTTCGGAGTCCGATGTGCGTCTTCTACGCGCGCATGTTTATGTTGCGCGTCTTTGTACGTGCCTCAATGCTTAATTACCGTGTGTTTAGACTAGGCATCGCATTCCATTGCCAACTCGCCGTTCACAATCTCACTTCATTGTTCCTTTGACGACAATTTTACTTCACATAGGGACTGACCGTGCAGAGGGAAAATATAATATTATAATTTTTTAATAAAATGAAAACCCTTCCCTTTAGCCCCGTTACAATACCCCCCCCCCCAATGAGAGATCTTCTGCCGAAACAGAAGAAATCTCATTGCTAAACCCCTAAGAGGACCGGTGAGGATATGGTGCCAACAACCCCGCCTTTAGTTTTATACATCATGGGTAAACTACCCCCCTGGCTCGTCAACTATGGCTGCACCTGAACGAGATTACTGGACTTCTCTATTCGAGATCCCAACACCATAAAATCGAACAGACACGCACCACAGCGCACCTAACCCTCTAACATACCGCCCCAAAATCCAAACCCCTGGTCTTATACCATGCCAGATCCTTCAACCGATATGTTCCCCCTTTTCATGCACACTGGGTCGCCTTCAGCAATACTGGGCGCATACATATACTTGTTAATACATTTTAAACAAACTACTTAAACATTTTAAAAGCATTCTTCAAATTACGATATAGCGAACAAATTAAATTCCAATCATGAACTCTGGTTAAAATTTCATCTAAGTTCCAAATCAATCTGTTCTGTCACCATTTCTCTCTTCAAAATCAAAAATAAAATCTTTTACATGACTCTAGTAACTCTATTAATTTTCTCCCATCCAACAATCACAAAGAAAAAACAAACTGAACATCCTATTAAACATGGAGTCACTTACTCTAACATTTGTTTACACATATATTCTAAACAATATAATTCAATAAAAAACACTAGTAATACACATAAACAATAATCCACTTACAACTCAAAACATCAGTTAGATGGCAGGGACAAAAATCATTTTTTTTTTTTTTTTTTTTTAAGTTTGCCAAAACAGGTCTAGTTTATAACATCAACCATCAGCTGATCAGACTGGGTCAAGTCAACAACCTTGACCTACATAGGTTATACATAGGCTTCATCATAAAGTACATAAAACATCTTCAAAATTGTTTATCTTTAAACGCAATAAAAATAAAATAAGACATTTAAAATTACCATAGTATTATTACAATTAACAATAAAATTGACATTTAAATTAATTAAAAATTACACATTTATTGCTCTAATTAGTTTCAACTTCTATTAAAATCTGTCACTTGTTTCCATTAATTTTATATTTTTACTATGACTCTCTTTCTTTAACATTCTCAATCTCCATTAGTTTGGGTGATTTAATTATTCATAATAACTTGATTGTATCAACTTGGCATTTATATATACTCGTAATCCCCTCTGACTCTAATATCACTAACAGCTTTAACTAATATGACACCCATCTATATCAAAAACATCTATCATACATTCCTAAACCCCTTACTATTCAACTCATTTCGCATCATTCTACCCTTATATATAAAAAATACTCTCTACCCCTTTGTACTCAGGATGTGTGTTCCCCTCCCATTTCTGATTCCCTTATCTGGTTCCTGGACTTCATTCCTAGGTAACCCTTTCCGGCATTAATCGGTCCCTTCCCGCCACAATGCTTTTCATTGAGGACTCCTTATCACACCACCCCCCTTACAAAATTACCCATCAACTAATTACTCTCCCAATACATCACTTTCAACTATTACAAAATATCTCCATTTACTTATTACATCAATATATCAATCAATACTCTACATATTTTACCCATATCTACGGTGTCACTACCAATATTCAACTTCTACATTATATTTATTCCCACAACAATATTATTCTCTCTAGTATCCCTTTAACTCAACTTGGACTGATCTACATGTCCTCACAAAATATTAATCACCCAAAATCTCCCATTTACTATCTTTTACAAATCATTTAAAATTCTCAACTATCTTAAATTATTTCCATCCTTTAAATTAAAATCTTTAAACACATTAAAATCATTATATTCAACCATTAGTTGCATTGGAATATTTGATTACCTTGAAAATTTTTCAAATCATTTATAAGTGATATTCTACTGCTGATCAGCTGATTTTCTAGGCAAGGTGAATGACCTTACTATAAACACATTTCAAAATTATACAAATTACACATTTTATCAATCCTTACCTCTAACACAATAAACTAATACATTCATAAGACATAATAAACACAGCGTAATAAACATCTAATGCACCTATTTCTCAAAGCAAGATACAACCATTTAATTACTTCAGGAGCGAGTTGCCATTATTAAGTTACAAAATTTTAATTCGTTGCTCCCCTGAGCAACCACCCTGCCCCACACACTATTACTTTTTGAGGGTGGACTGTTGCGCCCATTTGCATCCACAAGGACGGCATTGGTGGAGGAATTTATCATTTCCGTGCCCTTGCTTCAGCGTTACATTTTCAAAATTGGTAGATATCATCATATCTATGTTATAAATTAATATGCCCTTAAAACGGGTCTACCACCTGGCTTGCTGTTCCTACTCGAACAGAGTGGCAGCCGCTGTTCCATAGTTCCGGGGATTTCCCCTAAATCACCCCCCAATAATTTCAAATATACACCAATTTCAAGCCAGCTATGGTCAAGGTTCTTAATTTATGGCCATAGCTGACCGCTATCCAAAACCACGATTAGTGCTGGTAAGGCAGTAATCGCCCGAAAAGGCGGGGAAATCAACTCTAATTTCAGGCATGTTCTCTACGTCATTATTATTCACGGCACGGTAATCTATCAGCATATAATACAAAATTATATAAAAGGTGTGCCGTGTATTTTACGCCATTTTGGCCTCCGATGGAGGTAACACTCTCTGTTACCCCCAACACTTATCGCTATCTACTGTGGCACATGCCACCACGACAATAGCCTACTACTAACTAAATTAATCCTTCTACACTTGCAGTTTCTACACTCCCTAAGTATAGCACTTCTATTAACACCACTCAACCCCCCAAAATTACCCATATATCTCGTATGAAAACATAATATAACATAATAAACAAATAGACATTCCTTGATCATTAGCATTGTTACATTCACATTAAACAAACAATTCTCTTTTAAATAATTTATACAGAAAATTATAAACATTCTAATTTGAAATTTTTATTAACTCTTTTATCTATCATCATTTAAATTATTTATCACTTACTACAATTGGATTTCTCAAAAATTTCAAATTTATTATTAACATTTATTTTATCTCATACTTCAGTTATTACTACCTTTTTGACTATGGTTTCTATTTGGTATAATTACCTCAAATTAATTTCATCATTAAGTTTAAAATCTTTTCAACAACTGTAAACATTTTACTCTAACTTGTATTATAAAATTTATACTCACAGTACATCACTCATACCCTGTCATAAGCACACAAATATAAACATCAATAACTCCCTGTACCTTCTGCAACATTTTAACAACAATGTTATTCCATACTAAACAATTTAACATTTATTTATTTATTAATTATTGTCAAATTCACATCTCATAAAATAATTTAAATCCATCATTATATAACATCTTAAATCAATCAAAAAATGTTTAAACATCTCAAATTACCTTAATTAAATCAATTATTGAAAATACAACATTTTTAATTACTCTCACCAATTGCAATAATTACAATTCATTTGTTATCCTCTTCAAAATTATTTTTGTTATTTATTTAGACTGCAAAAAAGATTATCATTATTATTAAAACAATTACCTACACACATTGTTTACATTATATACTTGTTACAATACAAACACAATTAATTTCACCAACAATTTATTTACAAACTTTTGTCATTATTGGTCAGTTTTCCACACTTCATTGTCCAAGTCAGCAAGGTCAGAACCATAAATCAAAATATTTAAAATGTCCATTTATTAAATTTATGTTCAGCCTCCATCATCAAAAATTAGCCTTGGTTTCACATAACATTTTTCAATTTTATTTACACTCCATTTATTATTATTATTATTATTATTATACTCTAATATTTCAACATGTTCCGTAAAATCCACATAATAATTTATTGGATTATCCCACTTTATTATCAAATCATAAAACCTGTCTACATCATTGATTTTGGTCTTGTCACCGTCTGTATTATTACCTATCAACCTTGAGTATTTTAATCTCTCAATTTCAAAATCATTTACTACTAATACTCCGCGTCTCAACCCAGGTGAGCATTCAATATAATTATCGTTATTATTATTTCTTTCTGCACTATCTTCACAACAAGGTAAGTCAACAATATTACTAACTCTCTCTCTCTTTATTTTCTCTAGTAACTCTTCATAACTTCTAACAACATCAAATATATTATCTCTCTTTCTCTAAATGTGAACCATTCTACCACTCTCTCACAAAACCACTCATTCTGACACCATCTCACTTTGTTTCTATCACTCCACACAAAAGGCAACATAACATTATCATAACCCATCCTGATTCTTTCAGGGAACTTATGATACATAAAAGGGGCCCTACTTCGATACACTTTGTCTCTCACATAATTACTGGAGGAAACTCTGTCCTCATAACTCATTATCGGAGTCTTTGCTCCATTTAAATCACGGGAAAAATTTGCCCTTTGTAAACCCAACCTCTCTTTAACCACTATCTTATTACTACTCTCTCTTTCCATTAAAACTGTATCTCCACTATTATCGTTCACTTTCCTTTCTAATACATTTTTAATTATCTCGTTATCATTTGTTAACTCAGTATTATAATTATCGGTACTCACCTTGTTCTCAGTTACTTCATCAATTATATTCCCACTACACTTACCAGTATTTCTTGTAACATTATCATCATCTTTTATTCGTTTTATATCTATCTGGAAACGTTCATCAATACCTTTACATAATTCAGTACTCATAAAATCAAACTTTAAACTAATATTCTGTTCCAACTTAATCTTTTGTTCTTTAAGTTCTTGAAAATTAATATCATTTTTAATATTTTGTTGTTCACATTTTATTATCTGTTCTTTAATTTCATTGCTTAATTGGTCAAATTTGGTATCATTAACATCGAAACGACAATTTATTCTATCGAATTTTTCGTCATTTGCATCAAAACGTTTATTTATTTTATCGTCACTACTATCAAAACGATAATTAAAGTCATTACTTTGTTTACTGAAATTGACTTTCATAAAATCAAATATGTCATCTAATGACAATTCTTTTTCTTTTATATTTGTTTTGATCAATACCGGAGTAGATTGTGCTTCTGCGTGATCGATTATAATTGACCCGGTTAGGTCAGCGTTCGTTACTGCTTGAACGCTCAAATCAGCTGTTGGCATTGACTGACTTAATTCGCTCACACTTGGTGACGGGTTTATCAACCCAAGGCCACTCTCGTTCATAACTGAATCTATCACATTGTTCTCTTTTTCGTTGTCAGACATTTTACTAGTTTATTACGTGTTCTAACTACAATAAATTCAAAATATTATGCTATAGCATACATAAAATAACTCCTGTTATAACTACTTGACTTTTACGTAAATTAATTTTCTTTCATAACCGTATTTCAATTTCTGCACTGTCAAAATAGGCCGGTGTAATATAACTTTTTATTACATTACATCCTGGTCACGGCACCATTGTAACTTTTATTTACTATCTTATATTATTTATAATTTGAAACTTCCACCTACCTTTTAATTCTTGATATCTGGCCTGATCTCTAGTGTGGACTAACCCTGCTCGTACGACGAACTGATCAGTGCAGTAAATGAAATATGGTATTTGAAATAATTATTCATTCATTTAGTAAATAAAAGAAAGTAATGAATTTATTGTCATAATTTCAACCATAACTTCCACAATTAAATTAAATTGTATTTGATACTGAGGTGAAGCCCCTTATTACCAGCAATAATTACTTCCATATTCCTTAAGGAATGGAAGTATGGTGATGGCAAAAAAAATCGTGTTCGAGATTATTGCAGATTCTGATTCTACTACACTCAAAACATGAAAAAAAGTCGTTTTCCGAAAAGTGTCTGTGTGTCTGTCTGTCTGTCTGTCTGTGTGTCTGTCTGTAGATTTTTTTTCTATGGCAAACGATAACTGCCGCAAATTCAAACAGAATCAAATAATTTTTTGCATGCAGCCCTGATTTGCAGAGTACTCGCGACCTATTGTTTTTGGTGAAGATGGGTTGAGGGAAAGGGGTAGTTTACCTGCAACGGTTTTTTTTTAGCAACGGTAATTTTGTTTGTTTGGCAAACGATAACAGCCGCAAATTCAAACAGAATCAAATAATGTTTCGCATACAGCCCTAAATTGTAGAGTTCTCAAGATCTGTTGATTTTGGTGAAGATCGGTTAAGGGAAAGGGGTAGTTTACCTGTAACGTTTTATGTTTTAACAAGGGTATTTCCTATGGCAAACGATAACAGCCGCAAATTCAAACAGAATCAAAAGATTATTTGCATACAGCCCTGAATTGTAGAGTTCTCAAGACCTATTGTTTTTGGTGAAGTTCGGTTGAGGGAAAGGGGTAGTTTACCTGCAACGTTTTTTTAACAAGGGTATTTTCTATGGCAAACGATAACAGCCGCAAATTCAAACAGAATCAAATAATGTTTTGCATACAGCCCTGATTTGTAGAGTACTCAAGACCTATTGTTTTTGGTGAAGATCAGTTAAGGGAAAGGGGTAGTTTACCTGTAACGTTTTATGTTTTAACAAGGGTATTTCCTATGGCAAACGATAACAGCCGCAAATTCAAACAGAATCAAAAGATTATTTGCATACGGCCCTAAATTGTAGAGTTCTCAAGACCTATTGTTTTTGGTGAAGATCGGTTGAGGGAAAGGGGTAGTTTACCTGCAACGTTTTTTTAACAAGGGTATTTTCTATGGCAAACGATAACAGCCGCAAATTCAAACAGAATCAAATAATGTTTTGCATGCAGCCCTGATTTGCAGAGTACTCGCGACCTATTGTTTTTGGTGAAGATCGGTTGAGGGAAAGGGGTAGTTTACCTGCAACGGTTTTTTTTTAGCAACGGTAATTTTGTTTGTTTGGCAAACGATAACAGCCGCAAATTCAAACAGAATCAAATAATGTTTCGCATACAGCCCTGAATTGTAGAGTTCTCAAGATCTGTTGATTTTGGTGAATATCGGTTAAGGGAAAGGGGTAGTTTACCAGTAACGTTTTATGTTTTAACAAGGGTATTTCCTATGGCAAACGATAACAGCCGCAAATTCAAACAGAATCAAAAGATTATTTGCATACAGCCCTAAATTGTAGAGTTCTCAAGACCTATTGTTTTTGGTGAAGTTCGGTTGAGGGAAAGGGGTAGTTTACCTGCAACGTTTTTTTAACAAGGGTATTTTCTATGGCAAACGATAACAGCCGCAAATTCAAACAGAATCAAATAATGTTTTGCATACAGCCCTGATTTGTAGAGTACTCAAGACCTGTTGTTTTTGGTGAAGATCGGTTAAGGGGAAGGGGTAGTTTACCTGCAACGTTTTTTTATCAAGCGTATTTTCTATGGCAAACGATAACAGCCGCAAATTCAAACAGAACCAAATAATTTTTTGCATACGTCCCTGAATTGTAGAGGTCTCAATGACTTTCGATTTTGGTGAAGATCGGTTAAGGGGAAGGGGTAGTTTACTTGCAACCTTTTACGTTTTAACAAGAGTAAAGTACTTGAAAATTTATTATAACTTTTTGAAACAATGGTAATTGTTAAAAATAAAATAATTTTGTTGCCAGGCAATAAAATTATAATTTTTTCATTTTAATGTAATATAATATTTTTCATTTAATACAGCAATAAAAAGGCAGGTAAGACACAGCCTGGCTGTTTGGCTGAAAATGATTTTAAATATAAATCTTAGAATATGGAAGTCATGTATGATTCTCCATACCGATATTTTTAACATATTTCACCATATTACTTATATCTACCTTATAATATTCATTAATTAATTCAAAGCGACCCAGCTTGCTATTCACTCACATTCATTCTTTATTAACCCCCATTTTAATTATTTAGTCCCAAAAAAAAAAGGAAATTATTTATTTAATATCATGGCCAGTCGAGTACTTAACCCTGGGCGTCTATGATGATCCAGCGCCGTACCGATTATATGTTCGAAAGTTTAATACACGTGCACTTTTTCTTCTTCACTCCATTTCGAGCACATAGATTGCTTCATGGTTGATTTGAGTTAAGTTTTTAACACTTTGTCGACATTTTATAAGATTTTGTAGTTCGCGAACTTTTTATGATGCCCCGGTCGGGTCGGATCTCTGTCGTCGACTGATGAAACGACGGGTAACTAAATCCCCACCTTGTCTGACTGTTTCCGGGCACATACACGGCCACTGCTATTACTAAGCTTTTCGTCACCGTTTAGGTAGCATGGTTTGGCATTGGGCACTGGCGTTGACGATGCTGACTGGCGAAAATAGTGAGGCTGTGGAAGGCGTGGCCTCTAAGAGTATCCGTCAGCAACGAACCGCATGGAACAAAAGTCTTCGTCTCTCGCCATTTTTCGTGGCGTCCTTTCGGAGTCCGATGTGCGTCTTCTACGCGCGCATGTTTATGTTGCGCGTCTTTGTACGTGCCTCAATGCTTAATTACCGTGTGTTTAGACTAGGCATCGCATTCCATTGCCAACTCGCCGTTCACAATCTCACTTCATTGTTCCTTTGACGACAATTTTACTTCACATAGGGACTGACCGTGCAGAGGGAAAATATAATATTATAATTTTTTAATAAAATGAAAACCCTTCCCTTTAACCCCGTTACACAGTGGTAAAAAAATTATGTTGGTGAAGCCAGTGAATAATTTTTTCTTTATTACGTGTAGCCAATGTCAGCGCTTTGTCGTATATAACTGAGTGATAAGTGAACTTTACTATATTGTGTACACTACTTTATGTGTGACAATTCTCAGCCCAGTTGTCACTATGTGTGGCTTTTAAGTTACCTCATAAGTGTGGTTTTTTTAAGTTTAATGCCCATTATTTATAGGCTATTTGTTTTGTCTTGAAAAATTGTTGGTTAGCTTTTTTCTGTAAAGTAGGGAAAATTATGTTATGCTAAATTTTGCCAAAACTTCAAATTTTTTTAAATTAAATATTAAAACAGTGGGCAATTTTTGGTAGACTTGTAGAGATATTTAATTTATTTTTCTTATTTTCATTTCTTTGTTTGTAGCTATTCTATGTGCATTGAATTTTTCATTTTAGTCACCATAAGTTATAAGATAGTGAAAACTTTCCTATTGAGAAAACTTTCAGATCTAATAAATCAATAAAAATTCAATTATGCTCAATATAGCAATAAATTTTTTGAATACTTAGTAAAGTAAAAATTAGTTACTTTTGAATAACTATATCGAGAGTATTTATCAACTTCAATATCCACGTGTCTTGTTTAATTCAATGAAATGGGTTTCATATTTTTTGTAAATGAACACAGTACTCCAAGTGGTACTGTTGAAATAAAGAGCACCAAATTTTACTCATCTGTGGTACTTTATCTCTTTCAAATCTGTGTCAAGAATGTGCTAAAGAATTTACAATTTGAGCTTAAAAAGAAACTTTTCAGGGTTCTTTTTACAGTGTAGATAAATTATTTGTGAAAATCCTTCATGCATAATTGCAGTATGTTTGAATAACATCAAACAACACTCAGTGTCAGTTATCAACTGTATGAGTAACAAATAATTCCAGTGGACCAAATTGAATGTATGGTTTTGTTGTGGAACTATTGCAAGATATGCAAAATATATTTCAGAAATATTCAAGGTGTCATAACTTAATTTTTTTTTTAATTTGAAGTGAATTTGTGATATGGTTTTGAGTTTTTTTTTAGTATATCGCAAAAAAAATCAGATGTTTCTCTTGTTACCACAACTCTTCAGAACGGTGACACAGATTTATGAAGTTATTTTTGGTTTCATATTTATAACTCATTTGCTCATCACTCAATAAAACAGTAGTGAAATATTTTTCTGCTTAGTTTAAAATTTATATTTTCACTTCTATATATATTTGTACTGTTGTGTGTATGTTTGTTGCTGCAGTTGTAGAATTGCAATGACCCTTGTGTCAAATCTTTAGTAAATCACAAGTACTTGCTGACAGGTAACAGGCTGTAGTTTCCAGTATGGTAGATGCCATTTTATTTATTAGATATTATAATTATTACTTTATATACTTAAATACGTACTTAATATTTTGCATATTGTTTATCACATGTTTTTTATTTATCTAGATACGCAAAACCAAGAACATTTCACGTGATCTATTTGGCACCAAATTAGGTCGTATTCATATGACAAAGCAGGACATTAATAAACTCCAGACACGAAAAATGAAAGGATTACGAAAGACAGTTACAGAAAAGAAAGAGAAGAAAAAACGTAAAACAGGAGTATCACATGTAACCAGTGGTGAAAGCATGTCAAAACAGAATGGTGATGAAAGTATGAGTACATAAAAATTTGTATGTGTGTATGTTAATAAATTTGTTACAAAAGTCATTAGTCTTTTTTTATGTAAAGGAATGTATTAAAGCTTTTTCCTTGTACTCCTGCAGTAACTATACATAACAATTCTGCAGAATCTTGGTAATATGTAGTACTTAAGATAGAAGTCATAAGATACAACTTAGAATATCTGGTACAACAAGAAAAAGTCAAGTACCGGTAGTCTAATTGCAAAACTCGGTATGTCCATAAAAACAAAATTTTCAGAAACGACAAAAAACTGTGGTTCTTTTAATATGTTCACACATAACTTGAATTTTTTTCTTAAAGTAGGTAAACTTACTCTGCATATGGTCCCTAAGGCTAGGTACACACGGGCATAACGTCGACACGACGTTACCGCTCGGCCAACGTTGAGCGGTATTTCACACGAGCGGTGGTAGAGCACCATCAACGCTACGTTGCTCTATCCCCTCCACAGCTCAAATCCAGGGGCACCAAGTCCGCTCCCGTCAGTCACCATCCTTCAAGTGCAATGGAGTTAGAAGTGTATCAAAAGAAAAAGGTGGCATTTGCATATATTGTTAATAGATACTTTCAAAAAAAAAGGTGATTTTGGGTACATCCATTGGTTAGTGATAAGCTTTTGAAAAGTGCCTTCACATCCCTATTCACTGATTTGTGCAACGATGAAGACAAATTTTTCATCTACGTTCGAGTGAGTAGATCATTTAATGAACTTTTCAGCAGAATTGGGGACATAATACGTTGCCAAGACACGAACATGAGACTTGCAGTCAATCCAGTGGAAATGTGTGCTGAAACACAGAGGGAAGTACAATTTCACATTGTTTCTTCTTCCATACAATATGCATTCCTGTAGAAAATTATTAACTGTGCAAAATCTTTACTCGAACAAACAAAGTTAAAAATTTATGTTACATATTTGGTTGTTATTCTCACTTCTATGTAATCCCTAATCTTGTGTTGTGCCATATCATTTTATAAACTTGCACGCATAACTGTAAATATTGCTACTTGTATAGATCATGTGTGGATTAGAGCTAGAAATAGCCATAAATTTACTGCAAACATAGTTAATACTTGTATAACTGATCATCATATGATAAGTTTAGTTGCAGGTTAAGAAATTATATGCAAAAAAATGTACATAAAACACAATTCACAGAGAAATTGAATTTTAAAATGCTTTCAGATATGGAAGAACAATGACTGGTCTCCTATTTTAGGCGTAATTCATGCTCATATTGGCTTTCCAATGTTAATAAGGTTTATAAATAGTTTAATATGTACTTGCACTGAAATTTTATTATAAAATTGCAGCATAACATACCATGGTTAAAAATCTTAAAAAGAACAAAATAGGCAAACGAGAAGACCCTTTGGTGTAAACGTTTTAAATTATAACACCAGTTTAAAACGGTCTTTAAAATACACGTTATCATTAGCTAGAGGGAAAAGTTATGAATGTGTTTTTACAAGTCCAGGGGGAAACAATAGAGAATAATGGAAATACATAATGTTATAGTACGATTTTATGCTTTAATAAAACTTACCCAGTTTCTAAAATTACCTTCGGGTTCCAATCCAGGGTTCTACAGACGAACAAGTTGCAGAAGGATTATTTGGGTTTAAGTGCGAAATAATTACGCTAACACAGTCTTTCTGATTCTAACAAATTATTTCTTTTTTATTAAGCAAGATATATTTTACTTTACGTTGTTATTCAATATTATTTATATAACAAAATATAAAAATAAAACTTTTATACAAGTGAATTTGGGTTATTGTAACGTAAGCCATATGGTTTGGTTAAGCGATCTTACACTCTATCTTCATACTTTTCATAGAACAGACCATAATCGGTTAAAACTACTTTTCTTAACTAATTTGCTTTTTAAGCTTCTATTAAACGAACCAGTACGTAATTTGTCCCCACACTCGCACACATTCGTTCTTTTACATTGACATTCTATTAAACCCCACTTTGAGATCTCATGATTTAGTGAAACATCTGCAAATATAAATGGTAATGTAGTTAAAAATTCTGAATTAAAATTGATTATAGGGTACTCATCCTGGTTGTTGATCTGATCCAACTGATGATGCACTTGTTTTACCCCGCACTTCGAAAGTCAATTGAAGCTCGTTAAAGTGATTTTGTCTTTGGACTGGCGTTCAGTTTTTTCTGGTTACTAAAACCACGTTTTTTCACATTTCACTTTTAATAATTGTGTCGGCCGACGTAACTTGCTCGCGAGCACTGATTGGGTTTTTAGTTAGTTGACCGCGCAGTCAGATTTACGAGTTGACTAACTTGACCGCGCTATATTGTTTGTACACTACGTTATTTTACTGGATAGGCCGACGATGTTTTCGGCCCATCTCACACGTCCGAGGCCACCGTTTAACTTGTAAACGACTGTTCTCTGCTACTGTCTAATGCAAACTAGGGTGACAAAGTGTTTTACTGTGATTCACCAAGAGACTGCTTGCCAGCGGTTACGTAATACGTCTAGCCAGGCAGGCTGCAGGCTTTAGACATAAACAGTCTGCAATAACATTGTATGTGTGGCTGGTTACAATGAGGTACCCCACAGGTGAATACTGACTACTTTAAGATTAAAACTGATTTAAATTATCTTTTTAGCACACAATTCTGTACCGTTACAATACCCCCCCCCCATGAGAAGTTTTATGCCGCAGCATAAAAACTCTCATTGCCTAGAACCTAAGAGGATCAGTGAAGATATGGCGCCGCAGTCCCCCTTAGTTCTTTACTAAAATCATGGGTACTTACCCCCCTAGTCCGGTGGCTGTGGCTGCACCCATCCGACCTTACTGGACTTCTCTGCTCGAGATCCCAACACCATAAAATCAGATAGGCACCCGCCACAGTATCACCTGTCTCTGAAACATTCAATTAAAATATCAACAAATGGCCTTCCATCATTCCATATCCCCAACTGATTTGTTTCCTCTTAGTCGTACTGGTTCAATTCTGTTTCAAAGTACTGGTTTTTTCTTTAATTTATAATATACTAAGACAATTGTTCTACATGCAGATGCAGTTACCTAAACAGGATGCACCATAATAAGTATTTCAAATAAACATTACCATGTTCGCATTGGACTACAAACAAAACATTACCACCTTAATTACTGCAAGTCAAAAATAAATTATGCGAGTGTATTATATTGTCCATCTGTTAAATTAATTAATTCAACTTCAGTTATTTAAATCCATACTCATACCCTATCGCAATGATTTCAATTCATCATCAGCATTTTACACAGGGGTGTACCCAGGATCTGAACTGGGGGGGGGGGTTGCTCATGCCAGACCGAAGGGGGGAGCGGTTGCGGCAAGGTGTAACACGACGACATGGGGGGGGGTACTTCTTACAAAAAAAACGAATTTGGAAAAAATCTTTTTATTAGTCACCATAAACACTATTGCCTTATTATTATTATTATTTATTGTCTACACAGAGTTTAATTTTTAGACTAATAACAATTTTCTCGGGTTTGCTGAAAATTTTTCTAAAACTTTCTTTTTGACCTTCTCCCGATTTTCTTTAACAAAATTTCGATACACGCTCATCAGACATATTCCGGTCAGCCTTTCCTCTCCGATAGTGCTCCTCAGCCAGGTCTTCACTCTTCGAAGCGTACTGAAGGACCGTTCTATGGTCGCCGTAGTGGCTGGGAGTGTGCTCAAAATCGAGAGGGCCCGCCTCATGGCGGGGAAAAAAACATCGGTTTCGTTTAAAAGGTCTATGACTTCAATATCCTTTAACTTGTCCTCAGTTAAATTCTTTTTCTTCCACAAGTTATACCATAGGTCCAGCTCCGCGGTGATATCTTCCAATTCATAAAACTCTATGAAGGATTCTGCGTTTTTTTTTAAGTCACTGATACTCATTTTGAGCATGTATGATACTCAATTTTGTCAAGGCAAAAGATGGGGTATGTTATTGGGAGAATCGAATATTTAACGATGATATAAGCGAATCAAGATATGGTATAATTAGTGAACGCCTCCAGCAGTCATTATCACAGTCCGATGGCGGATTGCTCCAGTGTCTGCTTGTGAGCAAGCCGTGGAACAGAAATTTCTATTTCCGATTCCATTGCAATGTCTTGTGCTTTTTGAAGTAATTCGTCAGCGACTTGGTCTGCGTCTTCACGGTCTTTTTTGAGTATGTCAACGATTCCGTTAATGTGCTCTCCCACCTTGACCAAATCCATGCTCTTTGCTTGCAGGGCGTTAACCACTGGTTCCAATACTGCCGAGTATTTTGCTATTGTAGTTAGGGCAACAATGAACGAAGATATGGTAACCGCTGAATGCAACTGGTACGCTGATTTTCTCGTGGCGTAGTTTCCCTTGATAGATAGTTTTCCCAGTGCGTTGACAAGCTCGGAGAAATGTTGTGCGAATATTCGAATGCTTTTGTATTTCTCAGACCATCTAGTCTCGGACATTCGCGAAAGATTGGGAGCCAAATTCCTACAAGCGGTTGATTCCCTGAAAAAGTTTATAGTATCCTTTATACAGTGGCAATAGTGTTTCTAATTTCCGGTACATTATTTGCGTCGTTGACCACAAGATTTATTTTGTGGTTTGAGCAATGGAAAAATAATGCTCGAGTGTATTTTTTCCTTAAAATCGCTTGTATGCCACCCTCTTTTCCTGCCATTGTAGAACAGCCGTCAAAACCAAATCCTACACAGTTTTCTGGTGAAAAATTATAGCTTACCAAAAAATTGTCAATTGCTTCTGCGATTGATAGGGCATTTTGTGATTTCAGCTCTACAAAACCTGTGAATTCTTCTCGGATTTTCCCTTGGCTTTCATTGCAGAAACGCAAGTCGATAGATAGTTGTTCTTTCCCAGATATGTCGGCTGTTTCGTCAGCTAAGACTGTGTAAGCCATGGCTTTCTTAGCATCATTTATTACATTCTCCCTAATAACTTCGCCACATAAACCTATTAATTCGTTTTGTATTTTTGGCGACGTGTAAACGGCATTCCAACGACACTTCTCTAGGTGATCCTTCAATTTCTTATCGCCAGAGTCGATTCGTAAGTTCAGCAGATCAAAGGAAACCCCTTCATCCACTTCTTTTCCTCTAAGAGGCATATCATGTGTGCCGCAGAACACTACACAGGAAATAATCGATGACAATATTTGCTTGTTTTTTTTGATTATGTTTTGTTGAAAACTTTGCACTTGAACATCCACAGGCACATCTTCGAGAAAAGCCTTCGCAGCAGCTGTTGCAGTTTTGTGAAAGTTGGTGGCGAGATGATTCCGGCAGTCCTCGTGCACATCCTTGAACTTCGTGAATGGCCTAATTATGAACGATCCTAAAACCCCTTTAACAGTGCCAGTGGCAGGAGGGAATAAAACAGTGCTTACAGAGAGCACCCTTCAGTCGCTTGGAGTACACTAGCCATGGTGAGTATTGATCTAACCAGGCATGGTTAAATTTTCTTCGAAAATCGCTTGCATCAATTGCAAAATTGCAATTCTTGGGCAGAGCCCAGAGACTTTTTAACAACTCCTTCTTCTTTTCCACCGTTAGCTGGAAAGCTCGTTCTACATAACAGCCTAGGTCATTTTCGTGGCAGCCATCATTCTCTTCAATTTTGGGATTGACTACAGAGGCAGAAACTTGTTCAGATGTTGATGGAGAAGATTCGACCCCAGGGGCAGCTACTTCCGCAGATGCTGAAGAATTTGCAAGTTGTCCGGTGTCAGCTTTAGACGAGCTTAGCGATCTAGTTTCGTCAATGTTATCCTCGCTTCCACTGCTACTGTCACAACCCTTTTTCCTCTTAAGAGTTGTAGTCGCTGCAAAACATAGGTACACTAGTATTAGTAATTTTAAATACGCCAACTTGAATTTATACTCAGAAACAGCCCTTTAACCGATTCCTGTCAAAAAATTTTTTTACCAATTTGATGTAAACAAAAAGTACTTTCCGACTGAACTATAAGTATAGGAAACAGAATTGGTGTCCTAAAAAAAAGGGTTCGTGTAACTCGGTACGCGCGCCAGAAGTGAATCTTCTTTGCGAAGAAAATAAATTTTGGGGCCCCTCGACCCCTATTTTGAATTTCCTCCAAAAGTAATTCTTATTTTGGAATTCAGCCAAAAACAACCTGTCATTAGATACCCCACATTAAATTTGTCGATTTTTGAAACTTTTAACCCCCTTTCCACCCTTATTATGAATTTTCCCAAACATTAGACCAAGCGCAATCGATTGCTCATACTCAAAAACATAAAACTGGAAAACTTCATCAAAATCGTCCAAGCCATTTCCGAGAAAAATAAATGTATTTATTTTTTTAAAAACGTTAGGCTACACGTTGCAATGTTACGATGTTGCATCTGTCGTCTGTCGCATTGCATTTTTTTCTAATCACTCCCATAGTCCCATATAAAAATTTTTCATAACGCCGCTAAAGAAGTTTCACTTCAAAAGTATGAGTAATGAGTAGAATACCTAATTACCCCTTAATGTAAATTACCTTTTCAAAAAAATTTCCTGATATCCATCTGATCCAAGGTCGCCGGACATATGAAATCCACGTTTTGTCTGCTGTGACGTTGTGTGGCGACGTGCTGTGCTCTGTTATGCTATGATTGCTGCTACGCTGTGTAGAGTGGGCTACCTAGTGGTGAGGTGGGTGGAATACCTGATGACAGTTACATTTGGTGTTTAAAGTAAAGACTCCATATACAAGGCTGTCGGGCGAGAACCACTCTATATTCAAAAGACAAAATAAGTTGCATATTATTTTTGTCTGACAAGTGACTAGGTTTTACATAAGAAGCTATAACCTATAATTTGCCATCTTACTTTCAAACAGTTACAAATTACAGAATAAATAATAGTATAAATAATTGTCAAATCCTTTGTGGCTTACCTTACAAAATGCTGTCACCAAATGTAATGCCCAAGGAAAAAACTAAAACAAGGATAAAATTAGGAAGAAAAAGAACACGGAGTTATGTAAAGTTTCAAGGTGGGCGATGTACAGTACAGAATGACGCTTACTTTGTAGCGAACTGTAGAGGGGAGCGTTGACATCATCTTGCCAGTGGGGCAAGCAGTTGACGTTTGGTATACACATGCAGTAACTCAACTAAAATTCTGAGTTGATACAAAACAAAACAGAAAGTAAACTAAAGACACACTAAGCAGACCCGTGATATGAATTCGATACCAGATACCACATAAAAAAATAAAATTAAAATTCCCTTCGGGTATTGTCTTCGTCTTTCGTTTGGTTTAAGATATAGTTTTTTAACAGAACCCAGCATAGGCTACGATATCCTAGTTGGTTAGGTGTTCGCTTTGACTGATTTATTATTATATTTTTAGCTTCTAGGGGGGGCAGCTGCCCCTCGCTGGGTACGCCCTTGATTTTACGTTGGTTTCAATCAAACCTATAACTGGCCTTCATAATGGCCATATAAACTTACGGTATACTTACATCTAATACATATGAATTTCATACAAATTAAATAATGTTCACAAAACACTATTACCCATCCAAAATAACACATTGATTACACAAAATACAAGTAAATCATAACTATAAAATACAGATTATACCCTCAAGAATGCCATATCCTTAACTCCTAACGCAATTTTTTTTTCAACCCCCCCAAATCCCTTAACCCCTGATACCCGTTACAATTTACTGTGTTCTGCACTAGGCTTCTTGACCATCGCCGACCTCATCCGTGGCCTGTAACTTTGTCACCCCCCATCCTCACTCACTATGACCCCCCCTGAACTGTACCGCCCAGTTGCTTCCACAAGGACTGATGCGGAAGGGGTGGACATTTTTTTCTTTTATTCCACCCCCATCCTTGCTTCGGTGTTACAATAAAAATTCAGTATAACATACTAACAGTTATGAATACACCCCTATATGGGTGAAAACAGCCCTGTTCCAAAATTTGGTAGATTCCCCCAAAAAAATAACCCCCCAACTAATTTTAACAAAACAAAAACAAACCACAAGCCGGTTATAACAATTAAAATTTATGATTTGTCATAATTAACTACTTTCACGGTCATGATCCAGTGAGGTCACGGCCGCACTTAGGTGGGGAATCTACAGTTAACCATAAAACATAGGTTGATTATTTATACCTGTTTACATCATTAGTTGTATACACATCTTGTTTTACAAACACTATCTCAACATAAACCTTCCTAATCACATCAACACAAAAAATTTCCTTCAATTTTCAATTTAAATAAATATTTTAGTCTTTACGTTTTAATCAATTAACATTTATTTTACAGTTACAATCAAAACTCAAATCAAAATAAATTTAAATTCATTACTGGCATTTACATTTAATTCCAACTCAAATTTAATTTCATTACCTTATTTGTTCAAACAATTTCAGTTACTTTAATTTCATTATATTCAAAATGCTTCTACCTTAATAAAGTCCTTTAACATAAATTTTGACTACATTCACAAAAAGTTGACTCCATTTCATAATAAAATTTAAATTATTCATCAATATAAAATATTATTGTTGTTACCTCCATGATAGCTGTAAACATTAGTTACACAAAGTACATGAAAACAACATATCAGCTGATGCACTACCAAACTATCAACATACACATTTATTTACAAATTTTCGTCATGTCCAGTTATTGGTTACCACACTTCATTACCTAAATAAGCCAAGTAATTATACCATTAACTCAAATAATTAAATGTTCATTCACTGTTTGTCTAACCCCCGTCATCGAAAATTAGTCTTATTTTCATATAACATTTTTCGTTCTTATTTACATACATCTTATGATTACCCTTTGTGTGCTAACCATAAAAATTTATTTTTTCCATTATACCAAAATAATAATTCTTAGGGTCGTCCCCCATTATTATTTTATCATAAACCAAGTCTACATTATTATTTTTAGTCCAGTCTCCATTAGTATTTATTGTTACCCCCAGGTGAGTTACATCATTATCCCAATTGTCTGCTACTACAAGGACACTAATTCTCCCGACAAGTAAATGTTTATCATCAATATTGATATCATAATCGTCTACTACTGCACAAGGTAAGTCTCTATTGTTTATAATACTTTTCTCATTATTTAAACTCTCAGCTAACCCTTTATAACCCCTAGTCAACTTAAATATCTCTATCACTCCCTCTCTCTCTTCATGATCACTTTCCCAGCCCAATTTCACATTCTCACTCCACACAGAGGGCAATACCACTTTATTATTTAAACACCATCTGGCTTTACCAGATAAACCACAAAAAATCAAGGGACATTTTGGAGACCATTTGCCTCCCACACAAACTCTCGAGGAACCTTTGTCCTCCAACAACATTTGTGAAGCCTTTCCTTCACATATACCACAAGAGAAATTTGCCCTCTGTTCATACTCTACATTTAACCTATCTCTATACTCTCTTTCTAAGTCATCAACACTAACTAGCAATCTTTGATTAACATCAACTCTCATTCTATTCTCATTATCCCCACTATTACTTAATGTATCACCATTACCTTGATTCAATAATGTTTCATCATTACTTATTTTAACACTGCCACTTACCTTATAATTCATCACCCGATTTGCATTTAAAGTATTGCTTGTATTAACATCACCTACCTTGTCATTTTTTATCTCATCACACCGTTTAATTACTTCATCAAATTTAGCATTATTTGTGTCAAAACGTTTATTTAATTCACCGAATTTAATCTCGTTGGTGTCAAAACGTTTATTTATGTCGCTACTTATTTCATTGAATTTAGCCTCAAAATTTTCATCACTATTGTCTAAACGATTATTTAAGGCATTTAATTTACTGTTCATATCCCCCTTTATTTCATTAATCTCGCCCTTAAGTTCATTGAAATTGGTTTAATTCATGTCAAAACGACTATTTCTGGCATTAAAATTTACCTCTAACATTGCTTGTAATCTTTCAAACATTTTATAACTATCATCTTTTTTAGCCTGGACCGGCGTCGATTGACTCGCAACATCATTCAATATCACTGACTCGGTTAAGCTTATCTCGTTTACTACCGTTTCGGTTATGATCATATTTACTTGACTATCTGTACTAGTATTAGTTAAGTCCATTTTGTTGACTTCGTCGCTCTTATTTTCGATTTTGTATCTTATTGTTTACATATACAATTATGCTTCCTAACCTACACAACCGCCCTCGCTCTCAAATAACCGATTCTGCAACTAGAATTAGGTCTGATCTGTGTGATTAATATAAATCACACAAATCGAGTCCCTGTTCGGGCGCCAATTGTTATAGTACGATTTTATGCTTTAATAAAACTTACCCAGTTTCTAAAATTACCTTCGGGTTCCAATCCAGGGTTCTACAGACGAACAAGTTGCAGAAGGATTATTTGGGTTTAAGTGCGAAATAATTACGCTAACACAGTCTTTCTGATTCTAACAAATTATTCCTTTTTTATTAAGCAAGATATATTTTACTTTACGTTGTTATTCAATGTTATTCAATATTATTTATATAACAAAATATAAAAATAAAACTTTTATACAAGTGAATTTGGGTTATTGTAACGTAAGCCATATGGTTTGGTTAAGCGATCTTACATTCTATCTTCATACTTTTCATAGAACAGACCATAATCGGTTAAAACTACTTTCCTTAACTAATTTGCTTTTTAAACTTCTATTAAACGAACCAGTACGTAATTTGTCCCCACACTCGCACACATTCGTTCTTTTACATTGACATTCTATTAAACCCCACTTTGAGATCTCATGATTTAGTGAAACATCTGCAAATATAAATGGTAATGTAGTTAAAAATTCTGAATTAAAATTGATTATAGGGTACTCATCCTGGTTGTTGATCTGATCCAACTGATGATGCACTTGTTTTACCCTGCACTTCGAAAGTCAATTGAAGCTCGTTAAAGTGATTTTGTCTTTGGACTGGCGTTCAGTTTTTTCTGGTTACTAAAACCACGTTTTTTCACATTTCACTTTTAATAATTGTGTCGGCCGACGTAACTTGCTCGCGAGCACTGATTGGGTTTTTAGTTAGTTGACCGCGCGGTCAGAGTTACGAGTTGACTAACTTGACTGCGCTATATTGTTTGTACACTACGTTATTTTACTGGATAGGCCGACGATGTTTTCGGCCCATCCCACACGTCCGAGGCCACCGTTTAACTTGTAAACGACTGTTCTCTGCTACTGTCTGATGCAAACTAGGGTGACAAAGTGTTTTACTGTGATTCACCAAGAGACTGCTTGCCAGCGGTTACGTAATACGTCTAGCCGGGCAGGCTGCAGGCTTTAGACATAAACAGTCTGCAATAACATTGTATGTGTGGCTGGTTACAATGAGGTACCCCACAGGTGAATACTGACTACTTTAAAATTAAAACTGATTTAAATTATTATCTTTTTAGCACACAATTCTGTACCGTTACAATAACTAGTATAGTGGGAGAAAAAAAAGACAAAGATGATGAGTTAGTTCCGACGGACAGCTGATAAGAGCGACCAAGCTGAGATATCAGAGTTGCTCAATTCACTTCACGTCCCAAATTTCCCTCTACTTCTTCATTTCCTCGATCAAAAGTTCTATGTCCAATGATTCGGCCACTAATAAGAAAAATAAAACGAAAGAGAACACATCACAGAAAATCAAAATCGTCTGAACGTCGACGTCCGTGTGTAGTCGTTCAATACTGCCAATGTACTAGCGCAACGCTAGTCAACGTCGCATTAACGCCCAGCGTGTGTACTGGATAATCATATTCTATGTACTGTTGAACCGCCGGGCGGTAACGTCGCATCGACGCTACGTCCGTGTGTACCTAGCCTTAGTGTAAATAAAATCGTTAGTCATTTGGTGCGAAAATAAATAAAAAAGTTTGGACATAACAAGTTTTGCAGCTGTTTAGGACATAACATGTTTTGATTCAATTTTAATTTTTGTTTTAGCAATTTGTTCATTATTTTTATGTGTTACATAGTATTTGTATATTTTAATGCTCTGGAAAATATTGCAAATCCAGGTTTGTTAACTGTTAGTTTTTTTATCAGGGGGTATGAAGGAATGGCCCACCACTGGAAATATGATTTTCATTATCTTAAGAGATGGTGGTGCTTCATTTATAAAAATTTGGATGTCGTGCCAATGAGCATTGTTTTTTTATTCTGTCCTCCGCAGCTAACAGCAATCAGTTTAACAGTGCCTGTCAGGTCATTTTCCTACAGTGGACATAACGAAGTTTGCTTCAGCACACGTTAGGGACATAACAAGTTTTGCTGCAGTTTCTAGTTTTTACACCTTAAAATAATAGGGTTTCAACATATTTTGCAACAGTTTGTCTTCATCAGAACATGCGTGTATGGTCTCAGAACAAAATGATGGCCTTAACGTAAAATCAACATCGGGTAGAAATAACGAGTTTTGCAATTGGGCTACTCAAGTGGGAGTGTAGTGTAGATGGGTGCATGCCCATATGTAATTATATGTACTCTTAGTGCCCACACTGTTGGTTTGGTTTATGGTCCAACCCAGACCTACTTTCTTGTTACTGGTAGTCTTACTGAAACAGATAGCAGGAGCAAGTAACAGGACATGTACACTTGAACATATATAAAATTGGCTCATGTCTGTCAACTACTTACCAGCATAAAATTCCGTATCATATAAATATTGTTATATGACAAATATCTCATAGTCTCATATTTGTCACGAATCTGTTGTGTAAGCTCAACTATTACACAATTTGTACAGTGAGCTGTTAATTAAAAATGGTTTAACACAAAAAAGTGTATTTTCACTGAAAGTGAAATATATCTGTAGTTATGAAATTGTTATATGAATATAAAATGTTCACCAAATTAACAGCAATTGAAATTTTGTAGGATCCGAATTCAATTTCTCAGCTTATTTCTTTTATTTAATGAAGTACCAAATCTTATTTTCCATAGGTCATTTTTGAGTCCAATCATTCTTGTTGAAAGTTTCTTAGGTTTGTAGGTTTTTTTTTGCATTTCTGATTTGCTGTGGCCATATTTTTTTACTTTTTTACAAAGTTGTGTAACCATTACATATATACAGTAGAACTCCATTTATCCAAACTGCAAATTATCCGAATCAATATCAGGAAATTAAAAAAATGCAATTCCTAAAAAAAGTGTATTCAAACTGCAGTTGCCGTACTAACAAAAACCATCGTAAGTAGATGAAATTCATATAAGACTGTCTTAGCTGTGCATCATAGTTTACGTACTGATCAGTACAGTGTTACGTACTGCTCCCATTCTTAAAATAGAATGTCAAGGACACACCCATCCCCGCCAGGTCACTCACCTCTCTCACATTAAGAGGTGTAGCTAAGAGGGGGGGCAAGGGGGAAGCCGCCTCGGGCGGCATAGCCAGGAGGGCGGTAAAGTGAACACAGGCTTGAAAAAATTGTTTTCAGTTTATAAAAGTACAAACAACTTGTTTCTTTGATATCACTATTCATTTCATAAAAGAAGCATAACCAGCCAGCTTGCTATTGTCATACCTTGCGTAATAAACAGTATTAGTCTATTTTGTACTCAAGAATCGTAATTACGGTTCATTATGACAACAAATTACGCTGTAACAGAGGCTCTTTGTCCCTCTCTGTACAATACAGTATTTCATTCTCGGATGTTTAGTCTATGCGGTTTCTTATCTAGGTGTTTTTAAACAGTGCATGCTGTTTTAAATGAGTTTTGTTATCTTGCGTGCGAGTGATGAGTAGACGTTTAGTCAGTACGGTTTTTTATCAGTGTTCATGCTCTTTGTCTTCACTTGCTGTCTCCAATATTTTTTGCAACTTTGTAGTGAGTTGTTGTGCCGCAAGGGAAAACTGATAATCATACAGTATCAGATTTGTATAGATATTTTTTATTGTTATTCATTTTACAGACGAATGTATTATTTATAACGTGTAAAAAATTGTTACGTGGGCTACGTATGTGCAGTTCTTCCCGGTTCGACGCAGCAAACGTGTTGATTATTAGTTGTTTATGAGTATCTTAAGTGTGCGGTTTGTTTTTGGTTTGTGGGTATATCTAGGACTATAATACTTTATGTGTATGTCATCATACTAATACTATTATTGAAAATCTTTTTTTTTTTAAATTTTATTTGAAGCTGATATGAAACGAAGTAAACTCAGTGGCGCCCAGTTCGGAAGAGGAGGGAAGAAAGATTAAGAGCTACAAGAAGTTCCAAAGAGTTTATGAAGTCTTTTGCTCAAGGAAAATAGAAACAATGAATGTCAAAATATTACAATTAACAAGGAATTAACTTGCCATCATAAAATGGATGTTGTTAGCGACGAGGCTGTTGATAAATACAATAAAGTTAACGACGTGAATACTTCAAACTGTGAAAGTGTCAAAGTATAGTTACAAGATTCAGTTGATTCTAGTACCATGGTTGATGTTGTATCTTGAAATTACAGGTGCTGCTCTACAAGATATGGGAGTTTGGCCAAGCGAGATATCTCAATCCTTCCGAGATATAATGGTGAATAGAGGAACATGTCAGTTGCAGAACAAGGACAGCCATTTTCCTGAAGATGAAAATTGACGATCCTTAAACAAGTGCAAAATGGTGAAAAGATAAATCCCACTTAGATGTGTTTTTCTCCAACCAAAAATCTCTATTTTGTTTTCATTGCACTATATTTCCACAAAAAACTATTAAAGAAGCCAGTTCAATAGTGAGAATGGGTTTTTGTCGTGGCAAAAGTTAAATCCCCGTATTCAGGATCATAAAAACAGTCCTGCTCATCGGTCTCCGTTTTTGGAATGGAAGGAATTGGAACGTTCTTTAAATAGAGGGGGACTTATTGGTGGTGGGGCGTCAGTATCAAAAAAAGGATAAGAAAGAAGTGCACGATGCCAGGGGAGTATGCAGACGACTCTGCATTAACCGTTCAGCAAGAAATGCGACGTTCTCTAATAGAAATTTTGGATAAAATGTCAGTTGAAATTTCAAGCCGTTTCTCTAACACAAAAGAGTTAGAAAACGCTTTGGATTCCTCTGCAAATTTGAGGCGTACGTAAATGATGGGGGTATACATTTTAAGGAACAGCTTTCCCAAATCAATATTGTTCAGTGACTTGAAAGATGTCGTACTTTGTAACGTTAGTAATGACGTCCGCCTTGTTTAAGCCCCAAGTTGGGCGCCAATCTGTAACGAGAAAACTGGTGCGTATCTGTAAAATGTGTACACCAGATTTTTATGTGTATAAAGTGTTAGTGTGTTCGTCTCACACCTGTCGTTACTTTAATGGTTGTTGCTAACGAAGTCCGTAGCGTTGTCACAATTATCAGTACAACCTAGTGGAAACCTTACCTGTAATTTCATAGGGGTTTGTGAATCCCGGGTGGCGCCAAATTGTTTATTGAAAACAAATTTGTGAATTAATATGTTAGTTTGGTGTTTTCAGCGGTGACGGCTGGAGCGTTCGAATCGGTTCCCGCCTCTGTACAGCTTACCGTATTGCACAGATAGCCATAGCGCTAGTTGTCTGTTCAGTGAATTCGCTAACACACACATATATAATACAATTTCCTCTGAAATAAAACAATGGTTACACTCCGTACTGTTTCTTTAATTATAGTTTGGTAATTCATCAATGTGACAATAATATTATAATTCTGTATTCAATAAAATTGCTCCGGCATAAAACATGAAACATAATATCCCAAGCTGACGAAATTAGTTTTGAAACGAGTTATTCTGATGCCAACATGGCTACTCTTTGTACACTATGTATCAACTCGCCCAAAATCTGGAGTTCTTTAGATTGTAAAGAAAACATAAAATATGGTTACAATAAAAAAGTACACTACCGTACCTTATCCGTACTTAAATAATATAAAGGGTGGTTACAATTTGTTAGGCAGTGTAGTAATAGTTGTTACAAAAGTTCGCAAATTAGTGCGAGGTTATTTTTTTTTAACAAGTTTTTTTACGTAAGTTTATTTTATTCAATCCTTGAAAGAAAATTATTTTTAATTCATAGTGAGAGTTTGTATTGATATGAGAAATATATAAAGTGCTTTTATTCCTGTGATTAGGATATTTAAATGATACTTATCAGTTCAGAAGGTTGTGATAGATCGTTGTTCTTTGGTAATGGAAAATTCATCAAATTTGGAGTGACTTAGGCTGCTAGCGTCCTTTTATAATTTGTCTTGGGAATTTCTGCTTTTAATTTTCGTTTATTTAGTTCCTGGACATCAGTTAAACGTTAATCCTCTTCATCTCCTTCTCACTGGTACATGTTTTTGATTTTCGAATATTTTTTAAACTTTTTATAGTAAAATTTCGGTCATACAAAATCTTGCGTCCCTACTACCCAAGCGTCATTTCACGAGTAAACAAAATTAACGGAAAATTAGTAACCAACAGCCCGTTTCTATGGAAACGAAAACCCTTTGATTGGTTAAGGCCTAGATAAAAAGCATTGTTATTATATTTGAATTTTATTCAAATTTACTATATATTTTCTGATTGATTTTATTCTTCCTGGGTATTAAATACTATCACTATTGTATTTATTTCCTTTCAAAGATTAAAATAATACCTCATAAGGTCATGTTATATTAGATATTAACTTTTGTCTAATTATGTTGACATTTGATAATTACATATTTCTTTTAATTTAAGCTCTTATTGTAACATTTTTCTTTTAAAATGATTTATACATTATTTTTGGATAGTTACTTGCCTTAGATTTGTTAATTCCTTGTGGATTTTATACAATTTGTAATTATTGGTTTTGACAGTTAGGCATTTCAGATGCACTAGTAGCCATTGATTATATCTACTGAATTTATATAAATGATGTTTCATTTTATTCTAATGTATTTTGTTTGATTAGTGGTTCTGTTATTTTCTACATTTATTGAATTTCTATTGTAATTAGATTAGTATTGTCTTAACTTCTTACTCATCTATTTTGCCTTTGTTAATAATATGGCTACCGCTCCCTATTCTTCCTCAATTAAAAATATAACATCTAGGTGTATGCTCTGTACAGATTCTTCAGTCATACCCTATTCATTAATATAACTATACAATTATTTTACCATTATTAAGTAAAGTTTGTTTACAACTTAATTCATTAATTACCATTTTTTGGGTGTTAACTAACATCACCTTTTGAACAATTGGTTTTCCCTTACTATCTGGGGTGTTTATTTATTTATTATTACTTGCTTATTTCCTAATTAAACTCTACTCTCAATCCATGTTAATACTAGCTGTTTATCTTTACATGGGATACTCCCTGTTTAAATACAGTCGTTTACAACTAATCTTAAATCTCTTAATGGACAATGTTATTATCACTTTCCAGTGTTCGTTTCATATCACTAATTGTTTCCGTTTACTATTATTATTAAAACTTAATATTTCTAATTACTAATTTGTATCATTTTTACTCACACCGTGTTTTCTTATCACTCTTCAGTGTTTATTCCACATTATGAAATGCTTACATTTAATGTTATCCTAAAAACCTTACTTTTACTTATAATTGGATTCACTATTAATCAATTATTGTTTCTTATTGATTATTGAGTGTTTTATTATCATTATTATGGTTGCTAACCATTTTTGGGGTTCACACTTTCACTATTGCACTTTTTAACTGTTCACTTTAAGTGTTTCTTAGTGGGTAATCCCTATAATTATTTCTCTTTGTCACTTTCTCACTATTTCTTTCATTACAAATTATACACAGTATTATTAATGTTATTTTCCTATAGATTTTTACTATATCTAACTCTAATTTTTTTGGGTTAGTGTACTTTTTCTTTTTATAATATTACTTTACTGTTTTGGTTAAAACAGTTATATGAATTATTTCATTTAGAATAATATTTATTTCTGGTATTGGGTAATTATTGGTTTTATTCCCAATATTATACTTGAGTGTACCATTTCTCCCTTTTATACTTGAGGTGTTTCTTATCCCTTGGTTTCACTTCGTTTCCTCTTCATTTTTTTCTTCTTCTCCTTCATTTTCAATTGGCTTCATTTTAATTTGGTTCTCCCCTTCTCATTTGGTTTTATTTTATTTGGTTGTAGGAATTCGTTCACTTCCTGCAATTGTCTTTATTCTTCTTTGGTTTCGGTTTTTTCCTTCTTTGTTGATTTCCTGTTTGTTTGGTCAATCACTTGGGTTAGGTCAGGTCGTCGTTTGTCGTGTCACCGTCTTTATATTTTATTTATATTTAATCATTTTATTTAATATGAAGTATGTTTATATTTAATATTATCTTTTTTATCCCTGGTACTGGGGTGGCTTATTTGTGTTGTAACAACTTTTATTAAAAAGGGCAAAAGTTAACAGAGAACACCTCAAGGACCGCTACAATACATTTCTTGAATGGGATTAGAAGCCTACAAAACACTTTTAATAATTTTCTTACTTTACCATTGTCTGTGTCTTCTTGTGGAAGATTGTTTAGTAAACTTAAATTGATTAAATCGTACCTACGATCAACAATATCTCAGGACAGGGTATCAAATCTAGCAATACTCTCAATTGAAAATGACATTGTTTCGTCTTTAGATTATATGATTTAATAACCAACTTTATTAAATATTAAGTGTTTATTAATAGAAGACAGAACCATTAACGGAAGTAATGGTAAGTGATTCATTTTATTACTTTTAATGTAGTTCTTTGTTTAACTTTGTCGCTTTAGGATATTCTTTTAACAATGCGCTTTAGACCTACAAGGAATTTGCATATTTATTATAACATTTTGTAATGGGTCTAAATTTACATGAATGTTATTGTGTAATTTCATAAATTCTATAACATGTAAAGATGAGGCCCCTTTGAGGTGACGCGATAGCCAGTAAATACTTTCATGACCATGTATGGTTATGCAGCAAAAGACGAAAATCTATTTATAGCCAGTGATTAATTCCGCCAGTACGTTGTTGACGAGAAACAGTTAATTACGAGTTAAAAAGGTGATACCAAACTCAGCGAAACGTTACAGTACTGAGGACGAGACGAATAGCGGGGAGCGGAGAGAACCAGCTTAGAGACGAACCAAACGGAAATTTGTAACACTGAAAGTCAGTCGACCACCATCTTTTGCACAGTGTAGCAGCAAAAAAGTTACGTAACGTAATCGCGGGCGCCCGCATACAACAAAAATGTGAATTTATATATATATATTTCGAAGTGAAAACAGTTTTGGCTAAATATTCATCAATAACAGTAATTAATTAAAATAAATTGACAGTTCGGCAGTAACACGTAAAAATGTAACAGTGAAAACAGCAAAATAATGCATGCCACTAGGAGACGTCCCGTGTGGTGAAATTCTACGCAGTATAATCAAGGGAAGTAGACATTTCAACAATATGTATACCATTTCAACATTTTAAAATACTGGCTTTTTCCTAAATTACAAAGTTGAGCTCAACAAAATCAAAAAAATAAGTAAATGTGTATGTTTGTGTGAATGAAAATTTATGAAAATAGGCCTAACAAGAAGTGTTGAGTTTGCATAATCTTTGATATACATAGTAGTATTTTGATGTCGTAGTTTATTGATAATCAGTTTTACGCCTTAAGGCGGAATAAGTGTGTTCATGATTTTTTTTTATGTTCTCGAGAGAAAATAAATAATGTTATATTTTACTTGATATTCGCGTTTTGTTATTTGTATTTGCCCAACGTTCTCTGCCTAAGCACACTAAACGAATCCCTGGACTAAACATTACATATAATCATATTCATTTAATTATTAATAACCGATAAGACTTCAGTTGACGTCTGAAGAGGGACAAATTTAATAACAATACACGTCGTTAGTACTACAATTTTTATGTTATAAATTTGTTATATTACTACATTTTTTGTAGTCTACAAAAGCCTTTTATAAGCCTATACAAACTGAATACTGGTAGGCCTAATATTAAACTTATAATATGTAATTTCTTAACTTTGACTTAACAAATATTCTTAAGACATTTTCTGTACGTGCTTTCATATAAAAATCTACGTATTTGCATTTATTAAGTACTTTGTTCACTGGATGGGCCTTCATTTTTGCTCTTTTGTCCCCTTTTAATTGTGAAGGTGATGCGGCTGACGATCTTCTTGCCCCGGGCCCCAAAAAGCCTAGCTACGCCACTGCTCACATTTACAGTTGATCAGTGTCTTGCTGTCTATCATGTGGTGTATGTCATGCATTCTCTTTTCAGCACAGTATTTTGCCAAGTTGTTTTCATTTTGTGTTCACGTAGTGTCTATATAAAATGTCTTCTAAAAGGAACAAGTCTCCGATGATGGACAAAGTGAAAATAATTGAACTATTAAAAAAAAGGAGTGGCTGGCAAACAGTTGGCCAAAACTTACAGGTAAGAACATGGGTGATTTATCCGAATTTAAAGCGAGTAACGGTTGGCTACGTACTTTTAAGCTAGGCATGATAGTCTGGAGTTAGACTTGAATGGAGAAAAACTTTCTGCAGATAACAGTGCAGCTGATAAATTCATTGGAGAATTTAAAACCATAACTAAAAACTACAATCCTGAATTTGTGTGCAATGTCGATGAACGGAACTTAATAGGAAAAAATTACCCCATAAAACTTTGGCTTCAAAAAAAAAAAAGCTAGTGCCCTGGTCACAAAATTAGTAAAGAATGTGTGACAATGCTTACTTATGCCAATTCAATGGGCAGTCATTCATTAAATAAAAAAACACCCATTAAATTAAATTAAATTACCCATTGCTTTTAATAAAAAAATCGAAAAATCCTTGGGCTTTCAAAAATGTTAAAATGCTCCCGATCGTTTACAAAAATCAACCGAAAGTGTGGATGACAGCAGCATTGATCTCAGAATAGTTCGAGCTAACGTTTATTCCGGAAGTAAAAAAAATATCAAAATGAAGTGGAAAAAAAGGGAAACGTGTTGCTTCTTATTGATAACACACCAGCCCATCCTTCAGTAGATCTGTTGGAAAGAAGAAACAGACATTTTAAAGTGTGCTCTTCCTGACGGCAAATGTAACGTGTTGCAACCGATGGATCAAGACGTAATAGAGTGTATGAAACGACATTACAGAAGGCAACTTTTACGTAAGCTGCTGTTAGCAGATAAAGATAAAGAAGGTACAGTAGCATACCATAAGAAAATTAATTTAAAGGACTGTTGTTACATAATAGCCGATTCGAGGAATTGGTTGAAAACCGTAACATGGAATAAAATTAATGAAATTTCAACAAATCCAGGAAAAAAAGAAGAGGCAATGAAGAAGGAAGAGGAAAAAAGAGCAAAAGAAAGTGTTGAAGAAAATGAAGCTGTATCAGCTGAAGACATCCAGGAAATCATTCTACACATTCCTGGCTGTTCCGAGTGTGACGTGGACAACATAAACGAGTGGTTGCAGCGCGATTCACCGGACCCTGGATATCAAATTTTTTATGATGATGAAATTATCCAAAATGTAAATGATAAATCTCAGGAAGTGGACGAAAACGAGTACAACATTGCTTTAGTTGAACCAGAAAAGGAACCTAAGGCAAGTGAGGCATTCGCTTGTTTTGACAATTGTTGGAACGGCAGCCTGATTGCGACCATGTGCAGCTTCTTGCTATCAAGCGTTTGCGGGATCTGGCTGCATGCAAACGAGTTTCTGCGTAAAAACAATTAACATTGTTTGGCATGTTCAACTGAAAAATTATAAGTATGTGTATTATTTTTATTTTATTAATTTTTTTTTTAGTAAAAGTGAACTTTTTGCAAAACACATATGACCTGGTTTTTATTAAGATACTATACTCGTGTAATAAAGATAAACAAAAGTGATTTTTCAGCAATTTGTGCGTTTTATTTCATAACAACCTTATGTTTGTCTCAATTATCCGAATTTCTGCATATCCGAATGGGTTCGCCACTTAGTGGTTTTTTGGCTGACCTCTATCTTAACCACTTTGAAAATGAATACGTATTGTCTAATAAGAATAGGTTTTATAAAAAGATCATTTCATACACGCGGTATGTAGATGATACATTTGTTGTATTTGATGGCACATGTAGGCAGGCAGAAATTTTGAATAAATATATAAATAGTATACATCCAAACATAAAGTTTACACTCGAGTTGGAGAACGAACATAGCTTAAATTTTCTCGACCTGATGATACAAAACATAAATAACCACCTTAAATTTAAAATCTACAGAAAGCCAACCACTACGGACATTACTATCCATGCGTCCTCATTTCATCCATTCGCTTAGAAAATGGCGTCTTTAACTCCTTCGTCAACAGGCTATTGAAAATTCCATTGGAGACGGAGGACTACCGTGAAGAACTTAATACTATAAAGTACATAGCGATGGCCAACGGTTATAACAGCGTGATTGTGGATAGGTTAGTAAAAAAGCAAAAAAAGAACCTGCATAGAAATAACAATGGAACACACAATAGGATTCAGAAATACATAGCAACTGAATATACGAATCTTTTACCCAATACTATTTATAATGTTTTTAGAAAGTATGACTATACAGTAGGCCTATCTTTTAAGACGAATAACAGCATTTTAAAAACTTTAAGGCCAAAATCCAATAAACCAGTAGAAAGCTGTTCAGGGGTGTATAAAATAGAATGTGAAGTATGTAATAGTTTCTACATTGGACAAACAGGCAGAAAATTTTTAGATAGATATAAAGAGCACCTGCCTAGGGGCAACATCAGGAACGTTAAATCAAACTTTGCCATGCATATCATTGATCACAACCATGCCTATTCCAATTTTAGAAATAATTTCAAACCACTGCATTTTTGCAAAAAGGGTAAACTCATGGACGCACTGGAAGAGTTTGAAATTTACAGAGCCTCTACAACACACAATGATCAGCTTCTGAACGAGAAACTGTCGTTCAAGTCAAACGAACTGTATGATACGCATGCTGAAACAGCACGACAAATAAATACAGGCCGAATAGATTTGTCAGTCGCTCGCGGGGTCGGTAGCGATGCGCATCGCGAGATAACGCGAGTGGGGAAATTCGACTGAGTAGCGAGATGTGCGTGACCTTTATATTTTTTTATCTTGTGACGTGCTCTAAATATTTAATTGTATAGGCAACTTGGAGACCACAACAATTATGTACAACTTTAAAAGACCAGAGACCAACAAGAAACCTTAATAGTATCCAGTCAACACACAAATACTTCACCAGATGCAAGATTGCGAAGGCTGAAGATGAGACTACGGGAGCTCTCGAAACATGTTCCGAATAGGAAAAATATAACATCTTGAGGTAATATAAACATAAATTTTAAATTACTTTATATATATTAAGAAACGAACTGTAGCAGAAAGTGATTGAATATATATATATATATATATATATATATAAAAGCGAAATACCACTCACTGATTAATCACGAAATCTCAGAAAGTATAAATGCTACAAACTTGAAATTTGGCAGGTAGATTCCTCATAGGGAGTAGGTATCCGCTAAGAAGGGATTTTTGGAAATTCGACCTTTAAAGGGGGAAAAGAGGGGGGAAGTGTGCCTGACTGACTGACATAGAATCAACGTAGAGCAAAAACTACTGAATGGATATCAATGAAACTTTGAACATAGCTTCATCATAGGTCTTAGGTGCTCACTAAGAAACGGTTTTAAAAACTTTCACTCCTAAGGGGCAAACCCCCCCACCATTGTATGTATGTATCTATGTATGTATGTTCCACATCTCCTCCTAAACCACTGGACCGATTTCAACCAAACTTGGCACAAATATTTTACGCGACGGGAGAACCACATAGGAGAGGTGCTTTTTTCGATGGGGTCCTTTGGGGGGGGGGGTTCTTTGGGGTCTTCTACATATCCTCCTAAATCACTGGACCGATTTCAACCAACCTTGGCACAAATATTTTACGCAACGGGAGAACCAACATAGGATAGGTGTTTTTTCGATGGTGTCCTTTGGGGGGTTCTTTGGGGTCTTTCACATCTCCTCCTAAACCACTGGACCGATTTCAACCAAACTTGGCACAAATATTTTACGCAACGGGAGAACCAACATAGGATAGGTGTTTTCTTCGATGGGGTCCTTTGGGGGGTTCTTTGGGGTCTTCCACATCTCCTCCTAAACCACTGGACCGATTTCAACCAAACTTGGCACAAATATTTTACGCAACGGGAGAACCAACATAGGACAGGTGTTTTTTCGATACGATCCTCTGGGGGGTCCTTTGGGTCTTAAAAATCTATTAGATCTGGTTACTATGGCAACCCAATAGAATAGATTCTGGTTACCATAGCATCGGTGGAAGTCTCCCGCGTAGGAAGTAGTGCGGGAGTCGTCCGACGGGCCTTCCAGGGAGTCCATCCACGGAACCCGGGGAGTCTTAGATCGGATCCCACGAAAGGCGTCGGGGCCAGAGTCCACGGTTCTTATAAATAAAGATATAGGTTATGATATCAAAGGTGGTGTATGGAAAGCGGTGAGAAAATACAATGAAAAGAGGTCACTTATTCTCTGGAAGATAAAATCTTTGTCGGGCTTAAAATATGACTGTAATACTGACTACAACAATGACAAGATTTTATTTATTGGTGATTTTATACAGTGTAAATGGTGTAATGCTAAAAAGTGGAAAGAGGAAAGTCCTGGGTTATGTTATAGCAACGGAAAAGTTCACCTTCCTCTCATTAAAGAACTACCAGAACCTCTCCACAGCCTTCTGAGGGAAGACTGTTTCTCTCATGGCCAGTTGTACGTTGCCTGTTCAAGAGTTAGCACTCCTGACAGTCTGGGTATTCTTCACCCAGAAGGAAAAACTAAAAACTTTGTGTACAAAGAAGTTCTTTAATGATCCGAGGATTAGTTCTTCATTACAAGTTCATAAATTGAAGAAAAATCTGAAATGTTTTCATACTCAACACAACTTCATATAACAAAAATGTTTAATGTTTATTTTAAATAAAATATATAAGAGGTTTTAATTATTTATTTATAAGAAACCTACTTTATTGAACTTTATTAATTAAATAAGATTTTCTTTATGTACAACGTGAAACTCCGTAGCGAAGCAAAAAAGGGGTTGGAATTTTGTAAGATCAAATTTTGAATTAAGTCATTCAAAGTTTTTGGAAATTTGTCCCCTGAAGGTGAAAAATAGGAGATGATGTTTAAATGGATCGTCGTTTGTAAAGTTACAAACATGAAAATTCATATTAAGGCACTTGATATTAGGCCTATATAAAAAAATCGCATACAAAGTTTTTCGAAATTTTATTATTTACCTGCTGGTGGTAAACATTATATAAAGTTTTTATATGGCCCGTCATTTTAGTATATAGTTGTAAATAATAAAATAGAAATCTATTTACGAAATTTTATTTAATTAAGTAACTTAAACAGTTAATAAATAAACTTTATCAATTTGAAATAAAATAGCTTCATTCAAATATTTTGGTTAATTCCTATGTAAAACTGAGGTGATTAAAATTTCATGGGACATAAGCCAGATATTACCCCTACTATATACTCAATATTATAAATGTGATATGTGAGTGTCATTAGTTATTGTAATAATAATAACAATAGTATTTAAGTAAGTAAGTAATAACATTTTCAATAGTGTCATTTTCTTTGACAACAATGCTTTAGTTAGTTGTTCTTGGTTTTCTCAAGGTACCTACATATTTTATTTATGTTCTTATTCAAGTTAATTGCAGTTGTGCTCAATTATTTTCAGGTAGGTATCTACATATTTCTTTTGTTTTCTAGCAGTTATGGAGTTAATTCAAACAAAGCAGCGAGCAAGAGCTAGAACAATTACAGTTACTATCATGTCAATATTGTAATAGCTTTTTGTTCACAGATATAGTATACTTCATAAAAATTATGGGCGAAGAAATTATAACCGCAAACGGGTCAGACATCCTATGCCGAGTAATTACAATACCAGGAGATGGGGCCTGTTTATTTTCGTCTCTGGCTTATTTGGTGCACGGCGACGTGTCAATGGCTGCTCAAATTCGAGCAGACATTGTACGACATGTATCGAACGAATGGCAGAGATTCAAGTATTTCAGTATGGATCGTCATGGAGCTGCTTACGGTACTAAGAGGCTGTACATTGCAGAAATGTCTAGACCGTATACCTATGGGACTACGTGCGAACTCAAAGCAGCTGGAGAAATATTTCCGTTTGAGTTTCAACTGTTCCAAGACGGTATACTTATTGCAACATTTGGAGAGGCAGAACAGGAGATAAAAAGAATCCGATTCTCAGGATCTTTTAGCGGAGGACATTTTGATGCTTTGATTCCGTTGGTTGAAACGACAAATACAGATGAGAACGATAATTTCCAGCATACACCGACCATCTCTGAGACAATAAATAGTTAACTAGATTCATCCTCTTCTGCTATTGAGTCGCAACTCACCACTAAAAGAGGAAAAAAGCGTCGAAAAAGGTTCACGGACGTGATTAGAAAAAAACAAGTAAAGGAAGCTGTTCAAAAACACACAAAAAATAATCCCAAAAGCCATAGAGTTGCTGTTAAGAAATACACTAAGAATCATCCCGAGGT